>JARHVA010005861.1:700000-1076876 GCA_037957365.1 Torreya grandis
TAATGGCTAAACCGCTCTGCTAAATTTGACGTCCATCAGGACGTCGTCGGGTCTAGCTAAAATGCCATTGGGTCCATTACCACGTCAATCAGGTCCATGTGGCATCCTCTCGAACACTTCCATGTCTTGTAATTTCTTGGCACTTGTCCCTTTGAAAAGTCTTTGGACTTGATTGGAAGTCCCCCGGGCTCCTGTGGGCAAATTGTCCATGGACAATTTCCCTGAGTTAAATTTCCCTAGGGCTTTTGACTGTGGCTTCATTTGTATTTCCACAAACTTTTTTTTGTGGACAATTTCCCATGAACAAAAAGTCCATGGAAATTTTGTCGGGGTTGTTGCATTGTTATTTGAAGCGGCCTAAATTCCTTCAGACTTAGTCAATTTCAAACCAAATGAACTTTGAACTGAACTTGAACTGGGTCCTTTGCTTTTGTGTGCCTACCCTCTGCTAGGGCACTTTGACTTGGACCTCCCCTTCAGCCAAGGGGCACCCCTTTGAACCGAACCTGTTGAACCAAAAATTGGTTCAACGGTTCAAGGTTCAACCATTGCACGCCGATGAGCCCTAGAAGGCTGATGAACCAATATTGAATCGGATCTGTTGAACCGTTGAATTGAACCTTTTCATTAAACCGAAGTTGTTGAACCAAAATTTGGTTTAATAGTTCAAGGTTTAAAGGAGCGTGCCGATGAACCAAGGCCAAGCCCGATGAACTCTTTACATTAAACTGAATGTTGAACTTAAGCCATTGAACCAAGTATGTTGAACCAAAAATTTGGTTCAATGGTTCAATAGTACAAAGGTTCAACACACATTGTATTGAGATGTTTGAACTGAAAAATGAACTCCTTGAACTTGAACCAAGCCCATTGAACCAAAAATTTTGGTTCAATGGTTTGGTTCAACCATTATTAAACCAAGATACTAAACTTGAAATGAACCTTTGAACCAAGAAACTAAACCATTTGAACCAGGCCATGAACCAAAAAATGTTGAACCTAAACAATCCTAAAATAAAATTGGCATGAACAGCAAGGGAGGAAGGGGACCAAAAATTTTACCTGTGGGTAAAATTTTGTCAACAAATTGGTGACTCCTAGGGGAAGCATGCCTGTTATGCTTAGAGACTAGTTTCCTTGAAATCCATTGGGCATGGAGTCAGATGATAACTTTGAAAACCAGAAAGAGCTCTGACAAAACTTAGAACTAACCACATAGGTTTACCTCCGAGGAAACGAAAGCACACACAAGACTAAGAAAATTATTACTTGTGCAACATCACTTATGGAAAAATAGGAAAGAAAACAAGGGAAAATATGTACAAGTGAACCCAAAAATTAGTGGCAATGCTTCAGATGTATCCCATTAATTGGGATACGTAGTTCTTCATCGTCCAACCTGGAAAGTTGGAATGCATTATGCTGTTTGCACTGAGTGATCATATAAGGACCACTCCATAGGGCATCAAATTTTGCATGTTTTCTAGTCTTATCTCAATCTTTGTCCCATTTCAAGACAATGTCCCCTTCAAAAAAATCTCTTGACAAAGATTTCTTGTCAAAGTGCCTTTTTACTTGCTATTGACAACTAGTCATAGAAGCCATAGCCTGATCCCTTACCTCTTGGAGCTCCATTAGCTCGCAAAACCTAACCTCCATGTTACTTCCTTCTTCTAATTCCAGCTGATGAGTGAGGTCCAGTGTTGGCAATTTGAGTGAGATGGGAAGTCTAGCTTCCCTTCCATATACGAGTGTATATGGAGAATTTTTGATTGCTCTCTTCCGAGTGATTCGATCAGCCCATAGAGTTGTCTTCAACTTGCCATGCCAAGTCTTCTAATTTTCTTCCATGGTCCTCTTTATAATCCTGATCAAATTTTTATTGGTGGACTCAGCCAACCCATTTCCATGTGGGTAATAATTTGATGAAGTGCTGAGATATATACCATACCTTAGCACCCATTCACTTGTTCTGGTCCCCAGGAAAGCCAAGGCATTATCTGAGATTATGGTGGTCGGGACCCCAAATCATGTTACCAAGTCCTTATAGAATTCCAAGACTGCACTTTCATTTTCCTCTTTCAAAGTGATGGCCTCCACCCACTTGGTGAAATAATCCATGGCAGTCAGGACCCATTTGTGTCCAGCACTGGAGGGAGGATTGATCATCCCTATGAAATCCAAGCCCCACTGCATGAATGGTTGTTCAACTTGAATGGCCTATAGAGGCATGGCAACCAACCATTATTTTCCATCAAAAATTGCACACTTTTGGCACTTTCTTACCTAGGCATGGGTGTCTTTGAAAAGAGTAGGCCAGAAATAGCCAGCTCTCATTATCTTTGTTGCAGTAGCTCTGGGAGTGAAATGACCACCTGATGGTCCATCATGGAACTTATCCAATACCTTATCAGCCTGATTGGGGTCAATGCATCTTATAAGAACCCTAGAGAGATCCTTCCTGAACAATAATTCACCAACCAAAACATAAGGAAGGGACTAGAGTTTAAAATACCTTCTTCCGGTCTTATCAAGACCCCGTGGACACTCACCCATGAGAAGGAAATGCCTCATGTCTAGCATCTAATCCTTTATGATAGTTGGTTCTTCTACAATGGCTGTGTCATAGATTAGCAAGTTATTTTCCCTTTTTTGTTTGAACTCTATAGCCAGCTATTTGCATAGGCCTGTACCCCTCACCAGCTTGGTGATTTTAATGTCTATGTCATACTCCATCACTTTGGTGATCCATCCCACCCTTTTCTCATTTAAATCTTGATTGTTCAAGAAATCCTTAACACCAAGATGTGGGACCATAAGGTGAATCCTGATGTTAGACAACATATACTTGAATTTATTTAGGATCTGAACTAATGCCAAGACTTACTTTTCTACATACGTGTACCTAACTTCAAAGTCCTCTAACCCTTGGTTGAAGAAGGTGAGTGGATGCTCAAGGTCATCACCATTTGCTTGAGTAAGCATGGTGGATATCACTTCTTCATTACTGAAAGTATAGAGGTTGAAGTCTTTATTAAAGTCGGAGCTAATTAGAGTGGGTGCCCGGGTTAAAGCCTACTTAATGGCTTCAAAACTATCTTTTATTTGCATTTTCCACTTGAACTCTTCACCTTTCCTTAGCATAGAGGTCAGGGGCTTAACTATCTCAGTGAAATTCAAAATGAATCTCTGAATGAAATTTATCCTGCCAAAGAAACTCTACAGGCCTTTCTTGTGCTTTGGTAGGGACATCTCTAGAATGGAGAGAACTCTCTCAGGGTCAATGGATAAGCCCTCCTTAGACACGATGTGGCTAAGAAGTTTCCCCTCATGAATAGCAAACATGCATTTCTTTGGATTAAGAGAGATGCCAAATTCTCTACACCTTTTGAAAATATGCCTGAGGTGTTCTATGTGATGGCTCGCTTCTTTGGAGAATACCGTTACATCATCGAGGTATACCAGCACATTATTATTTATCAAGCCACCAAAAGCCATGTCCATGGCTCACTGAAAGGTAACACCAGCATTGGATAGCCTGAATGGCATCTTCTTGTAGGCAAACATTCCCCATTTAGTGGTGAATGCTATTTTGTACTGGTCACAACCTTGCACCAGAATCTGATTATACCCTAAATAACCATCTAGGAGGGAGAAACACTTGCTACCAGTTACTTTTTGAAGAATCTGCTCCATGCTCGAGAGGGGATAATGATCTTTTAAAGAGACTTTATTCAGGTCTCTAAAGTTGACACACAGCCTGATCTCTCCATTTTTCTTTCTAATAGGAACAAGGTTGGCCAGCCATGAGGAATGTTTGATTGGAAATATAATTCCAGACTCAATTAATTTGGCCAATTCCCTCTGCATGAGGGGCTCAATTTTAGGATTGATAGGCCTTTGCTTTTGTGTGACTAGCCTAGCACCTTCTTCTAATTTAATGATGTGTTCGGCAAGCCTTGGGTTGAAGCCCTTCAAGTTGCTATAATCCCATGCAAACACATCAGTGAATTCTTGACATAGCAAAATAAAACCTCACCTCTCTTGAAATGTGTAGACCTTGCCAAGTGCTAGCAGCTTGCCCTTGAATATTTTGACCCTTTCAAATTCTCCTTTTTGGTTGTGATGCATGCCTTGTCATTTCTCAGTTGGTCATCTCCATTGAAAATGCTTTCAAGCATGACCAGATCTTTAGGGAGTTTATTATTCTTCAACTAAACAATCTGATTGCCATATTGCTACTGCAATTTTACCTGGTTGTGTATTGCAAACTCAGCTTCTTCCTAAAGGAAGAAAGATATCTACTAGTCACTTTTGAAAACTTGCCAATTTGCAATGTTGTCTGGGATAGAGGGTCGAACTACCACTTTTAAATGGTGCAAACCACAATCTTAGCTTATTTCCCTTGAAACATCAAACTGAGCACCAATTACTGCCAGCTTATCCACTTATTTGTTTTGCTCTCTGGAAATCGAGGTAATGTTGAAGGCAAGGAAATCTTCCATCAAGTCCCAGACCCTGTGCTTGTAAGACTTTAACAAGGAGTTCTTTGTTAGATTTCAGCCTTTCACTTGATTTACAATTAGCTCGCTATCTCCCAAGACTTGCAACTCCTCAATCCCTCTTTTTCTTTCCCATTCAAGCCCATGGATCAAAAGCTCATATTCTAAAACATTACTCATGTAAGAGAATTGGAAATGAAAAGCTAAAAAGTACCTTTCTTTTGAAGGGGAAACCAACATCACCCCACCATGAGTGCCCAGCTTACTTCTCAAACCATCAAAATATAGTTGCCATAGACCAAGGTCATCCTGGTTGGCCTTCATTAAATTGGGCATGAAGGCACTTTCCTTATGTAAGCAATAGACTCCAAGGTCTGATTCCTCAATAAACTTATAAGGATCATGCTCGAAGTTATCATTTCCCCACTCATCCAAGAGTAAGTTTGTGACTCCTTCAAGAGCGGAGGATGGAGATTCGTCTGTTTGGGATTCTTTTGGGTTGATAATAGTGTAACTGACATTCACTGCCTTGGGTGAATATGGCTCTAGATGATCCTTGTAGAGTGGCTCAGATTCAATTTTTACCTTGGTCCCATACTTGGTTCTAAAAACTAGGTATGACCAATTCGTTGCTAGATAGCTACCTATCTTTGACGTGAAGTCCCTGGACAAGCAAATTACAAAATATGGAGGAACATCCGCTACCACTATATCATGGGGGATTGAGAAGTTTGGGTAAGCATGCAACATTAAGATTAAACCATTCAAAATTCCAACTATTTTTGTAGGCATCCCATCTAGCTGTAGGAATCCTTTGTTCATTTCTTCATACTTCAATCTCATCTTATCAGCAATGCACTTGGACATCACTGAGGTGCTGACCCCACTGTCAATTATGCAGTTGTGTACCAAGAAATACCCTATGACCAAAGATACATAGAAAGGGGAATATTTTCTTCTTTCTTTACCTGACCTAAAGTGGAAGGCTATCTATTTGTCATCAAAACATTATCAGTGCTTGCTGGGGCAGCTTGTCGGTCCAGCTCATGCAATTCTTTTTGCAATACGTCCTTCTATCCTAGAAGAGACAATGAATCCCATAAAGAGATGTTTATATGCAATTTCTTCATCTGGTCCACTATATTGACTTGGGGACTACCTCCCTTCACCTTTTCTTTTGGGCTAATCCCAAGTTGAGCTGTAGGCTGAGGGGCTGAAGGTATAGATGGTTGCCTAAAATTTGGGGCCTTTTAAAATGAGTGTGATGGAGGAGGTGCTGCTACCACCTGAGTGATAGCCTACACCTCTCCCACTGCTCTTCTCTTAAATCTTGTGTTGGCTGCAACACAATCAGCCTGATTGTCTATAGCACCCCCATGATTGATTGCACAAAACTCACCCTCTAGGTGATTTATAAGAGTAAAATTTGACTGGACCTAATTGCTACTCATTCTGGGCTGCATTAAAGGCTCAAAGGCTTGAGATTGAGCAGTTGTTTGGTTTTTTGCATTCTAAAAATAGTTCATCATTTCATTTGTGTAAATGGCCTATTCTTGACCATATTCCATGGTCGAACAGCTAGGCTGCTCTTGTACTAAATTGTTCTGAACAGGCACCATGACCTTAGATGATGAGGAGGGACCGGTGTTGTAATTTTGAAATGGCTTGGTTGTAGTGAGCTGCCCCTGACCTTGATTATAATTTTAAAAGGGGGATCTAGGGGCTTGACCATAATTTTGGTATCCTTGATTGTGTCTATTTCCTTGAGCTTGTTGCCTTTTAATGGCAACAAGTTCATTGGACATGTTCTACAATAGACTCTTAACCTCATGAAGCTCATTTGATGGAACAACAACTGGCTTCTCAATGGTAGGTAGGGGAGCAATTACGGGAGCAACGGTTTGAATTGGGGGCAGCAATTTTGAGAAAAGTGGCATGTGAGGCCTAGGGGTGATCTTTCTAGCTTGTACCAAGCAATTCTCAGCTGTTATGGTGATGTCATAAGCAGCAGGCAATATATGCCCTCCCATAGATTGTATCATCACTACAATGTCACTATTTAATGATTTTAAATAGTACAAGAAAGCATAGCTAGGAGTCAGCCTTACCAAGATGGGAATTCTATCCCAAGTCTTTTGAAACCGCATGTTGAAGTCCTGCATATACTCGTGCAGAGCTCTCTTTATGGTCGCCAGCTGCTCAGCAAGTGAGAGGCCATCACTCTTTTCCCCAAAATGATCTATCAATTGAGTGCCCAATTCATTCCAAGAATGTATTGAATTTATGGGCAAGGTCCCGTACCAATCAAGAGCCTTGCCTTTCAAAGACAATGCTAGCAATCTAATGGCAATATTTTCTTCTGTTACATTGTGAATATTACATAGGTTAGCAATATTATTAATATGGTAAATGACTATAATGGGCCCCACTCCATCGAAAGAAGGCACATTTTTTAGAGATGTTCCTGGAATTGGATCACAGTGTGGGAGATTCAAGGGGCTCTCTCCACAAAAAGCTATAAAAGGCAATGCCATGGCTGGGATTAGCTGTAATTGGGGTTCTGCTGTAACTGTGTCTCTTATAACAAGCCTAGGAGGATTGATTTTTGGATAAGGATGGGTCCTCTCAAATCATAGCCTTTTTGCAGAGTTCAAAGGTAACTTGACAAATTGAAAAGGGACCCATATTGAAGTAGACCTTGTGGTGACTTCAGGCATAGAAGATTAAGAAACTGGTCTTGAAATTATAGAACTAAAGCTCTTACTAGTGGAGTCACTAGATGCTGGAAAACTTTAATTAGCTATATTAGGACCAGGATCAATCCTAAACTTTACTACGTTGAAACTAGAGTCCCACTGGGTGTGCCAAAATTGTTGATGTAGGAAAATGTACCCAGTGGCAGGAAAACAAGTTCCTGCCCTCTCCTCGTAACATGGAAACTCCTCTCTCACCTATGGGATAGCGAAGCTGGAGAGGAGAGTCTCTAAATAAGGGCTAGCTCCCTTTGATGTATCATGTTTGTTTCAGCAAGTGCATAATAAAGGTATATATATATAGCTATATAAATTGGGGGGATGAAAAGGGAGGAAAATACAGGAAAACAAACTACTCTAAGGAGGTAATACACCAAAAATAGGTCAACCTTCACACATCCACATTCAGAATTAGACAAAACAAAAAGACATACACTTCAGGCTCGGCAGAAGGACCAGACTGCAAGAGAAAGATAAGGAGGTTCTCATGAAAACACAGAAATAGAGACTCACCAAGGTGCTATATAATACACACTGTAAGTGACTTCCCCTATTTTATACTTCCAAAAAGAGCTCTTCTCCTGTAAGCTACAAAATAGCACCTTATAGATAACTGGTCTATTGGTGTTAAATCTATGAGAGCATTAAAAATAATGACTAAACACAAATAACACTCAGAAAATACACAAAATATCTATCCAAGATGGAGGCAAAACTATATTTTTATTGATTCAGGTGGAAATTTTAGCAGAGCTATGCTTTGCTAAATTGTGGAAGATGTTTTGCAAAAATGACAAGTATCAAATATATATGAGAAAACAAAGAGAAGCCCATGTGATGTTCCTTCAACAAGTGGCCATCGCATCCCTTCAACAAGTTGCTCAAAACATTTATGAGCTGTGTGCTTTATCTATTTGAAGTTTGCATTTTCCAAGTCAGAACGTGGTTTGTCCACTCATTAAATGTAAAATGGAGAAAACTGGATACATTACTTAGCTGTTGCATCTTCTCATGATCAATTCAAAGGAACTATTTCACCTGCTAGAGTCACTTCTCAAATTGGCACCACTTGGACTTAACTGCTTGCTCATTCCATGCATGTCTTCTTGTCTTTTATCAATTTTGTCTCTATCTGGCTTGTTCAGCCCCCCAGGGGTGAACTTTCAGTAGGTTGCTGCATTCTGGGTTCCTTGGCAATATTTTCTTAGTTTGAAACAAAGGCCATTTTATTCTACTAAATTTGATGTTCAACTGGTTGTCAAGCTTTAAAAACCAACAGAAATTCCATCCTTTTGAAATTGATGGCCTCTCGAGCATCATTTCTTGAGAAATAATGGCTAAACCACTCTGCTAAATTTGACATCCATTGGGACGTCGTCAAGTCCAGCTAAAATGCCATCGGGTCCATTGCCACATCAGTCGGGTCCACGTGGCATCCTCTCAGACACTTCCATGTCTTGTAATTTTCTGCCACCTATCCCTTTGAAAAGTCCTTGGACTCAACCGGAAGTCCCCTGAGCTCCCGCAGGCAAGTTGTCTGTAGATAATTTCCTCGGGTTAAATTTCCCCGAGGATTTTGACTGTGGCTTCATTTGTATTTCCATGGACTTTTGTTTGCGGATAATTTCCTATGGATAAAAAGTCCACAAAAATTCCATCGAGGTTGTTGCCTTGTTATTAGAAGTAGTCAGAATTCCTTTAGACTTAGTCAATTTCAAACCAAATGAACTTTGAACTGAACTTGAACTGGGTCCTTTGCTTTTGTATGCCTGCCCTCCACTAGGGCACTTTGACTTGGACCTCCCCTTTAGCCAAGGGTCACCCCTTTGAACCAAACCCATTGAACCAAAAATTGATTCAATAGTTCAAGGTTCAACCATTGCATGCTGATGAGCCCTAGAAGGCCGATGAACCAATATTGAACCGGATCCGTTGAACCGTTGACTTGAACCTTTTCCATTGAACCGAAGCTGTTGAACCAAAATTTGGTTCAATAGTTCAAGGTTTAAAGGAGTGTGCTGATGAACCAAGGCCAAGCTCGATGAACTCTTTACATTGAACCGAATGTTGAACTTAAGCTATTGAACCAAGTACGTTGAACCAAAAAATTTGGTTCAACGGTACGAAGGTTCAACACACATTGTATTGAGATGTTTGAACCAAACAATGAACTCTTTGAACTTGAACCGAGCCTGTTGAACCAGAAATTTTGGTTTAATGGTTTGGTTCAACCATTATTGAACCAAGATAATGAACTTGAAATGAACCTTTGAACCAAGAAACTGAACCATTTAAACTAGGCCATGAACCAAAAAATGCTGAACCTGAACAATCCTGAAATAAAACCGGCATGAACAGCAAGGGAGGAAGGGGACCAAAAATTTTACCTATGGGAAAAATTTGGTCAACACATAGTTAATTTGAAAAAGCACTCAAATGATACTATCCCTACCCTTCTATCATTTAACTAATAGATTTTTTACTCAAGATTAATTATGAATAGTAATGAATTCATTAAGACTCATATGTTCTATGCAACATTGTATATTTCTAATCTAATATTTAGATATGTAATATTGTATACTTGTACTATTAGATATTAGTTTAATAATTGTATTAGTTTATTGTTTATATCTATAATTATATTATTTAATTCAATAGTGGATGAATTATTAACTTGGGTAATATAGTACTTTACTATGTTGTACTTGTGAAAGCAAAATCATTATTTATTATTTAATGATCATTATCTAAATGAATCAAATAGTTAACTTGATGGTTAATAGTATTATTTACTTAAATGATGAATTTGGTTAAAGATAATTAGTGTTGGAATTAGTTAAAGTAATTTTTTATCGAGTTTAAAAAATAATTAACCTGATTCTAGTTAACACTAAGGGGTTGTTAGATTATGGTATTAAAGCTGAGGATCAAACTCTTGGACTTAATGAGTCCACTAATATATTATTATTATTATTTTATTATAAGAAATAATAATGTTATGTTGAAATCCATCTTATGAAGGTACATATAATCCAAATAATGTTAACCCTCTAGATGACCCAAATTAGTTTGCCACTAAACAATATACAAATTTTGATCAGATTCTTGTATCCATGAATGATACTAGGGACTAGATACTTGCCCTTGAACATGAAGTTCATTTCCATGTAGAAGAAAATAATTAGAATGAACCTAAAGAGAATCCTATTTATCAATAATTTCCTTAGGAACCTAGGTAGGAGGAGGTACCTGAAGATGTGAGAGCATGTGTGTTTATTGTGCTTGCATGAGACATGAATAAATTTAACCCACCTAAATTCAATGGAATAATTTTTGGAGATGTATTAGAAACATGGATAATTGAGATGGAAAAGTATTTCAATATTTATAATTAATTTAAAGTTATGAAAGTAGTTTGGGGAGCATACTAGTTGGCTAACAAAGTAATAACATGGCGGGCAAATAAGAAATTAGAGATGAATATTGACTCTATTACCATCATGTTGGAATAATTTGTGACCTTGTTCAGATCATGATGGTTTTCCCAACTCTATTTTGATCAAAATATTACATATTTTTAGAATTTGAAACAAAGAGACCTTTTAGTAAATGAATACCAGGAGTAATTCACCAAGATCCTAAAATATGTTTCTCAGTATCATGTAGATGAGAGGTTTCAGATCATGAAATTAATTATGGGATTAAAACCCTAAATTGGATGTGAGGTGGATGTGCATGGGCTATCTACTATGGATCAATTTTTTTAAAAGGTAGTAAATTAGGATCAAAAAATGAAGTCACTTACTCAAGTGAAAGAGAAATTCAAGAAGTTTGGGGGTCCTAAAATGACTTTCAAAAAGAAGAATTGGAAAAGGAGTAGAAACTCTAAAAATTATTTCAATATTTAAAATGAAAATTTTAGTAGTGATTCAAGGAACAAGAAGTGAGGAAATGGTTTCGAGAGATCTTTCAAGGGAAAGTAATAATCTGATAAGCAAAGAATATCTATGGGATGCTTCATATATGGAGGTAATCATTACACTAAAGAATTTGTTCAAGGGAAATTTTATGTTAAGAATAAGGGTTCTACTTCATAGCAAGGATATTTCTAGTAGATAATTCATACAACTATTGACAACCATCAAGCAGAGTTTTAGGATTCTCTTATTGGGTTATCGGGTACTTCATTTGGTCATCTAGTTTTAATTTTGATTGACATAGAAGGTATTGAATGTTTTATTGCTCCTAAAATGCTTATTAAGTTATCTAGAAAAGATATAATTATGGAAAATGCATGGTCAATTTAATATGTGAATTAATCTAAGGTCAATGTCAATAAATGTTTGGTTGAAGTTGAGATCAAACTACTCAAATTCACTATGGCAGTGGATCTATTTGCAACTCCACTATGGTCATATGATGTGATCCTTGGATTAAACTAGTTAGCTTAACATAAAGCTAAGGTAGATTATCTACTTAAAAATGTTGAATGTCTAGATGATTTGAGTAATCAAACCCAAATTTATGGAATAAAAAGGGAGCTTAAACTTAAATAGATTTCAATAATTTAGTTAAAGAAATCTTGGATAAAATGGTGTCAAGAATTTTATTTAAAGATAAATGAGATTTAGGAATCAAAATAACCTTCTATGGACACCCCATTTTGGCCACAATTGTGTCCCAATCAGACTTCAGATTGATTTCTACCAAATAGTGTAAATTAAACCTAAGAATCACTAAATATCTCAATTTCATCCACACATAAAATATTAGTGCTTAGAATCATGTTGAGGAATCCCTATTTGAGGTATTATTATATGCGTAATAGTAACCTCTCATGGATTTAAAATTGATAGTTTGACCTTTGGACCCATTAAGTGGGGCACTTAAATAATTCCTAAAGTACAAAAATGCTAAGCAAAATGAATTAACTAAGAAAATAAAATTAAATGTTTAAGTGAAATTTCCATGTCTAATTAGTGAATATGATTTTTTAAAATAAATTCTAATAAAATTGAGGTCATGATGATGTCATCATCCTCAAAGTCAAGGAATTGAAAATATCTCCTTTAAAACCTTCAATTTAGAAATAGAGAGACATGATTAATAAATGGGATCTCTATACCAAATATTAATTATTTCCCCCTCCTTAACTCAACTAGGTTTAAACAAAACCTAACTATGTTTGGGTTAGAGTTAGTTTGAAAGGCTATAAATAGAAGTGTCAAGACCATTATAAAACAAGCTCTCAAGCCAAAGTTATAATGTTCAAATGTTGAGAGACAAAGCATTCTTATAGTATTATAATACAAAAACATTACCAAGGTGAAAAAGAGAGATGATTCAATGAGAACCATTTTAAAATAATCTTTTAGCACATGCCTAATCATATTCATCTATGGATAACATGAAACTCTTGCTCACAAGGAAGGTAAAGAATACTTGTTTTGTCTTACATTGTTAGTTACTTGCATTGTTCTCTTGCTCCTTGAGTGTCTAGGATTGATGTGTTGGATTTACTAGTGTATTTTTATTTTTTTATCATAATAAAACTTTAATAAATACCCTATTGGATTCATATCTCACATAATGTCACACCCATTGGGATAAATTTTCATGAATGTGCACCTGAAAAATTCTTATTATTGTCTCTTATTTTGATTTTTGATATAAATAGCCCATAACATCATCATAAATTTTTATGTATTGACTATTTTTTTCTAAATTTTTTCAAGGATGTTTTTATGTTTATTATTAAAATATTATAAAATTTTCATATAAAAAAAAAATCTATATTTTAGAATTTAGCATCAAATTAGTGATTGCAACTTTTATTTTCTAGTTTTCTACTAAAAATGGCTAATACAGAGCTCATGACATTTTTTATATTCAATTTTTTAATCTAAATTTTTTTTTTGATGTGAGTATATTACCTATGAAGAATATCCCAAAATTTTGTGAATAATTTATGTATATTTTATAAGTTACAGTTAAAATTCTAACTTCTACTTTTTATGTTTATTTGTGTTTGATTTTGTTTTTAACATCAATTTTGTAGGTTGCTTTTTCTCTCTTGGTCTATATAATTTTATTTTTTATTTTTATTTTTTTTAATAAGTTTTCTCAAGAAAATCATTCACACTCATTTCACATTTATTTTGGTTATTTTTAAAAATTGAACAAAACAACTTTCATTTTATTATTTAAAGTTTTCATAAAGGCCAAACTTCAAACACATTTCAAGATGGTGCTATTAAAAATAACATCCATTTTAGTTAGAGATATTAAGATTTTTTTAAGTTATTGTTTTTTCTTTATATAGTTTTAATTACTTAGATCAAATTCTTTGATTTTGGCAAATGGAAGCTATATTGTGTATACTCTCCCCCATCCCCTTTAGGGAACTCATGTGACCAAAATCACTTGGTTTAATGTCACTGTTTGTAAAGTTATGTCAGAAATAATTTATTTTATGCCCTCCCCAAGCTCTAATTTACTTGTGTGATTCAAAATTGACCTCTAAAATTTTTCTATTTTCATTTATTTCTTTTTATGCATCCCTCTTGTGGGTAGGAATTCATTGCCTCCTTAAAAGTTCTTTAGGGGTGTATTGATCTAAGGTTTAATCTCCCAACATCATACCAACCTCTCTCTATTGTAGGGTATATAAATTAGGAAACATGATACTAGAATTTATAGGGGGATGAGCACCTATCTTCTCTAATTCTAATGAAAACATGGGTCAGTTCTTACTAAACATCAAACTCTACTAAGCAATACATGGCTAGAGTTTTTATGCAAAGGAATAGACCCTTAAATAGTAAGTTAACAAGAATGAACCCATTTGACATTATTATGATCTTGTGTTGACAAAATTATGACCATCTATTATGTTTGAAACTTATACATTTTTAGTTTACTCCACTTGCCTCAAAACTTATTTTCAAATGATGAGCGTTCCTCACTCTAAGTTTGTGCCGTGTACCAATTCTTGAGAGAGAGTGGGGAATAAAAAATCTACCTACACATGTTTTATAATTTTTGGATTAACACTTAATTCCTCATAAGCATTAGTATATTGATGGAAACTTTGATAGAAGATATGCACACTGATGTTAGTTATAGGGATAAGATAATCTGTTTGTGATACTTCTATTTTATTTGTTTTACATGCATGTTTTGAGACTAGAAACTATTTGTTTGTTTTTTAAAAATGATTCATAACTATCAATTATTTTTCACACTTTTATCCAAAATGTGTTATTTTGTTTGTTTGGTGTTACACTTTTTCCTTGGACTTTTTATCGCAAGAACATTTGTGTGTGTGTCACTTGTTTAAACGGGCCATCGTTACAATGTTAATTTCATCCCAAGTATTTGCCTTGGATTTTTGAATCCAAAACCATGACCATATATTTTTATTGAAGTAGAATCATTATGCTACTCATGTTATTCAAAAAATGTTGTCTCATTTCAAACCATGTTCAAAATCATGTGTACCTTTGGTCTAAAAATAATGACATTATGTTGTCCATTTGGGTCTAGGATGTTCTCCATTTGAAATATCCAAGTATTTTAAACCAATTTTAAAATTTTTCTTGAAAATTTCATATTCAAAATTGATCGGTCTACACCTATGTCTTGTTTAATTTTGGCTTGGGTGTTTTCCTCTTTCCTTTGAATTGTGTAACTTGGTCTGATTACTTGCTTACTTTTAAGACCCCTTTTCCAAGACCTAGGAAGTGGTTTATTTTCATGTTCCTTAAGTTGATTTATTGCCTTAAACTAAGTTCAAAACTCAATTTTTAAGTATAACTTTAAGCATGTTTAGCTTACATTGGATCCTTGCTTATCAATTAGGCTTGAATGTTTTACTCATCACTTTTATTTTAATTACTTAATATTGAATTTTATAATTGGTTTTAGGTGTGTGTGAATGCCTTTATACCAAGGTAAAGTTTATTTTAAAATGCATGTGCCAAGATTGAGTCAAAGCATTTTAAATTGGTTACCTTAAAATTTAGATTAATTGCAAGTTTTTACCTCGACCTAGTTTGTTTCAAAGTCTAGTTTTGTGCATTTTTTCCAAAGACCTAGAATTGCTCTAAAAATTTAGATTTAGTTCATGCATTTTTAAGTCTAGCTTTGTGCCTTTTCAATAAATACCTAGCACCTATTCATTTTAGACATAGATTAGATTTGTTTGAAAAAAATTGTCAAGATCAAGATTTAAATTTGCCTTTTATTTGACCATTTGTGTAAGAGACCTTAGAGTATTAGATATATTTAAGACCAATTTTCCATTGATAAATTTTGAGAAGAGATCCATTTTAGGCTAATTTTTTAATATTTTCATCAATAAGCCAATTTTTATATCTAGACCAAGTTTTAAGGTGTTTTCAAGCATTGACCAATCTTTTTTAGACCATGTTTCTAGTGTTGTATGAATTTTAGACATTTATTTTTCATGAAACCTAGTCATAGATCTGAACATGTCTTGATCAAGTTTATTTTAAAGTGCCTATATCATGTTTGTTTTCAAGACTAAAGTCACTTTGCCTAGACCAAATCCAATTTCTATGGACCATGTTTAAGACTATTTTCATAGACCAAGACTGCCCTCTTTGGGGTAATTACTAAACCTAGCCATGTTAATTTTATATGCCAAGATCATCTTTTTTGGGTCAATTAAAGTACCAAGTTCACCCTTTTAATGATAATGATATCTAATCCCATAATTATTCCAATATCATCCTTTGTTCTACATTATCAACCAAGATCTACAACACCCACTCATTACCATCCTAGACCATACTCATTTGGCTTGCATTAGTAACCAAGCTTCACAACACCCAAATATTACCATTCCAATCCCTATTCCTTTGGCATTTATTAGTAACTTATTTTCACATCATCCAAGAATTAACATTCCAAGCCCTCATCTTTTGACATACATAAATAACCAAACTCTATAGTTTCCAAGGATTACCATTCTAATGTTAAAGGTATAGTGACTGAGAGGGGGGGTGAATCAATAAGCCCAATGATTCCAGTTTTGATTCTAATTCCTTCAAACCTTAATCATTCAATACGTATATTCATGAGGCATACATCATTAATATCAATGAATAAGAAAGATAATGCAAGATCAAGCACATAACACATGACATACATGGGAAACCCTCTTGGAGAATAAAACCCACCAAAACTTATAATTGGACTACTATCCTATAATAACAAGAAATAATTTATACCATATACATATGATTAATGAACTACCATTCCTAATTCTAGCGAGACTACAATCCCACAAGGAGATACCACACATGTCTAGCTAAGCTACCACAACAACTAGACCATTATCAAGTTTTACCTTGTAAGGAGGAACAAAACCCCTAGATTTTGAGCACCCATAATAACACCTATGAATATAACATCTCCTCAACACTAATTGACTACCTATGTAATGGAGATACAAACTATATCCACTCTCTTCAACTCTACACACTCAATGCAACCAAAGCCATCTTTTGGACCACTTTACACTTCTCATCAACAAATCTGTCCATAAAAATCCCTATTGATTACATAACATTACATACTTTAACCAACATAAAAAGATCAATTAAGACACATTACATATCCCAACTAACTCCACTCTTCAACCCTTCACTCACACTCACTTCAACACACCTATAACAACTCTATCATAATAATAAAAACATGACCAGATGGTCATACACATAATCCACACTTTGATCTACCTCTTAGATCAACCACCAAACTCATACAATATTCATCTTTCCTCTGCTCACAATATAATTATCGGTGTTCTAGATTTACACCCTAGCTGAGCAAAAGATTGTTTAAGTCTTTTACTCAAATCTAGTCCAACATGGGATTGATCTTGAGCTGTGGGTATCCTAATAATAGATCAAAAATTATAAGAAGGTTGGATTCCTTATGGATCTATCACCTATACTAAACCTAAACTAGCACTTACATGGAAAAGAGAAAGAGATTTTGACAATAACTTAAAAATCATGTAAAAGAGGTGATGCACCAATGATTTGATCACTCAAAATCACATAATAAACACTATGAGACACTTTTAAGACCAAATAATAATAATATCACATAAATAATTTAGAATAAGGCATTAATTAGTTACCAAATTAGCAAGAGAGGGAAGATATCCATTTTCAAGCTAGGAAATAAACTATAAATTAAACTTATAATGACTTGTAAGGACTACTAAGCACTTCCTAAAGTTGATAAAAACTTAGACATAAGAAAGAAATATACATTCACTTAACCATAGTACATGAAATCAAGGAACACACTTCAATCCAACTTAGGAAATGATGTAATTTAGTCTTTATTACATCAAAAAGGTGTCACAGTACAAATTTTCGTAGAGTTTAGTCATATCAAAAAGAGGGATCAATTTCAATGTTTAGAAGCTTATGTTTATATAAAAAGGAAAGAGATAGAGAGTTGTGCATTGAAAGAGACCCCACCACTTTCAATGGATTAACATTCTCAAGGGTACTAAGTTTTTATCTTATCAATATATAAAATAATTTAATGCTTATTATCCTTATCCATATACTTGGTGTCTTCTTGAAACTCCATGATATCATCTAGTGATCTACTGACAAGGATCATGACCTAGAATTGGCAAAAATATGCCACATCTGCTTTGGGTGGACAAATTTATCTATTCATATAAAAGTGACCTTGATGATAGGTGAGACACATGTCCCTATGATCATGTGTACATTTTCATTTTTTCCAACTTTAACTTGGGTCCATTCTATAGATGGAAAACCAATCTTAGGTCATTGGTTTTCACATAGTCATAATATTCATAAAAACCTATAAACTATTTGACCTTGCTTCACAATCACTGGTCTTTATATTAGGTTTAAATTACATATTTTACCTATATAGAGCTTTTTTACCAATGTGTGGTCTCATTGGTTCCATATGGATTATATCTAAGCTCTGGTTCTTTTGCATTTACATGCTTGAGTCAAAAAATGCCCCATCAACTTCTATCAAAAATGTCTAAGTTCACTTTGTGTTTGATTGACCATAAAAAATTAACTCAACCCATTTCATTATGACCAAATTTATTTATTCTTATTGGTCTCATATATTCTACTGACTTATAGACTCTACTCACACTATTAGATATTTGTTGTATGAATGCATGAGGGTCTTTGATTTTCTCCTTGGTCCCACTTTCCTATTAGTTCTTTCACTCCATTAAATAATTGGTATGATTTAATATTGATCATTTATTTAGGTTGAACCCATCCTCTTGTCAATTAATGTGCACCATTATATTTCATCTTGATGATCTCGCATCATTAGATCATGTCTAACTTGTATATCTTTAAGGGATATAATTTAGGGACCTCTTGACCTGTTTGACTCCATCACATATCATTATATCTCATGTGTTAGTATGAGGGCTCCCATATATTATTATATCTTGATCAAATTTAAAACTTTTAAGGGCCTTTTAAACCCAAATGGTTTCTTATGATGGCTTGAATTTGATAATTGTGTGAACATCTTATTGACTTCTTGACTTCATGTATTTCATTAGATATTTACTTGGATTGAATGTATACCATCGATATTGAACCCATTTGAATACAAATGTTTATTTTCCATGGATTTAAATTTGAAATCTATGTGAACATATTTGACATATGTGTTACCATCACTACATATTTAAAAACTAATGGTCATCTTTTATGCTTTAATTTGACACTTGTGGGGTCATCCTAGACTTTTTGAATTCAAATGGATATTTTTTGTAGCCTAAAATTGATGTTTACGCACCTTTATAGATCAAAAATTCTTTGATTTATTTCCTTTAAACCATTTTCTCTATTTTTTGGGGGCACCTTCCTTGAAAAAAGACCCTTTAGAACCCTTGAATTGGACCATTTTCCCAAGAAATGATCCTTTGGGAAAATTATATAGGGCACTTTTTTGAGACAAAAACCCCTTAAGACTTTGTCTATGACACTTTCTTGAAACAAATGGCCCTTCATAATTTTTTTTGGTCTATCTTGTTGAAGACTTACCCTTCAAAAATTATGTCTAGGACACCTTTCTAAAGAAATGCCCTTTGAAACTTTTGCTTTGGACCCTTTTGTCTGAAGAAAATACCCTTTGGGGAAATTTATTGGGACACTTTCTCAAGAAAAATACCCTTCGATAAAAGTGTTTTGACCACTTTTCTTGACAAAATACCCTTGTAAAAAATTGTTCAGACAAATTTCTTGAAATAAATGACAAAGCCTTTTTTTATGCAAATAATTTCTCTAAAATAAATAGGTCTTTGGGGAAATTGTTTTGGAACAATTTCTTCAAAATAAATAGGTATTCATCTTTTGCTTTATACATTTTGTTTGAAAGACTTCATGCCTTTGGAAACATTGTCTCAAATAATTGATTTGAAATAATTCAACACTTAGCCAAAAAAGGGTCTGAAATAAATTAGCTTTGCAAAATAAAAGCCTAAAAGAATTTGCCTGAGAGAATAAACACTTAGTCAAATAAAATTTCTAAAATAATTTAGCTTAGAAATGAAAGCTGAAAGAATTCCATAGTAAGGACTTATCCCAAAATGAGTTTTATACTTATTGTTTCTAAGGCATGTAAGCCCATCTAAACTTGTACTTGAATTGTTTCTTGATCCTTGAAGGCCTAAAAGAACTATGAAAATTTGGATCTTGTACACAGTTGTTCCATGACATTGAACTAATTGGTTTTACCATGAAGCCTACTCATATTGAATCATTATTCCACTCTTTAATTAGGATCCTTCTCCTTCCACTAAACTCTTGAAATATGAAATTTTTTCGTATGTAGACCAAATTTGGTCAACATCTTTAGTGACTTGGCTAGGCAACATGCATGTTATGCTTGAGAACTCAAATCATATACATGACTCTTGGATCATTTACATGATACATGGACAATTTACATTGACTAGAAGACAACCTTATGACTTTAAAAGATAAATAATTCTAGTAATTAACGAAATAAACAAACTTGAAAGGGAAACTAACATAATAAACCAAAGGCAACTAAACTACTAAACAACTATGTAAATAGAATCATTTATTTGGGACAAAACAAAAAGGAAACTAATGTGTTAGAAAAACACTTAGATAAAAATAAGAACAACTAATTGTGTACAAGGGACTTAGCTTCCTTAATATCAATGCTTTAGATGTATCCCATTAACAAGGATAGGAAGCTCTTCACCATTAATCCTTGTGAGCTGGAAAAATTATGAGATTTGAAACTAGAGGATGTATATGGAACACTCCAAATAAAATCAAATATTGTGTAATTTATTGTCTTAGCTCTATCTTCATCTCACTTGAAGACCAAATCTCTTTCTTGAAAAATTCTAGAATAAATTATTTTGTCAAATGATATCTTTTTCATTGCTTGATGGGATTCCATAGCCAACATTGATTGACACCTTGTCTCATCTATCTCTATGAACTTAACATATCTTATTTACATTAGTTCATTCTCTATAATCTCAAGCTAATGCATCAATTACAAATTAGGTAATTTTAGAGAAATAAGAATTATTACTTCCTTATCGTATATTAGCTTGTATGGAGAATTGGGTATGGACCTTTTATAGGTGATATTGTTAGCCCATAGAGATAAATTTAATTTAAAATTCCATGATATTTGATTGTCTTCTATAGTCCTCCTGATGATCTTCAAAAAAATATTGTTAGTGGATTCAACAAGGTCATTGCCTTATGGATAACAATTTGATGAGGTATTGAGGAAAACACTATTTTAAACTACCCACTGGCTGATATTAGATCCTAAAAAAGACATAACATTATCAAAAATTATAGTTGAAGGGACCCCAAATCTGGTAAGTAAACCTTCATAAAATTCCAAAAAATTAGTTTCATTGGCTTATTTTAATGCCACTACCTCTATCCATCTGGTAAAATAATTTATGGTAGTTAGGATCCACTTATGTCCTAAGCTTAAAGGGGGATTGATAAGACCAATAAAGTCTAATCCCCATTAGAAAAATAGTTGATTTACTAAAATTGGCTGGATAGGTAAGGTTACAAGCTTCATCTTTCCAAAAAACATGGCACACTATCTACACTTCCTACTCCATGCATGATATTCAATGAATAAACTTGGACAATAATACCTATATCTCATTATCTTGTGGGTTGTGATCCTTGCTCAATAATGTCCTCCAACATCTCCATCATGAAATTTTTCAAGTAATATCTATGTTTGACTTAGTTTTATGCATCTTAGTAGTATGACATTGAGATACTTATTGAACAACACATTATCAATAAGAAGAAAAGTAAGGAAATGCAATATAAAGTATCTCCTCTTTAAAGGGGTCAGATGAGAAGGATAAATACCATCTTGTAGATATCTTACCATATCTTGGAACTAATTGGAATATGAGGTCTAATTACTTACAACCTATTGATGACTTGACACCATAACTAGTTCATTAGACTCTTACAAGTCTTGGGCTAGATGTTCACAAAGTCGTTTGCCTCTAACTAGCTTTGTGACTTTGATATCAATATCATATTCCATGAACTTGGTTATCCAACCAGCTCTCTTGTCATTTGTATATTTGTTCAAAAGATAATCTTTGACACTTGGATGTTTAACCATCAAATTTATCTTATTATTGGATAAAAAGTACCTAAACTTTCTAAGATATCTTATGACTAAAAGTACATAATTCTCAACAAAATTTTACTTGATTTCATATTATTTTAAACCTTGACTGAAGAAGGTTATTAGTTAATCTAAAGTATCTTGATTCTACTACATAAGAATACCTAAAATTATATCAATGTTAGCATAGTTGTATAATAATAATTACTTTATAAAGTTAGGTTCCAAGAGTGTAGGAGCACTAGCTATAACATTCTTGATCTCTTCAAAACTTCTTACTCCTTCTTTGAGCCAAATAAAATGTTGACCCTTCTTTAGCATGGCTATGAGTGGCTTAGATAAAGTAAAAAAATTTAAGATGTGTCTCCTTATAAAATTGATCTTGCCTAAAAATCTTTGCAAGGATTTCTTGTGCTTAGGCAATGAAAGTGAAAGAATTGATTCTATCCTATCAAGGTCTATGATTATACCATTTTTTGAAATTACATGTCTGAGAAACCTACCTTCATGAATAGAGAAAACACACTTTTTTTTAATCAAAGACACTCCAAATTTCTTGCACATTTTAATGACTTGTTTGGGGTAAATCATATGTTCATATATGCTATTAGAGAATATTTTTATGCCATCCAAATAATCAAGAATAAACTTGTTAAGGAGACCCTAAAATTCCATGTCCATATCCTTTTAAAAATTGGCTCCAGCATTAGATAAACTAAAAGGCATCATTTTGTATGCAAATGTACCCCATTTTGTCATGAAGGCTATTTTGAATTGGTTTTCTTCTTTGACCAAAATATGGTTATATCCACTATATCCATATAATAAGGAGAACCTTTTTGAACCTAAAACTAGCTATAAAATCTATTTCATTTATGACAATGGGTAGTGGTCTTTAAGAGAGGCCTTGTTTAAGTCAAAAAACTCAACACATAGCCTTATTTCACTATTCTTTTTCCATAATGGAACAAGGTTTTCCACCCAAGTTAAGTGCTTAATTGGAAATATTATAGCTAACTCAATAGCTTATGTAGTTTATCTCTCATCAAAGGTTCAAGCTTTGGGTTAATAGGCTTTTATCTCTATCTAACTATCTTGGTCTCATATTCTAACTCAATGGTGTGTTGATCTAGACTTGGATAAAAACCTTTAAGGTCACTATAATCCATGCTAATACATCTACAAAATTTTAACATAACTTAATAAAAGTTTCTTTCTAAGAATATGTGCAAACTTTTCCTAGATTTAAACTCTTAACAATGTCAATATCTACATTTGTATAGTGTTCTTCCTTGGTTGATAAAACAAACTTTTATTTTCTTAGTTCATCATATTTTTTGAATATGTTTTCAAGGGTGACCAACCCTTTAGGTAACTTGTTTGTCTTTAATTGCACAATCTAGTCATCATACTACTATAAATGCTTATCATGGTTCCTTAAGGAGAATTCAGATTCCTCTTGTAAGAATTTTACAATCTAGATATTATCTTAAAATAATTTCCAATTTTCATGTTTTTCTGGATATAAAGTCTCACAACTACCTTGATGTGTGATTTTTTTTTAAAATTTTTTATGTCATTTGGAATACTAAAATGTGACCCAATAGCAGCTAGCCTATCTACATCCTTGTTCTTATCTCTTGATATGGCCTAAATATTAAAATATTTAAAGTATTCAAATAGGAAACATAATCTATGATTATAAGACCTAACTATTGGGTTCTTACATATATTAAGTCCTCTTACTTGGTGAACTACTAGTTCGTTAACTTCAAAGACTTGGAAAGAATTGACCTTCATCTTTTTTGCCTATTGAAAACCATGCACTAGTGCTTCATATTTAGTAACATTATTGGAATAACCAAACTAAAAATTGAGATAAGAGAAACACCTCTAATGGGATAGAGAAATTAAAATCATTTCATCTCTATTGCAATGTTTGTTCTTGGATCCATCAAAATATAGTTGCCATAGTCAATCACTAGGTTAATTATCTTTCATCAATGTTGGAGTTTGTGCATCATTTTCATGAAGATAATAGAAACCAATTCCTTCCTATTAAATTAACTTGTAGTTATCACATCCATTAAAATCAAAGGTCCATTCATCAAGGAAAATATATAGGAATCCATCTAGAGGTGATTCAATTTCCACCTCATTGTTTTCTAGTACCTTGTCTGAGATAACACAATTAGTTGACCATACTTGGCATATATGGCTCCAAATGAAATATTGAAATAGGTTCTCAACATATTGTTACCTTATTAACATACCTATTTTTTAACATTAAATAGGTCTAATCAACTCATAAATATCTTCTAATATTTTAAGTAAATTATCTTGACAGGTGGATGGAAAAATAGGGAGGTAAGTCTACTACAACTACATCTTGCTAAATAAAAAAAATGGGGAAAGAATGTAATGTAAATTTTAGGCCTTTTATTATGCCTACTATCTTCATTGGTGACCCATATAATTGTAATACTCCTTTGGTATTTGGCTTATATCTAGACCAACCTTGTCTATAATTTGTTTGGGCATGATAGTGTTACTAGCTCCACTATCTACCATATAACTATGGACTAAACAATCTCCTACTATCAAAGAGAGATAAAAGGGAGGTATTTTATTTTATTTTAATTTTTTTTTTATACCTTTGTCATGTTATGTATCTTCTAATCATGTTTTTTGATTTATTAGTATGAATTGGCCAAGATAGCTCCTTGTTTCTCAGCTAGTTCTTTACATACCTTAAGATCTAAAATATCTTAAATAAGCATGTCCTTTTTCCCTATAATGGAAAGGTAACCTCACATGATAATGCTAACATTTGATTTATTAATTTGATTAATTATGCTAAATATGTTCCACTAACCTTTGGCTACAACTTTTGAGCCACTGGTTATTATTTAGTTAGGGGCATTTGGGGAACCTTCATTGTTTCTATATTCTAAATATTTTTTACTATAGGAATAATAACTTGATTTTTAACACTCTTTGAAAAAAAATTGGAACACTATAATTATTTCTCACATCTTGATCTTCCTCAACTACTCTTCTTTTAGCTCTAGTCATAATTACCACTTGACCATTTGTGTTGCTAGTTTCACCAACTTGGTTGAATGCAATATGATCATCCAATTGCCAATTAACATTGATAACATTAGGATTCCCTAGAACTTGTTGAGATTATCCTTAAAATTACATATTAATGTCTTTATATTGAATACCTTGAAGAGATAACTCTTTTTATGCCATTTGTGGCATAGTAATATCTTGTGATACTAAGGCTTGATTTTGAGTGTCATTTGGATTGCAAGGTTACCAACTTGGATCTTGAATCAAGTTATTTTTGGGAAAAATAGCTTTTAAAATATAAGGTACATTGGGATCAAGGGTTTCATATGGATTATTTTGGGTTGTGGCTCCTTGATTTTGATAAGGTTTCCTATCATCCTTAAAACCTTGATAAGGAGGTCTTTGGTTATTGAAAAACTAATAAGTATTCTAATTTTGTTTTTGATAAGGTCTAACTTGGTAGTGTTATATTTTGAGTTGAAAAATATCATTTCTAAATTCTTATAACATGCATTTTAGATCACCAATCTCACTAAATTGATTAAGAAGATCTATAACTTGGACTTTTGGAGATGGAATAGGAGCTATACATAGAATCTAGGGAATTTGAGGATGAAGAACAAGTTTTAATTCTAAGAATATGGGAATTAGAGGCCTTGGAAAAATTTTACCACCTTGTATTAATCTATTTTCTACTTTGATTACAATTTCTTAGGCAGTTGACAAGGTATTACCACCCATAGACTGTATCATGACACTTACATCAGAATTAAATGCCTAAAGATAGTACAAAAATGAATAATCTAGAGATGTTATAACTAATGTAGGGATCATAATCCATGTATTTTGTAATTTGAGGTTAAAATTAGACAAATATTCATGGGGGTACCTTTGTATGGTAGTCAGTTGTTCAACCAAGGATATATGATTAGACTTGTCTTCAAATTGCCTAACTAATGCTACACCTAACTCATCTGAAGTAGAAATGGATGTCAAAGGAATATTCTTATACCATTTAAATGTTTTTAACTTTAAGTAAGCAACAATAAATGGCTACATTATCTTAAGTAACATTATGAATAGAACATAGATTGGAAACATCTTGGATATGCTTAATAAAAGTGGTTTTATCCCATTCTCTTGAGAAGAAAGGGATACTTTTTAGGGTAGACATATGAATACCATCATATTGAGATAAATTTAGGGGACAACCCCTATTAATGGGAAAGACACTTGAGTCTTGATAACCATTTGGGAAAAAGGGATCTAGCTTATTGTGACAATGGATTGGAATGAAAAAATAGGTTGACTAGAGGATGAGTGTTATTTTAGAAGATAAGGTCTTATACTATTGAATATTTATCTTTTATAAGAAGTATAAAATAATTAAATATGTTCAAAAGGAGTATCTTTACTTGATGATCTTGTTTTAACCTATGGCATGAAAGCACTATTTGAAGGCTGCTATGAAATATTTAACTTGAAAGATATTTAACTTTTGATGATGGTAAATTTCTCTTACTACTAAAATTTCTCCTTCTCAATATTTAAGCTTAAATTATACCAAAGAAATTTGACCCTATCGGGGTTGCCAAAATTATTGGTTTGCTAGATTTGTATCCTAGCTGAGTAGAAGATTGTTTAAGTATTTTACTCAAATCTAGTCTAATATGGGACTGATCCTAGGCTATGGGTATCCTAATAATTGATTAGACCTTTAGAGAAGGTTGGCTTCTTTTTGGATCTATCACCTATATTAAACCTAAACTAGCGCTTGCATGGAAAAGGGAAAGATATTTTGATAATAACATAAAAAACATGTAAAAGAGGTGATGAACCAATAATTTGATCACTTAAAATAACACTATACACACTATGATACACTTTCAAGACCAAAGAATAACAATCTCAGATAAATATTTTTGAACAAGGCATTAATTAGTTACCAAATTAGAAAGAGAGGGAAAATATCCACTTTTAAGCTAGATAATAAACTATAAATTACACTTATAATGACTTGTAATAATTATTAATCACTTCCTAAAGGTGAGAAAAACATAAACATAAGCAAGGAATATACATTTACTTAATTTTAGTACATGAATTCATGGAACACACTTCAATCCAACTTATAAAAGGATGGGATTCAATATTTAATGCATCAAAAAGGTGTCAAAGTAAAAATTTCTATAGAGTCTAGTCATACCAGAAAGTGGGATCAATTTCAAGGCTTAGAAGCCTATATTTATAGAAAAAGGAAAGAGAGAGAGAGAGAGAGAGAGAGAGAGAGAGAGAGAGAGAGAGAGAGAGAGAGAGAGAGAGAGAGAGAGAGAGAGAGAGAGAGAGAGAGAGAGAGAGAGAGAGAGAGAGAGAGAGAGAGAGAGAGAGAGAGAGAGAGAGAGAGAGAGAGAGAGAGAGATGTGCATTGAAAGAGGCCCAACCAATTTTAATAGATTATCATTCTCGAGGGTAATGATTCATGGTCTTATCAATATTTAAAATAATTGAATGCTTATTATCCTTATCCATCCACCTATTGTTTTATTATAACTCTATGATATCATCTAATGATTTTTTAATAAGGATCATGTCCTAGAATTAGAAAAATTATGCCACATCTACTTTGGGTGGATAATTATATATGCTCATAGAAATATGACCTTGATGATAGGTAAGACACATTTCTCTATGATTACATTTACATCTGCATTTATTCTAATTCAAACCTAGGTCCATTCTATAGATGGAAAACCAAACTCAAGTCCTTGGTTTTCACATAGTCACAACATTCATAAAAACCTACAAACTATTTGATCTTGTTTTGTAATTTATGGTCTTTATATTAGGTCTAAATGACCTATTTTACCTATATGGATATCTACTAGCAATTCTTGGTCCTATTATTTTAATCTATATCATATCTAAGCTTTTATTCTTTTACATTTACATGCTTGAGTCAAAAATTACCCATCGATTTTTGTGAAAAATGTTTAGGTTCACCTCGTGTTTGATTGGACATTAAAAAATGACTCAACCCATTTCATTGTGCCCAACTATATTTATTATTATTGGTCCCACATATTATACTTAATTATTGACTCTTGTCATACCATTAGATATTTGTTGTATGAATTCAAAAAATTCCTTGATTTCCTGCCAATAGATCCCTTTGATATGTTGACTTGAACACACACCATCAGATCAAGATGTACAAGCTCATGCATACCATATCTCCCTAGTCCCACTTTATTATCAGTTCTTGTGATCCATCATATCATTGGTATGATTGAATGTTTATCATTAATTTATCTTGAACCCATCCTTTTGTCAGTGAACATGCAACATTGGATTTTGGCTTGATGATCCTGTACCAATGGATCATGTCCAGCTTGTATATATATAAAGGCTTTAACTTGGGGAACCTTTTACCTATTTGACTCTAGTGTGGATAAATAGATCTCATATTTTAGTATGAGGGCTCCCTTGGACCATTATATCTTGACCAAATTCAAACTTTTTAAGGGCCTTTTGAACCTGAATGGTTACTTATCATGTCCTAAATTTGACAACTACACAAACATCTTATTAAATTCTTTAATGCATGCATGTAATTAGATATTTGATCAGATTAAATACATACCATTGATCTTAAACCCATTTGAATATAAATTGATATTTTTTATGGTTTGAACTTTGACATCTATGCAAATGTATTTGATGTCTGCATGACTGTCAATGCATATTTGAAAACCAACAGTCATCTTTTGTGCTTGAATTTGACACTTGCAGGGTCATCTTGGACTTTTTGAATTCAAAAGGCTATTTCATGTAGCCTAAATTTTATTTTTTCATAACTATCTAGATCAAAAAAAATTTAGGCTATTTCTTTTAGACCTTTTACTCTATTTATTTGGGGCACCTTGAAAAAATACCCTTTGTAACCCTTAAAATTGACCATTTTCTTGAGAAACAACACATAGGGAATATTATACAGGGCACTTTATCAAGATAACAACCCCTTAGGACTTTCTCTATGACACTTTCCTAAAATAAATGGCCCTTCATGTTTTTCATTTGGTCTACCTTATTGAATACATACCCTTCAAAAATTATATCTAGGACACATTCTTGAATAAATTCCCTTTATAACTTTTGCTTTGGACCCTTTTGTTTAAAGTAAATACCTTTTAGTGAAATTGTTTGGGACACTTTCCTGAGAAAATACCCTTTGGGAAAAGTGTTTTGGCCACTTTTCATGACAAAATGCCCTTTTGAAAAATTGTTCAGAGAATTTTCCTAAAAGAAATGACACTTAGCCTTTTCTAATGTGGATAATTTATCCAAATAAAATAGGTCATTGGGGATATTATTGTGGAACAATTTATTCAAAACAAATAGGTCTTCATATTTTGCTTCAGACATTTTTTTGGAAAGAATGCCTTAGGAAAATTTATCTCAAATAATTTGTCTGAAATAATTCAACACTTAGCCAAAAAAGGGTCTGAAAGAAATTAGCTTAGCAAAATAAAACCCTTAAATAATTTGCTCGAGTGAATGAACACTTAGTCAAAGAACATGTCTAAAATAATTTAGCTTAGAAATGAAAGATAAAATAATTCCTAAGTTAAGACTTAACCTAAAATTATTTTTGTACTTAGATTTTCTAAGGCTTATAAGAACTTCTAGACTTGTACGTGAACTATTTTTTATTCCTTGAAGGCCTAAAAGAACTATGAAAATTTGAAGCTTGTACAAACATATTTCATGACCTTGAACTACTTGGTTTTACCATGAAGCCTTCTCATATTGTATCATTGGGACACTCTTTAATTAAGATCCTTCTTATTCCACTAAACTCTTAGACTATGTACATTTGTTGGTATGTAGACCAAATTTGGTCAACAATACTCTCTCAAACAACCTCTTGAGCAACTTGCTCATTCTACCTCCTCTAGTATCATTAGATCTAATGACTTATATGTCCTCCTATACCAAATTAATTAGATAAGAATGTTTTATCCTCTTCACTCTTTATTGGTCTTCACTAACCTATACCTTCTCTTTCAAAGGTTCTTACCTTCACTTAGATCCACATTCATACTTCCTCATTCAAGTCTAGAAACCATCACCTTTAGTTTCACTATTTATAGAGAAATAATGATCATCACCATCTTGGTTGGGAATTAGTCATGACATAACAATTAATTCATATATCTCACTAAGACACATCTTAATACAATCTTCATAGGTCAGCCATAACATCTATGGGTTACCCTTAAGTAGTTACAACTTTTAATAAGACCATTGTAGCTCTTATAGGTCTCATTGAAACCTATTCACCCATTTATCACATCAATGAAAAAAATAAGAAAACATGACCACTTTAAAATGTATGGACCCATTCCATATGATCTATAGGTCCCCCTTAAGTGTCAATAACCAACATAGTACCGTTCTACTTAAGTACAATTTGCTCAAACGACATTATGTGCACACAATCACCATGAATGAATTCATAGTTGAATTATAAAAATTTATTCATATGAAATATTATTTTGTAAACCTTAATAATTCACACACATCATCTTCATGGATTCTAGAACACTCCCCAATAGCCAATTCATCAAGAGATATTGAAACAATATCAAAACAAGCTTAATTATCCTTCTCAATTCACTTGCAGAATAAGCATGAACACATAGTAAAATTTAAACCTAAATATTTATGATTGTACACAATTTCATATCTTAAAAATTATATTTATAGATTCATCTTGGAGTTATTTACAAGTTTACTTTTTACACCATGAATAAATTCTACTTGGATCAAAATTTATAGCCAAAATATAGAGCACTAGTTTTTCCTTTATAAATTCAAATATTCAAATGAAAATGGTCACAGTTACACCTTAAACATCATACTTGCATCTTGTGTCCTCTCTACTTAGATTAAACACACACCATCTATCTTATTGTATGAACCTCAACCTTAAACACATAGTCTTCCAATACCAAATGTTAAACCTTGAACATGTTGACTTCATGTCATGCACTCTTACAAATTTGACCTCATGCACTCTACTAATATCCTATACAAATATCATTCTTTAAAAACACTAAATAGGTGTCACTCCTCATGAATTTAAAATGCACCATTGATCTCTAATTGTATGATTACCTACTCATCATTGATCCTTAGAAGAATCTCAATATTTATCAATGCTCAATGTTAAACATTGAACACTTAACACCATCTCATTGCTTCCAATTTTTTTGGAGAAACGTGATCTATAAATTTTTCTTAAACTTTAAGTTGTATAAATTTGAATAAGTATGGGAACCTTACTTATCTACCTAGAAGGCCAACTTTACACAGTCATATATTTTTATTTTCTCACTCACAAGTTCTCAAATTTGGACCATATGATCTCATCACATAGGAGAATCCAACCATGTATCAAAATTCTCTTATAATCCTCAAACATGTGAGATATAATGAGATTAAAATTCTCACTCAAATTTTTCTACCACAAAGCCAACTATGTCAAAAACTTGTTTGGAAAGCCAACTTTGAACATGTATATCTTTTGTCATGCTTCGATGCTTGACCTAAAAGTTAGCACAAATAAACTAGGTAAAAAATTTAACAAATGGATATGATCACCTTATCCTAAAACATCCACACATGTGATATATGCAACTATCAATTTTTTTACCTGGTTCTTTCTTGCCTTATGCAAATTTGGCTAATTATGAAAAAATACTATCAAACTACTTTGGAGCCCAACTTTACACTTGCATATCTTTTGACATTATTCAACACATGATTTGAAATTTAGTGTAAATCAACTAGGCACAAATATTATCATACCCATATGACCAACTTCCCCTGAATCATCCATATGTGGTAATGGTGATATCATCAAACTACCTACTCAAATTTTCTACCACAAGACCAAAATGTCTAGATGAAAATAATGATCAACCAGATGAAATCCACTCACTTCCATACTCATTATAAGCACTATTGATACCCCATATGGTATTTGTAACATGCCCTACCAATAATATCATCTATAAAATTTCTCACTTAGTCAAACACTGAAGAACCATGTAGGAACACTAAAGCTCATTAAAGCACACTTTGTCATTATCATTCTAGAACACATGACACCACATCAACATCCATGGTCCCCTTAGAGACATCATTGACAAACATCCAAAAATCTCCCCCTTTCTCATTGATTTCAAGCACCAATATAAAGCTTATGCTTAGACTCTATCTCTCTCTCTTCAGGTTCTTTATCCCCCTTTGACACAATGATAAAGTGGGATAAACTTTTGATCCTATGGACCTAAAAATATATCAATGACCAATAATAGGAAGAGACCATATCTGAGATATGATACATACTCCCATTAACATCAATCAAACCTCTTCTCACTTTGAGATTCACAAACATGCTCCATGACTACACACCTTTTAATCATATAAAGCTTCTATGAAGACAAAATATTCATGAACAATAGAAACTGCATGAAATTACCTTGAAAAACATAAAAGGGGACTCCCCCTAAGTCACTTAAGCTTAGGCACATTTTATTTTAAAATTTTTAGACCATTTTCAACAATGATTAATCAATATAATTGACACCATACCTTCTTTTTTATATTTAACTGCACAGTCCTCTGATCCTAGGACCTAACCAATTAAACATCTCCCCCTTGTTTATGTAAGAGGATTCAAAAAATATTGACAAAGTATATAACTTGGTTTTATCAATTCATCATCACAAATTTCTTGAGTTATAATCTATATCAAACATCAAAACATCTTTAATATGATTGAAGCATCTCACATATGCTCCCCTTTACACCATGCATTAGTTCCTCAAGCCACTCAAGCTATATGAGTTAGCTCCCTCTAACTCCATGGAATAGACAACTTGTCATATATATAACTTAGAGATATTTTTCATGATATCAAATATATGACAACATTTTCTCCTCATCCTCTATATCAACCTTGTCTTATAGTCTTCAACATTTGATCAAACAATTTAAGAAACAAAAATTGATAAGTTCTTACCTTCAGGACCAAAAACCCTAAACATACCCTTACCCTACTTGAATAAAATAAAAAAACCTTTATATGTAATATAAATATCATGACTCCTCATCATATTTGATTAGACACCTAGAAACTTTCATGCCCTACTTGTAGACCTTGCATAAGCTACCAACATCATACCAATCCCTAAACTTCTTGGACCTAAGAGACCTTCATGAAATTCTTTATTATGAAATGTATCCAAGTCCCAACTAGCATATATCATGTTTCTTCTTTCTAAAAAGTGTCTCCTTTAATCTTAGAGAGAGGTACCCATTTTTAAATAGTGAGACTAAAAGTCTCAAAACTCTAGTGACTCCCATATCTCTATACCTTTCTCTAACTTACAATCCAACTTGAATTTTAAAGGATGCTTGACTTCATTCTTTTCTTCATATTTATCATTAAAATTAGACAACATACACTCTTTTCTTCCCTTCATATCTATCATGGTAAACATACCATCTTTGGTCTTAGACTAATCTCTCTTAACAGGCTTAGGTTTCCATACCTAAGTGTAACATCTTCCTTGCACACTAGGATCTCCATACACCTTATTTTTCTTTGTAAATTGATTCAACATGTTCTTAAAATACCTATAAAAGTGAACAACTTTATGACATCTAAAAAAAACAATATCATTCATACCTTTATCTTGATGATGATTGTGATCTTCCTTTTCTATCTGAATAGAAGAAAAATTCTCTTGGCATTCTTATATCTTCCTCATGTTTGATTCCTTATTTGCTATAGTATGTAATCCACTTTGATCATGATTATCCTTCATATACTTTGGTATCAACACCATTTACTGATTTTTAATAGCATCTTTCTTATTTTCAAGACTTGAGTGCTTCTTCAAACTATCCTTGTAGAATCTGGAAATATGTCCTATTTTAGTGCAATTGTAGCAAACAATATCATTCAACATACCACTTGACTAATCTGAGTTATGAATTCTCTATGACTCATTTCTCCTTCTTCCAAGGCTCCATGAATGTCCATGCTTAACTTAATTCCTTATACATTACTTATCCTTAAGACCATACTTATTACATGTATAAAAATGAAATGATCATGGAATAAACTAGCATACCTTGAAAAACTTAGTTATCTAACTGGTCTACTTTTATTACTCTTGACCTGATCTTACTTATTTTTATCTTCTTCAAGATTGCTTATCCTAATAAAAAAATACTCATGCTCATCCATCAATGAACCTAGCTTGGTTTCCAATTGAATCCTCTCATCCTCTTTAGCTCTTATGCTTGAAATTGTAGCTATTAATTAACCTATGATAAATTGGATAGTCTCCTTATCACTCTTAGTTTCTTTAGCCATGTCATCATTTATTCTACATGTTTTCTCTATAAAAATTCCCTTAAGAGAACTAACTTGTGCTTCAAGACCTTTGATCATATTTATCATCTTATAATTCTTGTTCTTTTTTTTGCTTTAGTTCACCAAGTGCACCCATGAGCTCATCTTCTAGATCAACTTCTTCTTCACTATCATGGTAAACTTATTCATCACACATGATGTCCTTTTCTTTTGAACAACTTTCTTCTTTTGAACTCAAAGTTGCCTTGGAATCTTCTAGTTAATCCTTGAGGTCATTGATAAAATTCTCGTCCTCTTTACCATTATTTTTCAAAGTAAATATCTACTTTTCAAGTACCTTGATCACATCCTTCCACTATCGATTCTCTTTCTTCAGCTATTTGGCCATATTTTTACCTACGTAGAATCTCCTTCAAGTTATTAAGATTCCTACAAAGGACCTTCTCTGATACCAATTGTTAAATGTACAATCATTAAGGTGGGGGGGGGTGAATCAGTGATCCCAATAATCCAATTTCAATGCCAATTCCTTCAAACCCTTAATCATTTAATACATATATTCATGAGGCATACATCATTAATAGTAATGAACAATAAAGAGAATGCAAGATCAAGCACATAACACATGACATACGTGGGAAACCCTCTTGGGGAATAAAACCCACTCAAACCTAAAATTAGACTACTATCCTATAATAAAAAGAACCAATTTAGACCATATATAAATTATCAAAGAACTACCATTCTTAATTTTAGTGAGACTGCAATCCCATAAGGAGTTATCACACCTATTTAGCTGAGCTACCATAATAACTAGACCTTTAACAAGTTTCACCTTACAAGGAGGAAAAAACACCCTAGATGTTGAGCACCCAAAATAACATCTATGAAAAAAATATCTCCTCAACACTGATTTCTTGCCAATCTAATGGAAATTCAAAGTATATTATCCGTCTTCAACTCTGCACACTTAATACAACCAAAGCCACCTTTTGGACCATTTTACACTTCTTAGCAATAACTTTGTCACCACAAAACTCTTTGTTGTTCAAAGAAAATTACATACTTGAACCAATACATAAAGATCAATTAGGACACACTACATATCCCAACTAACCCCACTCTTCAACCCTTTTCTCACGCTCACTTCAGTACACCTGCAACAAATCTATCATAATAACAACAATATGACCAAATTTTCATACATGTAGTCGACACTCTGATATGCCTTTTATATCAACCACCAAGCTCATTTATCTTCAAATTAACTTCACTAACAATATACTCTCTCAAATAACCACTTGAGTTACTTGTTCATTTTGTCTCCTCTAGGTTCATTAGGTCCAATTATCTGTATGTCCTCCTACACCAACTTAATCAGACAATCATGTTTGGTCCTCACTAAATTGCACCTTCTCTTTCAAAGGTTCTTTCCTTCAGTTGGATCCACATTTTCACTTTCTCATTCAAGTCTAGAAACCATCACCTTTGATTTCACTATTTATAGAGCAATCATGATCATCACCATCTTGGTCAGCCATTAGGCATTCATTAACACTTAAGTCATCTATCTCACTGAGACATATCTTAATACAATCTTCATAATTTTTCCATAGCATCTTTGGGTCACCCTTAAGAAGTTACACCTTTTAATAAGGCCCTTGTAGATCTTATAGGTCTCACAAAGACCTATTCACCCATTTATCACATTAACAAACAAAACAAGAACATAGGGCCACTTTAAAATGCATGGACCCATTCCATATGATCTATATTTCTCCCTTAAGTGTCAACAACTAGCACAGTAGCCTTCTGCTTAAGCATAATTTATTCAAACAACATTATGTGCATACAGTCACCATGAATGAATACACATTCAACTTATAAAACTTTTTTAATACTACATATGATTGATCAAACCTTCATAATTAACATATATTATTCTCATGGAGTCTACAAAACTCCCCAATATCTAATTCATCAAGAGATATTGAAACAATATCAAAACTAGCATAATTATCCTTCTCGGATCAGTTGTAGAACAAGCACAAACACACAGTAAGATCTGAACCTATGTATTTATGACTAAACACACTTTCATATCTTCAAATTTATATTTATATATGTGCCTTAGAGTCTTCTAAAAGTTTGATTTTTACAAAATGAGTAAATTTTTCTTGGATTTAAAGTTATAGTCAAAATATAGAGCACTAGTTTTTCCTTTGAAAATTCAATTATTCAAATGCAAATGATCACAGTTAAGCCTCAAAAATAATGATCACATCTCATGTCCTTGCTACTCAGATTAAACACACACCATTGATATTATTGTATGAATTTTGACCTTTAACACATAGTCTGCTAATGCCAAACATTAAACCTTGATCATGTTGACCTCATCTCATGCACTCTTACAACTTTGACCTCATGCACTCTATTGATCTCCTATATGTAGTTCAGTATTTAACAAATATAAATAGCTATCAATTTTACCTCTTGACTTTGATACACACCATTAATCTCTATCTGTATGATCACCCGCTCACTATAAATCCTTGGAAGAAGCTTGATCCTTATCTCTGCTCAACATTAAACATTAGAAACTTGGCACCATATCATTACTTCCTAACTTATTGGAGAAATTTGATCCATTGATGTTGTTCAAACTTTAACTTGTGAAAATTTTACTAAGTATAGGCAATTTACTTATCTACTTGGAAGGACAACTTTACACAATCATATCTTTTGATTTACTCACTTGCAAGTTCTCAAGTTCAGACCATATGATCTCCTTACATAGGATAATCCAACCATGTATCAAACTACTCCTAAAACACTCACACGTGTGAGATATTACAAAATTAAAATACCCACTTATATTTTTCTACCATAGAGCCAATTATGTCAAAAACTTATCTGGAAGGCCAACTTTAAACATGCATATCTTTTATTGTGCTTCGATGCTTGACCTAAAAGTTAGTACAAATAAAATAGGTAAAAAACTAAACAAACCAATATGATCACCCTCTATTTAAACATTCACATGTGTGAGATATACCACCATAAAATTACCTACTTGGCTCTTTCTTACCTTATGTAAATTTGGCTAAGTATGGAAAAATATTGTCAAACTACTTGGGAGCCCAAATTTTCACTTGCATATATTTTGACATGTTTTATTGCATGGTATGAATTTTATCAAAAATAAACTAGGAATAAATGTGATCATACCCATATGACCAACTTCCCTTGAATCATCCATACATTTTAATGGTGACATCATCAAACTACTTTCTCAAATTTTTTGCCATAAGACCAAAATGTCTAGATGAAAAAAATGATTAACTAGATGAAATTCAATCACTTCCATACTCATTATAAACACTATTTAAACCCCATATGGTCTCTAAAACATTTCCATACCAATAATATCATCTATCAAATGCCTCACTTAGTCAAACACTAAAGAAACATGCAAGAACATTAAGGCTCATTGAAGCACACTTTGTCATTGTCATTCTAGCACACATGACACCTCATTAACATCCATGGTCACATTAGAGACATCATTTAAAAACATCCAACATCCAATACCTCCTCATTTATCCTACATTAGCAACCAAGTTAAGTATCACCTAAGGATTACCATTCCATGCCTTCCTCCTTTGGTTTGCATTAGCAACCAAGTTCTAAAATGCCTAAGGATTACCATTCTAGGCCCTCTTCATTTGGTCTATGTTAGCAACCAATTTTTTTCAGATCCCATTCATTACCATTCTATTCCCTTCCAAATATAGTAGATCATTATCCAAATAAGGTTAAATAATTACAACTAGATAGGTCACAGTTACCATCCTAGACCCACAACTAGTCTTTATTGAGCCCATCTTAGATGAGCCTATTTACAAAGAAATTATTATTGAACAATAGGTCATTATTCATCCATTACCAAACTACCCCCACTTTATAAAATCTAAGATAGTCTTCAAACCATAATAGAGCTAATCATTACCTCCCCAAAATCCATATTTTAAAGATCAACATGTGTCCAAATATGATATTTTGTAACTAATTGTAATCCAACATCAGGATAACCAACTAATCAGTGATGTTTTTATTGAAACATTTATGTGTTATGAGTTAACCAATGTTGAATCACCTTTTGTCCATTTCTCTATTTTTGAGGAGTCTCACTTTGAAAAACCAGTCTCTATGGAGTTGCTTGTTGACCTTTTTCCTTTTTTTGAGAATCCTCACTTTGACAAGCCAATATTTGTGGAGTCTTTCTTAGCTAAGCCTATTTTTAAAGAGCTAATTATTCAACCCTAGGTCATTCCTCATCCAATATTAAACATTTAACATATCATATTTGCCACCACACTAGATGGAGAATCAACATTAAAGTTAGTTATTGTTTTTGAATCAATATTAAATTTAGCATCAAAATCAAAATCAATGTCAGTATCAATATCTGATTCAGAGTCTTTTGAGTCAAACTCAACATCTGAATTAGAATATATTTATGGTTATTAAAACATTGGTTACACATGCCTTTTAGATTAATTTGAATACATTTATGATCTTTCCATAATTTTTGAGGATGATTACTTCAACGTCGACATAATTTGTCTTAGTATCTTTAATGAGTATTGTATTACCTTTTTCCATTCTATTACCATTCCACTTTACATCAATTCCACCAACCAACCTAGCCATTATATTAACATTCCATGTCTCACAAGTGTCTATAAGGACCAATAAAATCACACATTATTGAACTACATCCATGGTGACATATCAATTACAAAATATTAGGGGGACTAAGACCACATTCATGTAGAAGAAGAACAATCTCTTAGTGAAACCTTTTTAGAGGCACTAGGGGGAAATCAAAGTCCAAAATTAGCATCTTATATTAAAACATTATTTGAGGCACTAGAATACAATCAAAGTTAAAATTCAATGTTCCTTAGTGAAACTTAATTAGAGGCATCATGGGATAATCAAGACAATTTTATTAGTGAAAACGTCTTTGAGGTACCATTAACTAAGAACAATAGTTCTTCAATGCTTGATGAAGAAATTATTAAAGATAATATCAATACAAATTCCAATAGACAACAATAGAAAAATCATAGCATATCTCAAACCTAAACAATAGAAAAATATGGTGGTCCTATCGAGAGTATATTCAAAATTCTTCAGCCCCACCATAACTAAAATTGTGTCAAATCTAGAATCAACAACATTGTGTGTGCCTAAAAATCTTGATGTTCATTTGTTTCCCAATGATTATACATTCCATTATGATCCATCTCTCCATTACCAAATCTGACCTTTTATACACTGTTTATCCTTATTTACCATCTGAGGCTACACTTTCCTTTATATAGGATACAAAGACATCTTGTCTAAAAGTTTGGAGGAAAAAAAATCAAAGACTAACAATGATCAAAATAATATTATTAGAGTCCAAATCAATAATAGGTTCTTGATAGAGTAGCTCTTTATAAGGGGTGTGGGCTATCAATTTAAATATTTAACCATTTTGGTTATATCATATTTTGATCAGGATAAACATTTCCATAATAGAAGAAATAATAGAATCATTTATTGTGCCTTTCTGTTTACCCTAAGATTTACCTTACCTTGTCAATGGGGGTCAACTTCTTACCAGTATATCTAATTATCTTAACATGACCTTCCTTGTCACATACCATGTACCATCCTTTATATACCTTCCCTATTTTCCCACTCTTTTTGACCTTAGTTATGATCTATTGGTACTTCAGGCACCTTTATAAATTAGATTCAGATGAAGTTTTAGTAGTTGATTCAATTTGGTAATTCATTGAACACCTATTTTTAAAAATAAGGTAGTATCTTGGGGTAGTATGACAGTGGTTTGAAAATTAAACTCTACATTATTGTCATATTCTCTCTCATTTTTGGTGCTACTGATTATAACTACCTTTTAAGAAATTAGTATCATTGAACCATGATATTTTTTTCTCAATTATAATCACCTTTGGGAAAATTAGGAACAACCCCATTTTATCCACATTACTACATCACTATTTTATACTTTTCCATTTGCCTATTCATGAGATTATTATTACCTAGTCAGATTCTTTCATTGTAAGGAAGAAATAAAATGACTTGAGGTTTCATTTAGGACTATGTATGTATTTCTCAATTCACATTGAGATTACCTTAGTCACCCTTTTACCATGTTCTTTCTCTTTTATGAGTAATTGAAGCCACACTATTAACATTTTGTGAGTTGGACCAATCTATTTCTCATAATTATTGATTTAATTAAGATGCCTAGAAAATTCTAAAAACATTTGAAAACATTTATAAACCCCTAAACATATGAAAGGACCTAAAAAATCCTAAAAAAAAAAAAAAAAATCATGAAAATTGGATAAGAATTTCCATGCAAGATATAAACCATCCATTTTTTTGGGATTGCACATCTTATCTATTCAACTTCATTTATAGGCCACATTGGCCTTTTTACTCCCATTTCTAGGAGATATGCATCAACCTAAGATCCACACAGGCTATATAGGTATCACTTGGATACATGGGGTATCTTGACTTAGCTCAGCCATCACATCACCTTCCTTTGGTTTTTTAACCACTTCTTTGCCTTAAGGATTCTGGGACCCCTAGATATTTCATAAGTAACCACTTACCCTTTAGTTTCCAAATCCTTATTGGCCTTAGTTCTATGATCTTTTCATTTTGTGAGTTAATGTTGTGAGCATTGTGCATTCATATTTGATGTACTAATGAATACTTGGCTTTTCTTATGTTCTCATCATTTTATGAGAAATTTTTATTTGAATGCTCTCATAATTTTTTGAGTAACCACTACCCATGCTCTCATCATTTTGTGAGCTCATTCTTATTCCAAGTCATACATTTAGTAATAATTATGAACCACATTCATGTGTGAGAGCTTGTCTATTATATTTTAGTGTTATTTTAGCTTAAGTCATACTCTTATGCTTGTGTTATTTGTCCATGTTAATGTTTTCATGATTATGAGCATCATCCCTCTCTTTTCTTATATAGTCACTACTTTATGAGACCATTCTCATTTTTTTCTACAGGTCAATCATATTTTATAGATCATCATTTTATTATATCTCATATCCTAGGAGAACTAAATTTGGCCTCAATTTCACATTGGATTTCATGTCCATGGAACTATGTAAGTAGTGTCCACTTGCCTAGTGCATATGGAGTCAACTCAGCTACCCCTTCCATTTCTTCTATTTACCCCATTTTGTTTGTTTTATTTCATTATCTCCTATAGCCTAGGGTTAATGTTTCCATCTTATTTGTGTCATTTTTTCCTATATTCTAGGGACATTTTTTTGGCTTTTGTTCATATGTTGTTTTACCAGTGTCATTGATACCTAGCCTAGGGGTTGCCCTATCACCAAGAGTAACACCTCTATTACACATGCACAAAGAATTTATATTCTATTCATACTAACATTGTAATCAACCATTATTTGTCTCTCAACTTTGTGTTTAGAATAATTTGCTTATTGAATTTTTATTTACTTTGGATTGTCTAATTGTTTTATTTTATTTGTTTGTATCCTTGTTTATTTATTTAGTTTATCTATTTTTTATTTTTTTATTTATTTTGAAAGTTTTATTTATGTTGTTTATTTGAGTCTTGTTTCTCTTGTCTTGTCTATTTATTTTTATTTATTGGTGTTTTTTTTTGTTTATTTTTTATTTATTGGTATTTTTTTATTTATTTATTGGTGTTTTATTATTTATTTATTTTGTTTATTGGTGTTTTGTTGTTTGTTTATTTTTTTATTGGTGTTTCGTTATTTGTTATTTTTTTTATTTTTTTTATTTCCCCTTTTTGCCTTTTTATTCCTCGATTGTCATAGGATTATTACACTTTATTTACACTTGATTCTAGTTTCCCCATATCTTTTAATTGAGTTGTGAATTAGTGTACATTCCTATACTTAGTTTATTACATTATACTCACTTAGGACTTGATTGTTCATATAGTATGCCTAAGTGATTTTTAAGTACATTTAAATTGAGTTTTCGTGCTTTGTATACACATTGATATTATATTTGTCTATAACTATGATATATAATATCCAAGTCTAGATAAAAATTAGGCCAAAGAATTTATTTGACAATGCAATGGGTATTATTTCTTATTGTTCACACCTGGCAAAACTTGAATTACCCTCACACTACCTAGATGAAAAGTAAATAAATCATAAATGAATTTTAATCCATGCTAGTTCAAATGTTCATCTCTATACTAGTAGGTAGCCCTAATTTATATTGATCCTCTATGTTGGCTTACTATTAACTCATGAGTATGAATGCAATACATAAGCCCACTTTCCCAATTTGCTATATTAGTACAAATTATGTAGACCTTTCTTGATTATATCTACCCTACTATGGCAACAATGAATTGTATCATACTTCCATCTGCCCTATTGGGGTAAACCACTATGCTAATGATTATAACTACCTTTGGGTAAATCATTATTTTTTTGACCTATCTACCCTACTTGCACATTTTTCATTGTGTAAATGATTATAACTACATTTGGAAAAATCATAATTTTCACCTATCTTCCCTACTAGGGCACCTCACTATGCAACTAATTATAAATACCTTTTGGATATTAGTATTTACACCCTCATTACCTATAGGTCACATCATTTATTTCTTTTTGAGGTAATGTTCACCAAATTTTTTTCTTGCCCAATCTCTCAATGGGGCATTAAAGGCTCATCCATAACCTTTTAGGGCATTAGCCAAGGAATTAATAAAATTTTCATTCTTTGATAATATGTTATTATGCTTTTATCCTATAACACCTTTCCCAAATAGGGGAAAACTGTAGACACCCCATTTTGGTCACAACTGTGTTCCAACTAGACTTCAAATTAATTTCTACCAAATAATGAAAACGAAGACTAAGAATCATTAAATGTCCCAATTCCATCCACACATTAGATATTAGTTCTTAGAATCATGTTAAGACATCCTTATTTAGGGTATTATCCTATACACAATAATAACCTCTCATAAATTTCTCTGCAATCAACTTTCAACCTATTAAATTGATAGTTTGGCCTTTCGACCCATTAAGCGGGGCACTTAAATAATTTCTAAAGTGAAAACATTATAATCAAAACAAATTAAATGCTTAAGTGAAATTTTAATGTGTAATTAGTGTATATTAATTTCATAAAAAATAAATTTCAATAAAATTGAGGTCATGATGATGTCATCATCCTCAAAGTCAATAAATTAAGAATATCTCATTTAAAGCCTTAAATTTATAAATGAAGATCCATGCTTAATAAATGGGATCTATATCCCAAATACTAGTTTCTTGTCTACTCCTTAAATTAACTAGGTTAAATTGAACATAAATTCACTTGGGTTAGAGTTAGTTTACAAGATTATAAATATAAGTGCCAATACCATTCTAAAACAAGCTCTCAAGCCAAAGTAATAATTCTCAATTTTTGAGAGATGAAGCACTTTTGTAGTATTATAATGAAAAAGTATTGCCAAGGTAACAAGGAGAGATGATTTAAGGAGAACCATTTTCAAAGACTCTTTGAGCACATAATCAAGCATATTTCTCTATGGCCAACATGCAAATATTACTCACAAGGAAGGTAAAGAATACCTTTTTTATCTTTGATTGTTAGTTACTTGATTTGTTATTTTTCTCCTTAATGTTTAGGCTTGAGGTGTTAGATTTATTAGTGTGTTTTTATTATTTTTTATCATACTAACACTTGAATAAATCCCCTCTTGGATTCTTATCTCAAACCTTCCATCAAATATTATCTTTTTATCTAGGATTTTTTAGATGTTTTTCTTGAATAATTTCTAAGTTTACCCCCTAAGAGAGAGTTTTACTTATCAATTGACATCATTTCAAGGCCTAAACTATAGTCTAGATACCCATATATAATAATAATAACTAATTTTATAGAATTGAAGGCTTAGTTAGAAGAGGTATTATCTAAAGGGTTGATTCAACCAAGCATGTCACCATGGGGTGTACCAGTTGTATTTGTTAAAAACAAGGAAGGAACCCTTTACTTATGTATTGATTACAAGATATTGAACAAGGAAATGATCAAAAAAGGTATCATTTACCTCACATTGATGATTTATTAATTAAAATGCATGGAGCATAAATTTTCTCAAAGATTGATCTTCAATCAAGATATCATCAGTTAAGGATTCATGAGGAAGACATATTGAAAATAACTTTAAATACTTGATATGGGAAATATGAGTTCATGGTTATTACTTTTGGGTAATGAATGTACTATTACAATTTATGAATCTCATGAATAGTGTGTTAAAGGATTATCTAGATCATTTTATTTTGGTATTTTTAGATGATATCCTCATATATTCACAATCTGAAGAGGAACATCTAGAGCATTTGAAGTTGGTTATACAATAGTTTTAGAAATATAAATTGTTTGAGAATCTATCAAAGTGAACCTTCTTTCTAAAAAAGGTACACTACCTTAGGCACATTATATCTGTAGAAGGAATATCCATGAATATTTCAAAGATTAAATCCATTATAGAGTGGCTATCACTTTAAAATGTCTATGAAGTTAGGAGTTTTATGGGATTAATTAGATACTACAAGAATTTTATTCTAAAATTTTCCAATCTAGCAAATCCTATTACATTTATTCAATGGAAAAAATAGAAATTTGTGTGGTTAGTGAAGTGAGAGGAAGTTTTTCAAGAACTAAAAAGAAGGCTTACCTTGGAACCAGTGTTGAAAATTCCTGATCCAAATGGCCAATTCTCAATAATAACCAATGCTTTAGGAGATGGTCTTGGAGGGTTTGTCATGAAATTAGGTTCTATAATAGCTTATAAATTGAAAATTTTGAAGTTATATAAGTAAAATTATGTCATACATGATCTAGAATTAACTACAATAGTACATGCCTTATAAGTTTTAAGGTATTATCTTTTGTGAAAACCATTTTCAGTCAAGAATGACAACTTGGGACTCAAGTATATCTTCACTCAACTTGACCTAAATGTACATTAGAGGTGATGGTTAGAGTTTTTGCCAAATTATGATTTTGATATTAACTACATTAAAGGCAAAGAAAATAGGGTTATGGATGGCCTTAGTCATCAAAGGTATATAGAAGCTTTGGCTACTATTATGAGTATTTTTCACATTTAGGTGGTTAAATTTTCACCAAGAGATAAATTTTATGAATAGGTAAATTTGGAATTGGATTATAATGCTTAGGATCCTAAGTATGAAGGATTCAAGACTGAGTATGATAGTTTGGTGAGGTATAAAAGAAGGATTTATGTACCAAACAAGGATAATTTGAAGAGATTATTACTCAAATAATTACACATTGATCCTTGCTCAGTCTATTTAGGTGTGACAAATCTCTTGGAAAAGGTGAGGCTATTATATTTTTAGAAAGGAATTAAAATAGATGAAATATTTTTTTTCACAATCTTTAGAATGTCAGTGAGTTAAGGTTGATTGTGTGCATATTGTTGGGTTGTTATACATGCATACTATACTAGAATGGAAGTGGAATTTTATTAGCATAGGAATTCTCTAAAGTTGATAATGTCTCAAAACTAACATGACATGATTTTAGTGGTTGTTGATAAAATCACCAAAGTATCTCACTTCATTCATGGTAATATTTTAGATGATGCATCTATGCTTGTGAAGAGATTCATGAAATAAGTGTATATATTTCATGGGTTTATGAAAAATATTATTTTAGATAGGGACCCAAAAAAAAAATTAAATTTTGGTTGACTCTCAATTCAACTTTGGGTACACATTTGAGATTTAGTACAGTTTACCATCCATAAACATATGGAAAAATAGATATGGTGAATCATGTTTTAAAATAACTTAAAAGAATATATTACATGGACCAACAATACATATGGGAAAAATATCTTCCATTGGTTGAGTTTGCTTACAGAAACTCATACCAATCAACTCTTAAAATGTCTTCATCTAAGACATTATATGGAATAAGGTGTATAAAACAAATTAGTTGGGATAGGGTAGAAGACAGGGTAGTCTTTGGTCCAAATATGCTTTAAAAATGGAAGAATAGGTTAAGATAGTAAGGTAATGGTTAGTTGAAGACAATGACATAAAAAAGAGCTATGCTTATCTAAAAATAATATCAAGATAATTTTTAATGGGAGACAAAGTATTAATGTGGGTTAAACCATAGAAAATCTCAATCAAATATAAAAAATTAGCTAAGTTATCTCTTAGATATGTAGGACCCTTTGAGGTCTTAGATTTTTTTCAATCTTATGGCATACAAGCTTGCTTTTCCACCATCTTTAACACTCATGAATAATATTTTTCATGTTTTATATCTTAAAAATGAGGTTGATTGTTCTTCTCATGTATTGAATTGGAATGTTTTATAGGTTATAGATCTTGAGGTGGTCACAGTAGAACCAGTTAGAATAATTGACACTTGCCAACTTAGTTTGCGTAATAAAGAAGTGTCATAGTGCAAGGTCCAATGGGACCAATATTCTAAAGATAGTGCCATTTGGAAAGATTATGAAGAGTTTCATAAGTTTATTCCACATTTTTTCTTAGTATTTTTATTGATATTATGTTTATTTTTTGCTAAACATTATATTATTTTAAATAAGAGTCATTAGGATGATGACTAGTTTTAAGAGGGAAGGATGTTACATCCTAATTTTCCTATAAAATCATTAGTATATTAATTACTTATTTTATGGTTAATTATTGGTTAGCTTAATGTGTTAAGTGGTTGGATTAGTAATATGTTGATTATGGACAATTATTTATTACTTATGATCATGAAAATTAACTTGTTAGTTTTTTGTATTTTGTTATGGTACATTTTGATCATGCTTATGTAGTTTATTTAGTTACAATAATTTATTATGATTATGTTGAGATATGATCTAACTAATGTTTATTGTACTAAGGTTAATGCAGTATGGAGTACACCCTCCTAACTATGATTGAGGGAGGGTGTCACTAGAGAGGATGGAATAGAAGGAGATGAGTGGGGGATGAGAGAATGAAACTGGAACCCATGAACACACCACTTAGATTAGAATTTTGTTTGTTCTTTGTTAGTTGGTTGATATTTATTTCTCATGGCATGAATTACATTATTAATATATTTTCTTCATTTGGTAGTGTTTGATTATCATGATTTCATATTGCTTTAATCTTACTTAAAATTTTTGGGTTGTGCTTGCATATTATAACATTTTTTGATTGAAAATCATGTATATAATCATCTTAACTTTTTCTTCAATGTATTTTTATGATTTTGATAGAATATGAAGGCTTCTTTTGTTATCTTGGTAATGATTGAGCTTTTGACTAGAATTACCTAGTTATAATACCATGTTTGGCATGATTACAATGTTAGTTAAGAGATTTGATGTTCTATTTGAAAATCATGTTATAGATCTTTGAGATGTTTTAATCATAGATAGTATATGCATTGCATACATATATATCAATGGTTATTTGAAAAGGGTCAATTTGTTTACCCTAGGGAATGTTTTAATTAAAATGTTGATTTATTAACATTAATCAAAAGGCATATTAGTCTATTGAAAGTTTGATGGATTACCATAGACTATGTTTGAAGATTTTGATAAAGGCATGATTATTTTATTTGGTCAAAATATAATATTTAGCTATAATGTTAATGTCATTATTTAACTTGACATATTCAAAGAATCTAGGGTTGAAATTAGTCAGTTATAGTCTCTTTGAAGCCATCATTTGGAGAAAATGTAGACTTTTTGTATTTTCGTGGTTTAGTCATGATGATTTTCTATTGGTTAACTAGACTATTTAGGGTTTTTGGTGAGCTATAATTCCAAAATTTTAGAAAATAATGATGAAACTAGAGATTCATTTTGTGAAGACCTAGTTTTTATGGAGTTTTTAAAGGATTTTGACATGCAAATTGGGAATGAGTGGAGATATATGGAGGCTAAGGGTTTAGATAAGAAAGGAGGTTGATGGGGAGAGCTTGAAAAATAAGATTATTTTATTTTCACTACGTGGATGTCATTTATAGATAGGGTTTCTTAATATTATTTTCTAGTTTATACCATTTCAAAGTGATATATATGTAGATTTAAAAATGGATTATTGAATTATGATAGTTATTTTAAAGTATATATATAATTGGACAACCCTAAGAATGGGTAAAACCCATCCATAGGGTTGAGCACTTATATATTCCACTTATTTATAAATGGTTGTGTGCATAGTATTTTCTATGATGTTTTGGATTAGGGTTTTAAGGGTTTTAATAAATTATGTGTTTGTTTATTTATATTAAATAAGTTTTGAATAGATAATGAGTATTATTAATGTGTGTGTGTACACACACACACACACAATATATATATATATGTGTGTGTGTGTGTGTGTGTGTGTGTGTGTGTGTGTGTGTGTGTGTGTGTGTATACACACACACACACACACATAATATTATGGTTACTTTTAGTACAAGTGAACCAGATTCTACCAGTTATGAATATGTGTATAATGAATCTCAAGTTTGGGTTTTATTGATGTTATTATGTTTTGGTTTTGGATATAAAAAATGAAACCAGGGTTTACATTTTTAATTCTTAATAAGAAGATAATGGGAATTGGGTATATGGTTAATTTTAGTATTTGATAATGATGATTTTGTCTACTCAAATTGTTAATTTATAGTTGGTATATTATTGTACTCTTTTGAGTTTGAAAAATATGTGTTCAAATGTTATGGGAAGTTGTATTTGATTAAGATTGTTTTTAGTTGAAATAATTTAATGAGTTGGTAAAAACATATATACATAGGTTTATTTGTGATTGACTTAGGGATGGGTTTGACCCATCCACAAGGTCAAGCACAAATAAATTAAAACCCTATTAGTTAAGGCTAAGTTAATTAATATTATGAGGATTAAAAAATATTTAGGGTTTTATATATATCTTTATGTTTAAAAATTATATGACTTAACTTTGAAATGGAATTATTAGGGTTTAGTTGTAGATGAGTATCATTTTTTATACACATACAACTGTTTGAAATATTATATGATGGAGTGATTCGTGTAAACAATTTTAGAATGAGTATTGTTTAAGGCATTTAGTTTAATTAATTTTATTTCAATTTGAATATTCTTAGAATGATTACATGAATGTGTCTCAGTTAGAATTAAATGTATTGGTGAGTAAATATTTTTTGACTATTTAATATAGTTATAGGATCAACTTATATTATATAACTCAAGCCTATAACTATTAAAATGTTATTTTGGGACATTTGATTTTTATGTATTTAATTTGGAATTGAAATAGAAACGTTATATTTATGACTAAGGTCTTAAAGTATTTAAAAGGTTATTTTAAACTAGCTATTTGAATAAAATACTTAAATGGACTGTTAAATTCAAACTAATCAATTATATGTGTGTATGTGTGTATGTATGTATGTATAGTTCACTTATATATAATAGTTTGTGGATGTACAATAACTGATGTTTTCACTAGGTTGGTATATGATTATGCTCCATATTAATCTTACCTAGAATTAAACTTGTGTTTGGTGTAACTTGTTTAATTACCTATATTTGGATAATTATTGCATGAATATTTTGATGATAGTTTGAATGGGAATTTAGAATTCAGAAAGGACTATTAAATTACATGAAATATTATAAGGATATTATTATATATATTTATAGATTGTTATATGGATATTTGGGAAATAATAATTTTTTATGTACTAATTAATCTATTATGAGAAATTTGAACCTAGTTCAAAGTTGGTTTGTAAATCAAAAGATCATTAATTTGAATGGAAAATTAAATGATTATTTTTGTTCAAATATGAATAAATCAGATGTTTTATGTTAAAAATGTATTTAAAATTTAGTTAGCTAATTTATAATAGTTATATGTATAAGATGAAGTGTTTGACAATTAATGATTTCCTCATATTATTTTGTGTTATGGAAGTTTATATGGAACATTATTATTTGAATCTATTTATTTAAATATAATTTAAGTTTAAATAAATATGGTATTAATGAATATAATCAAGTAGGAGAGATGGAATTTTCTACTTATTTAGTGCCACTAATAGATAAATTGAGGTTATTCAAATGAGTTGTGTGTGTGAATTTGACTAATATTAAGATCTATAAAACTATATTAAAACATTGACCAAAGTAATGCTTATTGTTTAAACATTATGAATTCATCTATTTGATTTAATTTACATGTATTTCATGATATCATGTTAGAACATATTTTTTTATGATATGTTACGTGTGATACTTATCTTATAACACACATTTTTCTAGTTGACCTTTATTTCTACACTATCGCTATCTACCCATCCATGAAGGTGGGGCATTTCCTTGTTGGGAGACTATGTGGGGGATCAATGGTCTATGGTTGGTGTGGAAAAACACTCAGATGATACTCTCCCTTCCCTTTTAGTATTCAAATTATAAAATCTTTAATCAAGATTACTTGTGGATAATAACAAGTTTATTGAGACTTGTATGTTCTAAGGAACATTATATATTTGTAAGATGATATTTAGATATGTAATATTGTATAATTGTAATATTATATGTTAATTTAATAATTTTAGTAGTTGGTTTTTTATATATGTACCTATTGTATTATTTATTTCATCAGTGGTTGCAATATTAACTTGGATAATTTAGTATTATTGATATTTTTGTGCCAAAAATATCAAAACACCTTGTACCCTAAGGGAGACCTTTATTTTTTTGAGAAAAATATTTAAAAGTGACCAATAAACATTTTCTAGGTTACCTAATGGAAACTATAAATTTGGGTATAGTTTGAAACTTTGCAAAGTTGTAAAGTTCGCCCAAACCTCTGCTTCCCCTTACCCAACACCTAGAAAAAAACTAAAATTCAAGTTGCTCTTTATAAATTTACAAGTTGAAAAATGCAATCAGATACCTTCTTTTTGATTTTGCCTAATATCAACAAGAATCAAAACTTTGAGTGCACTTTGAAAAGTTGGAAATTACAACTTGAGTTCCCCTTTCCACCATTCACCATACCCTGTGGGAATCAAAATTCCAAGTGCACTTTGTAGCTTTGAAAATTTGAAAATTGTAACTTGAGTTATGCTTTCTATCATTTGCTATATCTAGTGGGAATTGGAACTCTGATTTTACATTTTAACTTTGTAAAGTTTCAAAGTGCAACTCGATTTATACTTTTTGCCCTTCTTCCCTATCCAACAAAAAATGTAATTTTAGATACACATTACAAGTTTGTAAAGTTGTAAAGTGAAAATGAGGTTCTGATACCCATTCCCATGGAATTTCTTGCCTCCAAAAAACCACTCAATAAAAATTAGAGATCAAAATGCAAATTATAATTTTACAAACTTGTAAATTGCACTATAACACCAAAACCTTGATTTCTATCTATCTATCCAACCACTACCCTACTTAACATTTATTACATGATTTATTAATATAAAATAGGTTTTTTCATGTCATTGTTAACATTTGAAAATAAAAGATAGAGATCCATGCCAGAAACCTATGAAATAGATGCCAAGTGATGCTAAGAAATGCCACACACCCAAATATGCCATTACCATCCCCTATGCATGCAAAAAAAGGTATTCCTCTAATCACCCATCATTTTCCTTTAAATCACTACCATTATTTCTCTATCAGTTAAGCATAGGGTTCTTAGATAGAAATCTATGTTTTTATCTTAGACTTAGCATCATTTTTCCATAATTGCTCACATTTTCCTATTCTTCTCTACAATTCTAGAATCTCTTTTAAAATTCATCCAAATAATTACCATACATAATAGGGTTTTTAGGATTTTTTATAATCTATTAAAAATTTTGGAATATTTTTGACAATTCTCGTATGCAAAACCTTGTGTAAATACCTCCTACCCTTGCAAGGTTAGAACCCCATGGAGATCCTAGATGAAAAAACACATAGAAGCCCAAATAGATATTCCACTTACTCTAACAACTCTAAGTTCCCATATAAAAATTGACATGCCTCTATAGACCAAAAACCCTGGTAGAATTTTCATCAATGTTTTCAAGTGCAAATTGTAATTCAAAACCCCATCAGACATTTTGATCAAAATTTTCAACTATAATTGCACATCATATCTTCATTAGGCTCTATAACTTGTAATAGCAAGTCTAGACCCCCACCAACTTGATAGTTAGATTTTCCATGCCAATTTTCCTAGAATACATGTGTAGAAAGGAAATTAAGTTCAATTTAAAGGGACATGGTGTCCCATTCATCTTGGATTTAAACACTAATGGGATCATTGATACATATCTAGGCTACGTAGAACTAGTATACTTCTAGAATAAAGTAAATGTGGAATTCAAGAATGATTGGTTTTAGATTATTTAAGATAGATGTTTAACCCATGTTTTAGCCTTCCCACTCTCAGTACAAATCCTTGAGTTTGTGTTTAGCATGGAAAAACACTATGATGCTAAGAAGAGGGAGGTAGTGAATGATAAAGGAGAGAAGATTCTAAATTTGGACCCTAATTTCATTGATACTATGTTCCTAATTCTAGAATACAAAAACTATTTAGATACAACCCTTAAGTCATCCAAAAAATTATACCAATATAATAATGCAACCTATCTATAGGTGTTAAATAAATAATGGATAAAAATCCCTATTCTTACATTTACAAGGATGCTTAGGACCTTAGATATAATAAACTTAAAGGATGAAGTATGAGACATTATCATATTCTTGCATAGAGTTATAGGGGACCCAAATTCTAAGAATCATTATGATTGGATGTACCATTATATCAAGGTAATCCATCAGAACAAACAATACATCCACTGGGCCTAGTTGATTTATGACTCTATTCACAAATAGTTGATAGAGGTCCAAACTATAGTGAATTTTTATATGACATCATACCTTGTCTATATATTAGCAAAATGGAGGTCATTCCTAGTGTTGGTTACTAGTTGTACACCTCGTATGCTCATCCTTTCACACTTAAGATAAAATGGTAAGTAATGATGAAAAACCCGCTAGTATGTCATTGTAGTTGGGGAAGGGTTTATCATAAAGATTAGATGAAATGTGGAAAATGACTGAGAGGCACCTACAAAGGGTATGGTCAACTCCCTACTACTTTTGGCTATGCTTGAAATAAGGTGAGAGGACCTATGGGGTAACTTAATCACATAGAGAGATTCTACAATTTAACATCCATGGGGATTTTGGCATAAGGAACAAATATGACCAAGGCATAACCAAGTTTTCACTCTTCACCCATGAAGGGTTGTCATAAGAAATGCACAAATACTCTATGTCATATACAAGCTACTAAAGATAGATGGGAAGAAAATTGCAATCTTCATTCTATAGAATCTTCAATAACAGGGGTTGAATAAAAGACTACAGTGTTAGAATTTAAAACAAAAATTGTAAACACATTTCAAATATGAAATATTTATGCATTTTCTAGGAAATAACACTAATGGTATGTAAAGGGTGTGTTATATGTAGGGCAGGACAAGTTAGATAATTAAAAAATGGAGGGTGGTATGTTGGTGGCTTCTAAATAGAAGGGTGTCTTATAGTATTTTAGGATAATATTCATTAGCAAAGATGGAAAAAAATTCAAATGCAAGATAATGGTAAATACTAAATGATCCCTAAGAGACAAGAAGATACACTAAAAAAAAATTTAAATGCTTTTCTGTATCAAATCCATAAACCTAGGGTATCTTAACAAGTTATTCAACAACCTATCCTAAAGTAATGCAGAAAGAGTTTATAATCTAAATCAATGCTCAAAATGACAACCAGTAGTGAGCAAAAACCCAAATGTCCAATCAACATTTTTTGCATCTATAAGAAACAATAAAGAACCACAAACATTTTCATTAACTTGAAAATAAATATTAAATGTATCAGTACTTCAAAATACTTCCATGGAGATAAGAATGGTGAGATTTCTCTTTTGACAAGGGAGACATAAACATGCTATCAAATCTTGCTAATAGTTGTATAGTTGTAACCACCTTAGCAAGGGAGATAATCTACACAATAATTGATCCCAAAAAAATTTCTACAAAACCTAAACTTAGAGAAAATGAACACTAAAAACAATAACAAACAACCACCTTGAATAGAGGAGAATCCCTCTATTTATACATTTTCATATATGGAACCATAGGTTACAACTTGTAAAATTAAAAAACAAACTTTCAAGTCCATCAAGATGATTCTAGATAGAAAATATTCCCTTACCATGCCTGAAATCTCCATCCATTTACAAGAAAAATCATAACTCTAACTACCTCTACAAGGAATGATGAAGATTTGGAACACATATTTTGATTTCATGGTAGGAGATGCCTTTCACATGAGCTAAAAGGAGAAAATTCATGTTAGAGGGCTGAACAAACTTTATCATTATGTGTAGCTACCTGGGGATGTTCTCAACCACTTGCCTGCATAGCTAGAAACTTCTCAATAGATGCCTTCCCTTTCATGCATGCCATAGAACAAATTGATTTTTCCATGATTCCATGGGAATATTCTAGATCCATGGTTGTTTAAATGATCTTGTTTGGAGTGGTCCACCTTAGACCTATAGACCTATAATATCTTTCCATGGAGGAGCTTGGGCAAAAACAATAATGAAAAATATAAAAGACTTAGGTCATCTTTGATATTTTACATTTTGGATCCAACTTGTATTTCAAATTTCATAATTTCACATTTTCCTTCTTTGTAAATTTGTCCTTTTTAGGGTTCCCCCCCTATTTCCTTGAAATGATGCATAAATGCATCATTTCACTTTTAACTTATTAGGGAATTTTTTACTCGACTTGGAAATTTTTAATTTATGTAGTTAGCACTTATATCTCCCTGAGAATTCCCCCTAGGGAATTATCAAATGAATACATAATGGGTTAGTGAATCCATTTTGAATTATAATGCACTGAACATAGACTTTTTAGTCTTATAACTTCCCTTCTCATATAGGATTTACCCAAGAGTTGAAAAGACGTCATCAATTTTATGAAGATAAGCTCCTTTATATTAGTATACCAAAAGTATATCAATATTCTCAATAGGTTTCAAGTGCTTCATCATTATTCCATTTTCTTGCAATGTGTCCATCTATACTATTGACTATCAAAGTACACATTTCATCCATAAGTCTCAAACTTCAAATATACCTACAAAAAACCAATGACATCTAAATGTTAAACCTCTATGCCCTTTAAAACATCTTTGGGATATAATCCATGAGCTTATGGATAAAGGGACCTATGGATCTTTGATTAAATTTTCAACTTATTTTAAAACCTCAAACTTCTTACACAACTATAATGACTCATCTACAATTTACCTAGTCAATTTGCTATCAATAGCGAAACCTATACATACTCACATTTGCATAATATCTTTGATCATGATGTGTATGCCTATGTGGCATCACCATGTCTCTTTGTTTATTAACTTTACATGTGACCATTTCCCTTAGGACATATGTCAACATGTCATTGGGTCCATATCTTTGAAAAGTTTACATAGGACTATCACTACTAGATCCTTGTCTTCATGATGAATGCTAGCATGCCACTTGGTAACTATTCATTCTACCTGATTCCTTTGACAAGTTAGCTCTCACTTGAACCATCAATCCTAATTTGTATGACCAAATGTAGGCCATCAATCTAGATCTAAAGGATCAAATGCCATTGGCTATCCACTATGACATAAATTTGACATCCCTGCACCCATCATTTGATGTCCCCATGAACATATTTCATGGGTGTGAAACTATAAAATTTAATCCCTAATAGATAATCATCATGGCTTAAATTTTTTGTATGTGTGCCTATCATTTTATGTTCACATGAACATTTTTCACAAGCATGCAACCATAACATCTAATCCCTAATAGATAGTTACCATGTCTTAAATTTGATGTTTGTGCACCTATCATTTGATGTTCACATGACTATCTATGATGTCCACATGACCATCAAATTTAATCCCTAATGTATAATAGATTAACTTAATTTTGATGTCTACATGACAATAAAAAAATTCATGTGGTCTCACACTGCTTGTTCAACTTTTTGAAATCTTTCATCTTTATTAAGAATAAAACATGAAGGCACCAAACTTATAGGAGATGTTTCAAGGCATGAAGAACATCATTTCCATATAACTCTTTTGGCTTGAGAAGATTTCTAAACAAACTTATAAAAATATACAAGTGAATTGACCCATTTATCTATGTATTTTCTTTGAGATCTACTAAATAAGTCCTCATTCAAACTAACACCATTTATCCCATTTTCATGGTTCAAACATAGACTATCGATCTATATGCATAGGTCCCAATCCTTTACTTCATGCCATTTTTGTCTTAGCAGTAATTTCACGAGGATAATTATTCCAAAATAATTCCTTATTGGCCTTAGGGACTTTTGCTTTGGGTCCTTTATTTTTGACATTCTTGTTTGCATTTATACCTTTGGTCTTTGGCATTCCTATCTTTATCATTTTCATCTTGGCAGTAATCGATGCAATATTTTTATTCTCAACACTTCTACTCCCAGGCCCTTTGTTTATCAATATAAATATTTTGAACATTTTTTTAGGATAACTTGTCTGAAGAAATTGAACTCTCTTAGACACTTCTCCTACAACAATTAGGCCTTTGGTATTTTTGTCTTCATTAGGACAGCTATTTTAGACATTTTTTCTGAAACAATGTCCCCAAAGAAATTGATCTTTGCATTTTTCCTAAATAAAATGGACTTTAAACTTTTGCTGAAATAAATGGGCTTTACACTTTTGATAAAATAATTGAATTTTTTCAATATTTTTTCACAAGTAAAATTCCTAAATTCATACTTTTTAACATAGACAAAAAGTTAAAAACAAATAAGTCTTTACATTTTTCTCGAAACAATGTAATTTCATCGAGGCTTTTTGTTGTGGATAATTTACCTTAAAAAATTAAGTCTTCAAACTTTTAACGTAAACAAAAATCCTAAAGACTTATTTCCATTAGGCTAAATGTCCCAAAAAAAACTTGAAGACCCTAAGGATTTTATACAAACTAAGTAAATACCAATTTAAGACTTAGCCAATTAAACATGGAACTTGACATTGGATTGATCATTTAAAGACAACAATTGGGCTAAGGACTTAGGCATCTATACTTGACAAGGGCGCAATTGCTTTAGTGTAATTTTAGGCACTAACACTGGCTATCACCCATGGATGCATACCCCTTTTGGGTGTGCAAATAACCTAAATACATAAGACCAAGTGCCAATCCATTGGGTCATAGATTTAAGACTTATAATTTTTCAACAAACATTTATGAAATCTCAACAAAATAATAGAAAAATTTATAAAAATAGATCAGGAGGATTTGGAAATGAACACATGATAAAAATATGAAAGGAAATTATACAAATAAGGCCCAAAGTAGAGGGGAAATAAATAAATGAAATAACATATGACAAAACATTGTATAATTTATACATAATTAAAGGTTCACTTGAGGAAATGATTCAAAAGTTAACCATTAACTAGTAGCTCTAGAATTTTACCATCCCTTAATATATTGAAATTTTCTAGTATATTGGTGGCTAAGATGATGTAAAATAATCTCTACACTTGCCTAAGTGTACTACTACTAAGCTATAATAGGATGACAAATTAAAGCAAATTCTCTTTGCATGATCTAAAATCTAGATAAGACCTTGCCAAAACATTTTCGTACTCCTTTAGCAGTTATAAATGAACTTGTTTCTTGTCTACTATTAGGTGAGTACCACACAATGGTGTACCAAGATAAACAATTTCACTTTTGTACTCAAAGTACTATTTGAAATAATTTTAACAATTTTCATCTTTAGGGGTATAAAATACAACCCCATATTCATCAAATTACATCTTCCAAACAACATCTTCATTATCAAACCCAGTATCAAGAACAACTAGTTTCTCAACAATGGTCATATTCCCAATGAAGCTACCTAATTATACATCCATGTATAACACTTATTTCAAATCACACTTCAAATATTTGATTACATCATGATTGGGTAACTCATTTACTTATTTTATACTATCATCACAATAAAACTCATATGGGACACATACCTTATTGATTTTTCTCTAAAACTAATCAGTAGTAGCAACATCCATCATACATGCCTAAGGAGTCTTGATAATTAAACATCAAAATATCATCATCAAACAAAAACTCAAGATCATCCATATATTTTTCACTTGGTTTAATACCAAGAACATCAAACTATTTATTAACATCAACATTCCCAACAAAACTGCCAAAACCAACATCTATGTATAACACTTCATTGAGAGCATGTTTTAGATCTTCAATCACATGTAACATCTTTGAATCTCTTAAAATTATGACCATCTTACCTTTAAATAGAATAGTGTCATATTAAAGGTCCATCTTTACACTTCTACCCATGTTAGCAACCCATTTTCATGACAACAACATTCCACATTTAGGCATGCAGTCTAAAACTACCACATCCATATTCATATACTTACTAAGATGAACTTCCAACTATATAACTAATCCTTTGACTTGTCCCATAATTGGTACCTCTTCTGATTTCATGGCATAACACTTATTAAAGGATGATGTAATCTTCACCTTGAGCTCATTTAGGACACCCAGGGGCATCACATTACAAGAAGCTTCAAAATTAAACATACAGTTGTGGACAATTAGGCCATTGATTAGTAGGGTTATATAAAATGGATCCATATTCAACTGACTCTCTACTAATGTAGTCCCAAAATAGACCTATAAAATAGGCTCAATAACGTCTTCTAATTCCTCATCTTCTTTTGGGGGTGATTGGGTTAATTTAATTTCATTCACAGTATACCTCTCACCAAATTCCAAGTACTCAAAATCCCTCTTCCTATGTTCAAGTATTTGCAATACTTCAAGTGGCCTGGTGATTTTTATTTGACTCAACACTTGGTCCATATCACATATGATATACTAAAGAAGATGAGTATTTAGTGGAAGGGTGATAGCACCTTCATGTGGGATACAATCACTTAAAGTCTAAAGTGGAGTAGGTTCAGATGGATTTTGCACTGTTAACAACAATTTTCAATGGTGGATTTTTTTTCCTCATTCACACCCTTAAGGATACTATACAAGATGGGAACTTTATTTCTCTTATCAAGAACACATCTAGGCTTAGAATCTTTGGCATGGGTGATACCTTGGAAAATTATAGGACTATTATAGCTTTCTTTCCTTACTTTCTTGCATTCCCTACCTTTAGACTTGCAGGGTAGTGTCTTGAGCATCACCACCTAGTTGCCTACTTCTCAGGTAATATTCCTTCTTTTGGGTAGTTGTTAAATTAATTAATAACTGCCTATCCTCAACTGATGTAATTCCCCTATAAAATTTATTAATCATCATAGAGCATAAGAGATTAAAATCATGAATGAGAAATTCATATGCTTGTGCCATATTAGCATCACAAGCAAAGTCAAAATTCAAGACAATATCTATTTCAAACACACTCTAAAACTAATCAACCATAGTAGCATTCATCATTTCCTTGGAGGTAGACATTCTAATTTGGGGACTTTTATAATTGAACATAAAAATCTCATATTCAGATGATGCATACTTAGGTTCATCCAAATCTTCATCAATTTTTTTAGCAGTATCACATGGAAGGTGTGGAAGGAAGAGCTTGTCACATCAATCAATGTCTAAATCAAAATTCATAGCATTTAACTTGGTATTTAAAGGATTAGTCACTTCTTTTCCAACCCCTCTATTTTGGTTTCTACCCACCCTTTCTTCACTCATAGACCTCTTCCCTCTATCATTATCTCAATTATGGAAAGCATGCCTTACTTGTACTTGATTTGAATTAAGATCCCTCTTCTATCTAGTAGACACATGTGAGATCCCTTTCTCAGTCTTGGCAAGTTTTTAGGACATCTCTTTGACAACAGAGGCCAAAGTCTTAATATTCCCCTAAAAATTAGTTTTCTTTATGGACTACATTTTTTAGGATTAACCAGATTTACATCAACCAACTTATTTATGGGCTTTTCCATAGCCTTGATGTTACTCTCAATTTATATGGCCATATTAAATGTCAATCATAGGTTAGTGGGAGCCTTATCCTATAAATAATATGCAATTTTATTATCAAAGGCATCATATTACTTTATCATGCATGTTGTATCACTAGGCCTAATGTTTTCAAGTGGCTGCATCATAATATTATTGAATTGGGTATTGAAATCTTCCACACATTTGTTGGTATTCTTTTTGATACTTTCAAACTCATCTAAAATAAATTTGGGATTAACTCTTTCACCATACTAAATTCTAAAGACATTCTTCATCTCTTCCCATGAATCAATGCATCTAGGGGGGAGAGACTTGAACCACTCACAACATCTTCCTCTAGTGTGTTTATAAATATCTTAATGCACACATCCTCATGATTAACCTCATAATATTCAATGATATTTTGAAAATCCCTCAAGTGTTGATCACCACTCACTACATTATTCCCTTGGAACTTTGAGAGGCATTTCCTTGCTTCATTTGGGACTTCATTAGGATAACCTTCCATATCATCAAAATTAATAGGTCTAAATTTGGGAAATCTAAATGTAGGATCCTCAGTCTCATCTTGGTCCATATGCCTCATGATTGGTTCAATGGTGGGTTCATGAATAACTATTAAAGGGATATGAGGGGGTGAATGACATGGACTTGGTGGGTCATACTTAAGGGGGGATTCAACTGGTTGAGAAGGAGTTGGGTAGTACATACGACTATGGGTTTCAAAATTTCTAGGAGAGCTATGCTAATCCTCAATAATGGGAGGGTCAATAAATATCTCAAGATTATTAGAATTTTGGCAACCCTTAGTAGCTAAGCTTTGCCCTTAAATAGGCTACCAAACTTATCTCATTTATCTTTAATATAAACTTAATTATGAGACAAGTTTCTTAGATGAGTCACCTTTGAAAGATGATCTCAAGCCTTCCAAATTTGCAAACAAGAATATACTCAAATCTAAAACTAAGTAGAATATTTAGAGTAGGCACTAGTTTTCTTTGAAACTAGTTGATAAAAATATGAGTCACCACTAGAATCATAATTCTAGAATATAACAGTTAACAAATTGATAGCAATACATGTTAAAAACATACTTTGTTGAAGTTAATTATGAGATAAAAATCAAAGGCACTAAAATATTTATAATAATGTTCAAAAGGGAAAAACACCTTCCAACATGTAATCTTAATCATCTCTTCATAATGAAAATATTATAAGTCAATTATCAAGCCTTAAAAAAATCCTAGCACATCCCTAATGAAGTGTTATGGCATTGATGACCAAGATAATCAAATCAATGTAGTAACAATAGAGAAATGTCAAACTTGAAATACTCATAGCTTTATCTCTCTACAAGATTTCTTAGTAACATAGGTGACAATAAGTGTCCCCAATAATAACACTAGTTGAGTGTTGATTCCTAGTTGTACACTTTGTAGGCTTGACCTTGTACACTTGAGATAAAATGGAAAATAATGATGAAAAAATTGCTAGTATATCATTCTAGCTGGGAAAGGGTTTGGCATCAAGATTAGATCAAATGAGGAAAATGACTAAGAGGCACCTAGAAATGGTATGTTTATCTCCTTTCTTCTTTTATCTCTACCTAAACCAAGGTGAGAGGACCTATGGGTTAGCTTGCCCACATGGAGAGATTCTAAAATTCAACCTCCATGGGGATTGTGGCACAAGGAAAATATATGACTAGGGCATAACCAAGTGTGCACCTTTCACCCATGAAGGGTTATCATATGAAATTCACAAATGTTATAATACATATACAAGATACTAAAGATAGATGGGAAATAAACTAAAATCTTCATTCTCTATAATATTCATTGATAGGGGTCGAATAAACTACTGCAGTGTTAGAATTTAAAACACAAACTATAAATATATTTCAAATATGCAAGATTTATGCATCTATATAGAAAATAACAGTTATGGTATGTAAAGGGTGTGTTATATGTAGGGTAGGGTAGGGTAGGTTAAATTAGATAATTAAAAAATGTAGAGTGACATCTAGGTGGCTTCTAAATAGTAGGGTGTCTTGTAGTATTTTAAGATAATATTCCTTAGCAAAGATGTAAAAAAACTTCAAATGCAATATAATGGTAAATACTAAATGATCCCTAAGAGACTAGAACATACATTAAAACTAATCTTTCAAATGCTTTTCCCTATCAAATCCATAAACATAAGGTGTCTTAATAAGTTATTCAATAAACTATCCTAAAGTAATGCAGAAAGAGTTTATATTCTAAATCTATGCTCAAAATGACACCATTTGTGAGCACAAACCCAAATATCTAATTAGTAATTATTGAAAAACATTTCATTGTACTTCATCTATATAAAATAGCAAAGAACCACAAGCATTTTCATTAACTTGAGAAGAAATATTACACACATCATTACTTCAAAATTTTGTCATGGGGAGAAGCATGGTGGGATTGCTCTTTTGACAAAGAAGACATAAATAGGATCTCAAAGCTTGCTAATCGCTATACAACTGCAACCACCTTAGCAAGGGAGACAAAATATACATAGCAATTGATCCCATAAATTTTTTTGTAGAACCTAGACTTAGAGAAAATGAACACCAAAAACAATGACTAATAACCACCTTGAATAGAGGAGAATCCCTCTATTTATACATTTTCAAATCTAGAATTATGGGTCAAAACTTGAAAATTTGAAAAACAAACTTTCAAGTCTACTAAAATGCTTCTACCTAGAAAATATTCCCTTACCATGCTTGAAATCTCTATCTATTTTCAAGATAAATCATAACTCTAATTTCCTCTACAAGGAATGATGAATATTTGGATCACATCCTTTGATTTCATAGTGGGAGATCCTTTCACACAAGTTGGAAGGAGAAAATTTATGATAGAGGGATGAACAAACTTTGTCACTATGTACAACTGCCCAGGGATGCTCTTGACCACTTGCTTATATAATGACATACTTTTGTATAGATGCCCTCTCTTTCATGCATGCCATGGAACAACCTAGTTTTTCCATGATTCCCTAAGAATATTTTGTATCCATGATTATTTGAATGCTCTTCTTTGGAATGGCCCACCTTGGACCTGCATACCTACAATATCTTTCCATGGAGGATCTTGGGCAAATACAATAATGAAAAATACAAAAGACTTAGGTCATCTTCAACCTTTTTCTTTTTTGATCCAACTTGTATTTCACATTTTCCTTCTTTTCAAATTTTCCCTTTTCAATGTTCCCCCCTTATTTATTTTTATTGCATAAATGCATCATTTCATTTTTAAATTATTGGGCAAATTTTTAACCCCACTTGGTAATTTGCAATATATGTAATTAACACTTATAGTCCCCTTGGGAAGTTCCCCTAGGGAATTGTCAAATGAGAACATAAAGGGTTAGTAAATCAATTTTGAATTATAATGCACTGAACATAGACTTTTCATTGTTATAACTTCCATTTTAATATAGGATTTACCCAAGATTTGTAAAGAGGTCATCAATTTTATGAACATAAGCTCCTTCATATTAGTTTTCCAAAATCATAGCAATATTGTCAACAAGTTTCAAGTTATTCATCATTATTCCATTTTATTTCACAATGTCCATCTATACTATTGACTATAAAAATATACATTCCATCCATAAGTCCCAAACTTCAAATGTACCTATAGAAAACTAATGACATCTAAATGTTCAACCTCTATGTCATTTACATCATCCTTGGGATCTAAACCATGAGATTTTAGATAAAGGGACCCATGGCTTTTCGATTAAATTTGTAATTGACTTAAAAACCCAAAACTTCCTATGCAATTACCGTGACAAATCTATAATTTTCCTAATCAATCTACTATCAATGGTGAAATATCCATGAAATCACATTTGCACAAGATCTTTGATCATGATGTGTATGCTTATGTGGCATCTCCATGTTACTTTGTTCATTAACTTGACATGTGACCATTTCCCCTAAGACACATTTCAACACATCATTGGGTCCATATATTTGAAAATTCCACTTGGGATTAGCACTACTAGATCCTTGTCTTCATGGTGAATGCTAGTGTGCCACTTGGTAACTCTTCATTTGGACTAATTCCTTTGATAATTAAGCTCTCACTTGCTCCATTGATCCTAATTCATATGATCAAACATGCATCATCAATCTATATCTAAAGGATCAAACACCAATGGTTTTCCACTATGGCTTAAATTTGATGTTTAGTTTCTATCATTTGATGTTCACATGAACATATTTGATGGGCACACAACTGTTAAATTCAAGACCTAATAGATAATTGTTGTGTCTTCAATTTTACATTTGTGTGCCTATCATTTTATGTCTACATGAATGCTTATGATGATCACGTGATTGTGAAATTTAAGTGTCAATAGATAGTTACTATGGCTAAATTTGACATTCATGCACCCATCATTTGATGTTCATGTGGCCATCTATGATGTATACATGATGATCAATTATAATACCTAATGCATAATGTATGGGCTTAATTTTTGTGTTTGTGTAATCATCAAAGACATTTGTGTGGTTTTCACACTTCTTTTTCAACTTTTTGAAAGCTTACATCTTGAGTCATAAAAAGCATGAAGGCATCAAATTTTTAAGAGATGTTTAAAGTCATGAAGAACATCATTTAAATATAACTCTTTTGTCCTAAGATGATTTTTAAATAAACTTATAAAAATACACAAGTAAACTAATTTGTTTGTCTATACATTTGCTTTGAGATATGTTGAAGAAGTCCTCATTCCAACTCACATCATCGATCCCATTTTCATGAATCAAACATGGACTATCTATATTTATGCATAGGGCCTAGTCCTTTTCTCTACATCATTTTTGTTTTGGCATCAATTTCACTGGGATAACTATTTCAAAAGAATTCCCTATTAGCCTTTGAGACTTTTGTTTTAGGTCTTGTGTCTTCAATGTTCCTATTTTCATTCGACCCTTTGGTCCTTAACATTCCTGTCTTCAGAATTTTTATCTTGACAAAAATCATTGCAAGATTTTTGTTCTTGGCACTTTTACTCTTGGGCCCTTTATATATAGAGACAATTATTTCAAAAAATTTGTTCAAGATAATTTTACCAAAGAAATTGAACTCTCTTGGACACTTCTATAATAATTACATCTTCAACATGTTTTCTTCATTAAGACAATTTTTTTAGACATTCTATCCAAAAAAATTCCTTGAATAGATTGATTTTTGCATTTTTCCTACAGAAAATGGGCTTTACACTTTTACCAAAGGAAATGGGCTTTACACTTTTGTCAAAAGATTTAACTTTTGTTGGGATTTTTGTGTAGGAAAAATGCCTAAAGGAAAAGTACCCTCAGACATTTTTTCATGGATAAAAAGTCTAAAATAAATAAGTCTTTACATTTTTCTTAGAAGAATGTAATTTCATAGAGGTTTTTTATCATAGACAATTTTCCTGATGAAAATAAGTCTTTAGACTTTTTTCGTGAACAAAAAACCCAAAGACTTATTTTCATCAAGAAAAATTTATTGACAAAAAACCTTAAGAACCTATGGATTTTATATGCACTAAGTAAATAACCATTTAATACTTAGCCACTTTAACATGTAACTTGACCTTGGAGTGAAAGTTTGAAGACAAAAATTGGGTTGAGGATTTAGGAATCTATACTTGACAATGCCTTGATTGATTCAATGCAATTTTAGGCACTAACACCCAATATTGAACATAGTGCTTGATCAAATCAACAAGGTCTTTAAGTAATAACCTAACCTCACCTTTGAGGGAAGTAAACAAAAAACTATAAGGTTCAATGATGATTTTATATATTTCATCATAATTATGCTTGAAAAGGAACAAGGAAGGAGAAGATTTTTGATACATCGACTACATAAATTACCAGGTGGGGGATTTTTCATTTAGTTCCCCACATATTCATATTTTAAAGTGGGTGATTTCAGTGGTTATCCCTATATCCTTGCAAGGTATGTAAGTGAAAAATGGGCCCTAATGGATCTTATGAGGTAACTTGTAAAAAATCACAAGTTTTTATCAAACAAGCATAAGTTATGGATCCACTTCCCTATCTTCATAGGGAGATATACCTACCATTCCCTATCAAAATCCAAATGTTTGGATGTAGAGATAACTCAAATGATATATGAAAATATCACTCAAATGACCTTGAGAGCTCTCAATGTAAGGCCCTTCTATGATGTGGTTGGCTATGTTATCAGTATATTAGGTGCCACATATTCCCACATTCATTTCTATGAATATTATTGGGAATATATGTAGGATGAAGAGGAAGTTAGATTAAGAGATTATTCAAGGATGACCCTAGAGTAAATCAAATACTATAACATGAAACCAGCCCCTGAAGACTTTGAAGATGATGAGTAATCAGTAGACAGGTGTATTATGATAATAAAATATATCTCCAAACTCTTCTACTGGTCAAATGGTCTATACCTAAATATTTCTCATTCATGGATAGGACCACCCAGGTTATAAATAGAATAGTAAACTGGTTAAGTAGTAAAGGGGTCAAAATAACCAAAGAAAACCTAAGTATTATAGATAGGTTGAGAAAAGTGAAGGACAAGGATGTAGTGGTAGTAGAAATAGAGGGGTTTAGTATTAGAACCCAAGTAGATAAGGTAGTGAAGCTAATTATGTCACACAAGCAAAAGCAAAATTAGAAGGTAAAAAGGGCTCCTTCCAATAGACAAGAGTCAATATCCCAACTGATGGATAAACCATTGTCAACTTATATGGAGGACATAGCTATTGATAAACTAACATAAGTATTCCCTCCTCCTATCTTCATTGCCTAATCATATCAATCTATTACCCCTCTTATTTTCACCAGCCTACCAATACAATTAATTTCACCTTCATCTAACCAACCTATGCAATTAACTCCCTTAACAATAATTTAATAAACATAGTTGGATACTTAAGGTCCACATTCACATCCCTCTTCTACAATAACTTCCACCTCATCCCCAATATACACTACCACTCCATTAATCACTAATACCACCTAGTAGTACATGGATATAGATTTAATCATTCTAACTACAGTCCCACTAGCCATCCCAACCATTGGGATAGATACAACTTCATTTTCATCTCTAATCACATTCCTCATTTCATCTACTCTTATTATTCCCACTATGTTTATTGATTAATTTTTTTCCTTAGCTTCCACCCTTTCATAAGTTCCCCTATTCCAAATACCCATGCCTACATTTTCACTCATGTCACTTCCAACTTACACACCCCTAGTAAGCACATCTATACCCACTTCACCCATTCAAGTGCCCATTTATTCCACTCTCATGGTAACCCAAGACCCCACCAAGGAGGTGGAAATATAAGGACCCACTAAGAAAATTATAGATACTCAACCCACTAATGCGGAAGAGATAGCCAAATCATCAGTTGAGGATTCAATGGAAATATCAATGATAGATACAACACTTGTCATAGTAATGACCAATGTAGTATATTTATGTATAGATTCATATAAGTCATTTCCCATTAGAGCAACACAAGATTCATAGGTTTCCACTCCAAGCTAGATAGTACAATCAATAACAAAGAAAATAAAGTAAATGGTGTCTCCTAACACTATAGACTTTGGTCTTTTTGAGGCATCCAAATAGCCAAAGATAAGCCCTAGGACCATCTCCATAATATTATATGATTCATTAGGGGAAAGATATGTGGAGATATTAGCTCCCCCACTAGATAAATAAAATAAAGATTTAGTGGTGGGGGATTATCAGATATCTAAAGTGTACTTGGGTCATCCGACAAGATAAGGGATGAAACACGATGTTAAATAAAGTATAATCTCTCTTTTTGATAAAATGGGTAGTGATAAGTTTAATAAAGATGAAATAAAAAATAGATTTGAGTAGTTAATAACTAACTTGAGAAAGTTCATAGAGCTAACAACCCAACCAACTCAAACTATTACTCAATTCCCTGACAAAGAAATATTTGAAGTAATGATAGAGATTGGTACCATGGGAAGGGCCACAAAATATTGGGTTGATAAACTAATAAAAAAATGAAATAGAGTGATATATCTGATAACGGACTATTATAAGACTCTTAAGAATGATTGTGCATCTCTAAATGTAGAGATAAGAAAATATGAGGAAGAGATTGAAATACTGCACCTATATTTTACAAAATTATAGGCTATTGACCTAATTGAGACTGACATGATCCTGTTAGAAAATATATTAAATATATTTTTAGAGAATTAAGACCTAAATAGGGTATCCCATTTTATAATCAGGATACTCATTGAGATTATTAATAAGGCCAAAAGTACATGTGATAAGGCCACTCATACAATCTATGACATTGAATATTTACTTGGTAAATTGTCATGTGAAGCAATAGATCACCAAGATTAAATCATTCCTATTTTAGAGGTCCAATAAAAATTCAAGGGGGTATTTAAGAGACAATAAAAAAATATACAACCTTTAACTTGAGTTTCATCCACTGATTTATCAGGTATCACAATACACTAGATCAGATGGGAAAAGATACTCAAGTCTATAGAGATGCATCTAATGAACAATCTAAAATAATAGTAGTATGTGATATTAGCAAAATTTACACACTTTTCCCTATTTAATAACATCTTAAATATATATTAAACATCTTTGACATTTATATTAAGAAGATACAAGGAAAAAAGGATAAGGAATCCTTATAGGTCAAGTTGTGGATTAATTTTTCAATTAGTTGTAAAAATCATTTTATATATTACATTTTTTTTAGGATACATTTTAAAGTTTCATGTTTCAAATTAAAACTATCACTTTGAAAACTCTTATATTTGATTTGGAAAGAGCCACTTGTAATTTTTAATTATCTTTTTATCAGGATTTAGTTGTAAATGTGCAAACTTGTAATTCACACTTTCCTTTTGACAAATTTTAAATTGATTCATTTGCAAAAACTCATGTTGTAATTTAAACTTTACTTTTTGTCAATTTTAATGACTTAAAAGTTTTAAAAGTCTAAAATTCAAATTAAAAATTAGGTTTTACAATTTATAACTTAAAATATCCAAAGCATTCAATGTTTACCAAGTAATGGTTCATTTGGCCACCCCATTTCTTAAGAGAGATAACAACAGTATAACTCAAACAATAAATGGTTTAACTAAAATATTTCAATCGGTCTCTCTACTCCTCCAACACTTGTTGAAGTGTCTAGCATTTGCATGCTTCTTTTCCATCATCTACTCCACTAAGGATGTTATTCTAAGTTGAATAGGAGGACATTTGCATGAAGTTTCTTAAATTTCATTTATCTCTAACTAAGCATAAGGTTTTTTTAACTTCCTCTCTCTCTAGGGAGATATTTTTGTATAAATATAAGTTTCCCATGTATCCCATTTATATTTTCTCTATTAGAGAAATTATTCTACCTATGAAGAATTTATCTACATGTTGTAATCTAGAGAAAGTTAATAGACTAAATTTTTTCCTTCCTTGTTTTGTGTTATCTTTGTGTATGTATGACTATTTATTAAATTTTTGAATGCTTCAATTCTTGTTTTGATCATATAGATTCATCTGTGATATTATTTATACCCTTTTCAAATCTTGTTGATAAAAACTAAAGAAATATGTTCCTTATTTGATAAACATTGAATTTTACCTTTGATCTCATATTTGTGCAAGATTGTACTTTAATAAAATTAGTATATTAAATATTCAACTATGTTCAAAACAAATAAAGCATTAATTTACACTATACTATTTGGTGCAATCACCATTTTCTAATTTTAAATTAGTTCTAAAAACTCTTTCCCTCATAAGTCAAAACCCTAGTTAGGAGAAATATTACTAAGAGGTAGTAGTTTGATGTGAACTGGTCATATGCCAATTTCACTAAGCTTAGTAAAATTAAGTTGGAATTTTATGGGGGTTCACCTATATTTTCCAAGGTTACATAACTTGGAGGTGATCCCATTATGTCATTAAAATTTCTATGTGTTTTAACTCATGTTACTCATAATACTAAAAATATGAATGGGTGCAAAATCTAATTGATAATAGTTTTTGGCACAATCATTGGGACCCAAAGATCATATTGATATGATATATTGATGTATATGGGTTGATGGAGATGCTATGTACCTAGGGATATGATATATTGATGTATATGGGTTGATGGAGATGCCGACATGTGGCACACATCCCCTTAGTTAGTTACATGGGTACAATATATTAGGATAATAGAGTAACTTGTGGAAGTAATACATTGGGTAATGGTGGGCCTACATTGGGATTAGGAGGTTATCCATCCATGGGTTAGATAGATGTATATATATAGGAGATGATTATCATGGTAAACATATCAAGTAAGCATTGAGTCTTCTATTGTAAGAGGATATTGGAGGTTGTCCCCTTGAAGAGACATTATGGAGTTATTCCTTCTTAAAGGAGTATTATATGGTGTTTCCCTACCTTAAGTATATTTTTGCATATATTGAATATTAAGATCTTAACATAGATGTCATGATTTAGTAAACGGGTGAAATAAAAATCCATTATGCCTATTACATAGAAATAAGAGAATCAATTTCCCTCATTCAAGTTGAAAAAAATTCTCCATGGCTCCAATGCTATTATTTCAAGAGTTGCCTCCCACATAAACCACTATAGCCCTAATTCCCACCACAAACAATTTACCAACTTTGTTTCCTACAACTTTTGATAATTTATATGAGGTTAAGTCATTTCTTAAAATGTTTCGAAATGAGTTGGTATCTTTGAAAAGGTATCAATATTAAAATTATAGGAATTATCAATAAGCTAACCAAACATACCATCCCAATAAGTAACCATACAAGGCAACTCAAAACCCCAAAATCAAACCATAAGAGAAAAGCCTCCAAATATCCATGATCTACTTGCACCAAATACTTCTAAAACCATCATACCTATTCATAATAATGTAGCTAAGGAATATAAGTGTTTTTATCCTTGTGCTCAACTATATAATTCAAATGTTGGTCCTAATGGTGTCATCAATCAATCCTTGATTGTACAAAGCATATTTATCCCATAAGGGTAGTAATAGGAATCTAATTCTCAGTATGAAGATTCATAAGTTATTTCTCAAAATGAAGCCACTCTTTTAAACTATCAAGAAGAGGATTTTTGTGGCATGAATTAGGAGGAGACACTAACCAATGGTGGCATTTAAATGGTAGAAAATAAACACTCTAATAAGAGGTCAATATAATGTGATAAAACCCTTAGGGTTGAGTAGGATAAAATTTCTAAATTTATACAAGAGGTTAAAAAAGGCAACATAGTTAAGAGATCACCCAATGTGTTAATGGGCCAGTTGAATTCAAAATTATTGACCCTAAATCTCATGAAAGAAGATATAGCTCCCACAAAGGCGCTAGAAAAGGTTTGTAACATTACTTTTAGAATTGTAGAACAAATGAAGAAGACTAAATTGAATTTCACCATGTGGGAAGCACTGTCTATTCTAGCATAGAGGGACTTTCTTTAGGAAGCTCTAAAAAACTTACAAATAATAGATAAAGTCCCATCTAAGGAACCCATTACTATGGTTAACTTATGTCAACCTCAAATGGACATAAAAGCAAGTAAAAATGGTAAGCCTAAAATATTTTTACCTTTCATTCATAGTGTATAAAAATATCATACATAACTACATGGTAGACTTTGGGGTAGCATTTTTTTTATGCCTAAGAAAATAGTTGATGCTCTTAGTATTAAATACATGCATCTCATAAAAGGCATGGTTTAATTGGATGGTAATATTATTTAAATAGTTGGAACTATAAAATGTTTAAACCTTACTATCCATGCATGTCCAATCTTATCCATAACCCAGTATATCTTAGTTATTAATCTACCCCATATTTTTTTATCTCCCTTTCTCAAGATTTCACTACAAAAATGGGAGGGTACCTATCTGTTGATGGCTCCCATATGTTGTTCAAGATAAGATATGTGACTAGAGTGATAATAAGAGCTGATCCAATTATTAAAAACCACATTAATCCATACAATCCTATCCTTGCATAGATGAGTTTCACATTGCAAGATCATGAGGAACTTGACCATGAGGTTGAAACACTCATAGAATAAATCCCAGACACTCATCTAGATGAATGGGGATTAGATCTCTATTTAAATCCTTATGATTATGTCAAAGAAATAGGGTTTAGTATGTATTCCATTCATGAAAATGATGCAATCATCTCAAACTTTGTAATACTAGTTGAATATCTCAAGGGAATATGGAAACTATTCTTCGATGGCTTAAGAAGCAAGAATGGTGCAGGTGTAGGTATTGTTTTGATCTCTCCCCAAAAGGAGATTTATTTATATTCTTTTAGACTTTAGTTTAGCTATAATAATAATGTGGTTGAATATGAATCATTGATTCAAGGTCTCTAACTGGCCAAATAAAAGGTAAGTAGTCACTACAAGTGTTTGGTGATAGTGAAATGATTGTTCACCATGTAAGATTAAAAATCATAACCAAGATTAACTTGGGATGATCTTACAAACATAGTGTTTGGAACATGTTAGAAAATTTTATCACTTTAAACATTCAATAAGTACCAAGAGCATAGAATAAGGATGTTAATCACATGACCTCATTGGGTTATCAATATAATCTGCCTAAAGATATTAAGAAGGATAATAACCAACATCTAATTTTTTAATGAGAGCATTTATTCCTGACAATGCAACCATCTAGTAATTTTTTGATAGTGATCAATAAATTGTTAATTTTCTATGAGTTGAGGTTGAAATTTTGGATAAAAAACAATCAAGATTCTAAGAGTAATATGGGGATAAAATCATTTAGTTGAAGAGAAACAAGTTTCCCATGGGTCTTATTACTTTGGAAGTATATTTAACTCTAATGATCAGATGAAGGGTGAGAAGAAAAGTCTCATAGTTAAGGAAGAAGACTATGAGTCAATAGTCATCTCAGAATGTAAAGAAATAAATATTAGAAAGGTATGAAACATTTCTAAAAATCAATATTTTATTGGGTTGTGTCAGGAGTTTAATGACAACTTTTCTTGGAGTTATATAGATCTAAGGGGTTTTGACCCTATCTTAGCCCACCACACAGTAGAACATGATCCAAATACTAAGATTGTTAGACAAAAAAAGAGACCAACCAATCCAAAAATAGAACCTTTGATGAAGAGTGAGTTGTCCAAACTAATAGAGGCTTACATCATTTTCCCTATCAAACACTCATCCTGGGTTGCTAACTTGGTCCTCGTAAGGAAAAACAATGGTGAAATCAAGCTTTATGTAGATTTTTACGATATAAAAAAATCATCCTCAAAGGATAATTATTTCCTTCCACCCACATAACAAATCCTTCAAACTATATTAGGATCTAAAAGGTTTTCCCTTCTAGATGGTTATTCTAGTTATAACCAAATCTTAGTACAAGAATCTAACTAGTTTAAGACCATTTTCATGATAAAATGGGGCACATATGCCTATAAAATTTTTCCTTTTAGTCTAACCAACACTATTTATATTTTTAAAATAATCATGGATATGGATTTCAAGGGTTTGATAAATGAGATGATCATGGTGTACCTAGATGACATCACTATTTATTCAAAACATGTTGGTGACCACCTAGATCACCTTAGGAAAGTTTTTGAAAGGTGCAGAGAATTTAGAGTTTCATTCAATATTAAAAGGTGTGTTTTTACAATTCATAAAGGGAAACTACTAAAATAAATTATTTCAAAAAAATCTCTTGCAATAGACCCCAAGAGATTAATTTTTGTATCTTCACTAGCACTTCTGAGCCATAAAAATGGATTACAAAGTTTCCTAGGGAAGATCAACTTTGTAAGAAGATTCATTCAAAAAAATTTCTCCATGATCAAACTCCTTACTACCATGCTTGATAAGAGGTTTAATTTTAGCGAGATAAGGGAAGGAAAGGATATTTTTAAAGCCATCAAGCAAGCTATTTCTCAAGCTCCTACCCTTATGAATCCTAACTATGAGAATGATTTCATTATCTATGCTTTTAGAGTGGATGGTAGCGTATCATATATTCTAACCCAATATAATAAATAACACTTGTAATATCTTATATCATTTTTTAGTCAATCCTTGAAAGATTAAATGAGGAAAATTATAATTTTGTTGAGAAGCAAGTTTATGTAGTAATAAAATCTCTTAAAAAGTTTAGGCACATGCTCTCAAATAATAAAATTCATCTGATGGTTAGTCACCTAGAATCAAGGAGTTCATATTAAGCTGATAAATAAATGAAAAGATAGTGGGTTGGATCACAAAATTCATGCAATATGATGTGAACATCAAAATAACTAAGCTCATAAGAGGAAAGGTCTTATGTGAATAACTTTCTTATGATATCAAAAATATTGATGTAGTATTTGATTTAGTATACATTCAATAGGCATTCCAACCACCCACTCCACATCTGATCAATAATTGGATCAGTGACATGATTATCTTCCTACAAATTGGCAAATGCCTACATGAGCTCTAGAAATCTAAGAAGAGGTACTTTAGACTCTAATATATTCATTATGTTCTTATTGATGGTGTAATTTTTAATAAAGATATTAATGGAGCTATGTTGAGGTGCATTGAGCATGATCAAATTCCCAAGGTGATCGATGAGTTTCATGATGGCTCATCGAGTGGATATTTCTTTATAATAACCATTACCATTAAAATAATGAGGGTAGTCTACTACTGTTTTGACCTATTCAAAAATGTATATAAATGTTTGAAAAACTATGATAAATGTGCCTAATTTTTAGGAAACCAAATATTATAAACTTTCCCTCTTAAACCAATCCAAGCCAACCAACCATTTTATAAGTGGAGATTAGATTTCATTGGCATGATCAATACATCATCAAGTGCAAGCCATCAATGGGTCATTATAACAACTAATTATTTAACTAGATGAATTGAATTAGTTGCATTGAAATATTACATAAAATCATCTATTCTATAATATGGATGACATTATCACTAGATTTGGTGTTACTTACACCATTATCGCAAACAATGTTAAAGCTTTTTTGGGCACTCAAGTGAGTTAATGGGTAGTAAAACATAAAATCTCATAAGGATTATCAAAATCAAAATGGAGGATAATCAAAGGACATGACACAGTAAGTTAAAATCAATACATTGGGTTGATAAGATCACTCCCAAGAGAGCCATTGGTAATTTTCCATTCATGTTGGTCTATGGAAGGGAAGCTAGAATTTCACTGTCAATAGAATTACAATCTCTAGAACTCAATCATGAGTTGGAATTATTTGAAAATGATGAAATGACAGTGAAATTGGTGGAACTCATGGAGTTATAAGAAGTCAATAAATAGTCAATGCAAGTTCTATAAGTGAATCAAGATCAAATAAAAATAACTTTTGACAAAAAATCATCTAATGAGACCTGTAATAAAAAAGACATGGTTTAGAAAAGGGATGCTAAAAGATCCAAACCAAGTAATCATACAAAGTTTGATGCAATATGGAATGGTCCATATATCATAACTCAATGCAAAGGATCCAATATAATCTAGCTATCCAGGCTCGATGGATTGGACCTACCTATCCCAATCAATAGGATATACATCAAAGATTTCTCTTGAGGTTGGAATTCTTTCTAAAACATTATATATATTAAGTTTAGTTAGTTTCCTCAAATAAATTATTTTTCATAAGTCTAAAACTCATTAATAGTTTTTCTTGTTAGGAAATCCACATTTTTTATTCTTATCTAGGTAGAGTGTGTTAAAGCTTAAAAGGACTCCATTCCCAATGAACTAGAAGGATATTGTAAAAAATTGATTATCAAACAATCACCCCATAGTGGTCACCACAAATGTTAATATTTTTGTGCAAAAAATATCTAAACACCTTATACCCTAAGGGAGACCCATGGTTTTTTGATAAAAATATTTAAAAGTGACCAAGAAACCTTTCTTAAGTTACCTAGTAGAAATTAGATATTTAAGTGCAATTTACAACTTTGTAAAGTTACAAAGTAAACACAAACCTTCACTTCCCAATTACCAAACACTCATCAAAAACTAGAATTTGAGCTAGAATTTAAAACTTTAAAAGTTTAAAAATGCAATAAAAACACTACCTTCTATTTTTACCTAATTCCACTGGGAATAAAAAATCTAAGTTCACTTTAAAACTTTGCAAAGTTGAAAATTACAACTCGAGTTCCACTTTATACCATTCACCATACCTAGTGGGATTCAAATATCTGAGTACACTTTGTAACTTTGAAAATTTGAAAATTACAACTAGAGTTCCACTTTTCACCATTTTCCATACCCAATAAGAATTGGAACTCTAATTACACTTTGAAACTTTGCAAAATTGTAAAGTGCAACTCAAGTTCTACTTTCCACCTTCCTCCCTACCCAATAGAAATCATAATTCTCACTACACTTTTCAACTTTGTAAAGTTATAAATGAAAATGAGGTTATGATACCCACTTTCATGGCATTTATTGCCTTCAAAAAACCACTTATTAGAAAGTAATGATCAAAATGAAAATTATAATTTTGTAAACTTAAAAAATTACACTATAACCCTGAAACCCCACTTTCCTATCATCTACCCAACCACTACCCTGCTTAACATTTATACATGATTTATTAATATAAATTAGGTTTTCTTACATTATTATTAACATTTATAAATCCAATCTAGATCCATGTGCCAATAAACCTGTGAACCAGACTCAAAGTGATGCCAAGCAATGACACACACCCAAATACACCATTATCATCCCTTGTGCATGCAAAAAATGGTATTCCTCTAGTCACTCCTCATTTTCCTTCAAATAAATGTCATTATGTCTCTCTTAGCTAAGCATAGGGTTCCTAAATATAAATATATGTTTTTATCTTAGACTTAGCATCATTTTTCCATACTTGTTCACATTTTCCATTTCTTGTATAGAATTCTAGAATCTCTGTTAAAACTCATCTAGACAATTACCATACATTAAAGGGTTTTTGTATAAGAAATTATAAAATAGGGAATGTTCCCCACAAATACCCTACATAAAACCTTGTGTAAATCCCTCTTACCCTTACAAGGTCAGAATCTCATAGAGAGCCTAGTAAAAAAATAAGCCCTAGAAGATACTCTCTTTGCTCTAATAACTCTATGTCCCCATCAAAAATATAACTTTCCTCTATAAACAAAGAACCCCACTAGACTTTTTATCAAACTTTTCAAGTGAAAATTTCAAGTCAAAACCCCATTGGATAATTTGGTTGGACTTTTTAGCTACAATTTCACATCATATCTCCATCAAACTTTCTAATCTGTAATGGAAAGTCTAGACCCCAACCAACTCTATAGTTTATTTTCTCAAGCCAATTTTCCCAAAATACATGTATAAAAATGAAATTAAGTTCAATTCAAAAGTACCTATTGTCCCATCCACCCTAGATTCAAACACTAATGAGATCACTGACACAGATCTAGGTCAGACAAACCTCGCAAACTTTCTAGAGCAAAGTCAATGTAAAATTCAAGAGTGATTAGATTTAAAACATTTACGATAATGGTTTTCCCTAGGTTATAGCCCTCCCACTCTTCCTACAAAGCCTTGAGTTTGTGCTCACCATGGTAAAACACTATGATCTTGAGAATATGTAGGTGGTGAATGATAAAGGAGAGAATATTTTGAATCTAGACCCTGACTTCATTGATACCATGTTCTTTATTCTAGATTACAAAATCTATCTAGATATAACCCCTAACTCAACCAAAAATTTCTACCAAGATAGTAATTCATCTTGGCTATGGGTGTTAAATAAATAATGGATAAAAATCCCTAGACCTATAGCCACAAGGATGCATAGGATCTTTCCCAAAATAGACTTCAAGGATGAAGTAGGAGACATTATCATACTCTTTCACATAGTTACATGGGACCCAAATGCCAAGAATTATCAAGATTGAATGTACCATTATATCTAGGTAATCCATCAGAATAAATAGTACATCCATTAGACCCAGTTGATTTTTGACTCCATTCACAAATAATTGATGGATGTCCAAACTATATGCAAGTTTTATATGAAATCATACCTTGTTTATATATTAGCAAAAGGGAGGGCATTTATAGGATTGAAAAAAGTGTCTGATCAAATAAATAAGGTCTTTAGCTACTACCCTAACCTCACCTTTAAGGTAAGCAAACAAAAATCTATAAGGGTCAATGATCCTTTTATATACTACATCATAGTTATGTTTGAAAAGGAACTATGAAGGAGAAGATTTTTTGATGCTACAACTATATAAATTGCTAGGTTGGGGGGTTTTCATTTACTTCCCCACATATTCACATATCAGAGTGGGTGGTTTTAGTGTTTATGCCTACACCTTTCCAAGGTATATAAATGAAAAATGGGACCTAATGTAACTTGTGAGGAAACTTACAGAGACCCACAATATTTTATCAAACAAGCGTTATTTAAGGATTAACTTCCCTATCATCATCGGGAGATATACCTACCATTCCCTATCAAAATCCAAATGTGAAAATGTAGAGATGGCTCAACTGATCTTGAGAGCTCTCGATGTAATTCCCTTTTATGATGTGACTGGGTATGTTACCAATGTAGTAGGTGCCACATATTCCCACATTCCTTTCTATGAATATTATTGGAAAGACATGCTGGATGAAGATGAATTTAGATTAAGAAATTATTCAAGGATGATAGTAGAGAAAATCAAAGATAAAACATGGCATTAGTCCCTAAAGACTTGAAAAATGATGAGTAGTTAATAGATAGGGTGCATTTTGACAATAAATTTTATCTCCAACCTCTTCCACTAGTCAGGTGGTTTATACCTAGATCCTTATTGATGGATAAGAACACCTAAGTTATAAATAGAATAGTAAATTGGTTAAATATCAAAGGGATTAAAATAACTAAATGTAGACTAAGTATTATAGATAGGTTGAGAGAAGTGAATGAAAATTATGTAGTGACAATAAAGGCTAAGGTTTCTATTAGTAAAACCCTAGCAAACTAGGTAATCAAGCCAGTTGTGTCATATAAGTTGAAACATAAGATGAAGGTAAAAAAGTCTCCTTCTAATAGCCAAGATCTAACAACCCAACTGATGCATCAACTACTATCAATTTCTATGGAGGATAGCTTCTACTCAACTGACACATGTATTCCCTCCTCCTATCTCCATTACCCATTCATCTCAAGTAATTACCCCTCCTATTTCCTCCAACCTACTAGTGTATGTAATTATACCTTCATCTGACCCACCTGTGCAAGTAACTCCCTTGGTAATAAACTAATTAACATAGTTTGATACTTAAACTCCACCTTCACCTCCCTTTTATGCAATCACTTCCACCTCATCCCCAATATCCACTACCACTCCATTAATCACTAATACCACCCAACATTACATGGTTATAGATTCAATCATTCTGACTATAATCCCACTAGCCATCCCAACCACTAAGATATATATAGCTTCATTTTCATCTCTAATCACACTCCCCATTTCATCTAATCTCAGTGTTCCCACAACACTAATTTATTAATTTGTTGCCTTAGATTCTACCATTCCATGGGTTCTCATGTTGCAACTACCCATACCCACATGTTCCCTTGTGTTACTTCTATCTTCCATACACAGGATAAGCACATCTATACCCACTTCACCCATTTAAGTACCCATTTATTCCACTCTCATGATAACCTAATCCCCCACCAAGGAGGTGGAGATAGAAGGAACCACTAATATAATTATATTTGCTCAACCCACCAATGGGGAAGAGATAGCTAAATCATAAACTAAGGATTTATAGGTAATATTAGTGATAGATACAACACTTATCATAGTATCCACTATTGTATCATCTTTTGTTGTAGATTCACATATGGTAGTGCTCATTGGAGCAACACAAGATTCACAAGTTTCCACTCCAATCTAGTTAGCACAATCGATAACAAAGAAAAAGAAATAAATAGTGTCTCCTAATACACTAGACTTTGGTCTTTTGGAGGAATCCAAAGGACCAAAGATAGGCCATAGGACCATCTCTAGAATATCATATAATGTACTAGGGGAAATATATGTGGAGATATCACTCCTCCCATCAGACAAATAAAAGGAAGTTCTAGTGGTGGGGATTTATCAGATATTTAAAGTGCATCTAGGTCATTTGATAAGAGAAGCATTGAAGCATGATTTTCAATAGAGTATAATCTATTTTTTTGATAAAATAGACAATGACAAGGTCACTACATATGAACTAAAAAATAAAGTTGAGTAGTTGATAGCTACCTTGAGAAATTTCATAGAGTCAACAACCCAAACAACTCAATCTCTTTTTCAATTCCTTGAAAAATAAAAATTTGAGGTAATGATAGATATTGGTACGATGGGAAGGGCCATAAAAGACTAGGTTGATAAATTCATCAAAAAATGAAACAGAGTGATAGAGCTAGAAATAGACTATTATAAGATTTTGAAGGATGATTTTGCAAATATGAAGGCATATATAAGCAAATATGAGGAAGATATTGAAATACTAAACCTATATTTTCCAAAATTGTAAGTTTTTAACCTAATTGAGACTGACATCCTCCTATTAGAAAAGATATTAAAGAGTTTTCTAGGTTATAAAGAGCTAGAAAGGGTAGCCCATTTGAAAATCAGGATACTCACTAAGAGTATTAATAAGGCCAAACTTACATATGACAATACCAATGATATAATTTATGACATTAAAGATTTACTTGGTAAATTATCATGTGAAGCAATAAATCACCAAGATCAACCCATTCCTATTTAAGAGGTCCAAGATAAATTCAAGGGGTAGTAAAGAGAGAATCAACACAAGATATAACCTTCAACATGATTTACATCCATCAATTCATCGAGTACTATAATACACTAGATCAGATGGGAAAAGATACTCAAGTCTATAGAGCTACATCTAGGGAACTATCTAAAATAATAGTAGAATGTGATATCAATAACCTTTACATACTTGGTCCTAATGAATATTACCTTTAATATATCTTCAATAGCTTTAATTATTATATCAAGAAGATACAATCAAAAAATGACAAGGAATCTTCAAAGTTTATGGTTGTGGATTAATTTTTTCAATTAGTTATAAAATACATTCTATAAATTACATTTTTTTTTAGGATAAATTTTAAAGTTACAAGTTAAAAATTTAAACTATCATTTTGATAGCTCTTATCTTTGAGTTGGAAAGAGCCATTTGTAATTTTCAATTATCTTTTTGTTAGGCTTTAGTTGTAATTTCAAAACTTGTACTTCAAACTTTTCCTTTTGACAAAGTTTGAATTGCTTCAATTTTAAAAACTCATGTTATAATTTACATTTTCCTTTTTGTCAATTTGAATGACTTAAATTTTTTAAAAGTCTTCACTTCAAATTATAAATTAGGTTTTACAAGTTATAACTTAAAATTTCCAAATCATTCAATGTTTACCAAGTAATGGCTCATTTTCAAACCTCATTTATTGGGAGAGATAATAGTAGCAAAATTCAAAGAAGAAATGGTTCAACTAGAAGATTTTAATGGATCTCTCAAATCCTCCAACACTTCTTGAAGCATATAGCAGTTGTATACCTTTTTTTACAATATCTACTCCACTAAGGATCCATTTTAAGCTAAAGAGGAGGACATTTTCATGAAATTTCCCGTATTTTCTTATTCTATAACTGAGTATAAGGTTTTGTTAACTTCCTCTCTCTTAAAGGATTTCTTTTTTATAAATATGGGTTTGCCATATAGCCCATTTATATTTTTTCTATTAGATAAATTATTCCTCCTATGAAAAATTGATCTACATGCTTTAACCTAGAGAAATATAATTGACTAAAGTTTTGCCTTCCTTGTGTTGTGTCACCTTTGTGTATGTATGGCTAATTATTAAAATTTTGAATGATTTTATTCTTATTTTAATAATATAGACTCATTTGTGGCATTATTTTTTCCATTTTTAAATCTTGTTGATAAAAAATAATGAAATTTGTTCATTATTTGATAAAGATTCAATATTACCTTTGATCTCATATTAGTGCAAGATTATGCTTTAATAAACTCAATATATTACATATTCAACTATGTTCAAACAAAGCAAGCTTTAATTTCCATTATACTAATTGGTGAAATCAACATTTTTTAGTTTTAAATTTATTTTAAAACTCTTTCCCTCACAATTAAAAACCCTAATTAGGATAAATATCACTAAGAGGCAGTAGTTTGCCATGAACTTGTTATATACAAGTTGCACTAAGCTTAGTGAAAAGAAGTTGGCTTTCTCTAGAGATTCACTTAAATTCACCAAGATTACACAACTTGGAGGTGATCCCATTATGTCATTAGATTTTACACATTCTTCAACTAATGCTACTAATAATACTACAAATATAAATATGTGCAAAATCTAATTGATATCAAGTATTTTACTATGTTTTACTTGTGTAAGTAAAATCATTATTTAATTATTAAAAGATCATTAGCTAAATGAATCAAATAGTTAATCTGATGGTTAATAGTATTTGTAATTAAATTATGCATTTAGTTAAAGACCATTAGTGCTAGAATTAGTTTAACTAATTTTTTATTGAGTTAAAAAAAATAAACTTAATTCTATTTAACCCTAAGGGGTTTTTGCAAGATGGTTTTGCATATACATCATTCGATTAACATTATTGGTTTTAAAAGTATGAATTTGATTGATTTTTTTCAATAAAATTTGGTGAGTTTTGGTAGTATTTTGACTAGTGTGCATATCATGTGATGCATTAGTATTGGTATTAGTGGCTTGAGTTGCACTATGAATAGTAGCATATGACACACTAGTGGTGTGAGAATAATTGGGAGAAAATAAAGCACTAGTAACATGATTAGAATTGGTAGAAAAAGACACACTAGTGGTATGATTAGTGAATAAAAAGAAACACTAGTATCATGATTAACATTGGTAGTAAAATTTTCACTAGTAGCATGATTAAGGATAGTGGTCTTTGGAAAAGGACCACTAGAAGTTGAACCTACCATGTTAGTGGAGATACTTGGCATGGAGGTTGAAGAAGCCATATAATAAGATGTAATAGTGTGTGAAGGAGACATAATATAATGAAAAGGTTGAGAAGTAAAGAAATTATTTCCCCTAAATTTGTGAGAGAAGGTAGGGAAGGTGAAATAGGTTCTTCTACTTGATTACCTATCATAAGATTATAAACGGTTAAAGGGCACTTTACTTTATGTTGATTAAATTTATTAATGAAGAAGATCATTTCAATTGTGTACTCTAAATCATGTTCATATTTTAGGGAGAACAAAGGATTACGAACTAATGATTGATGAGGAGGAGTCCCATAATTGGTAGTGTGAGTGGTAACATGAACATTGCTTTCATCTAAGGTGGGAGCCATAAGTAGTTTTGGGAAAATTATTAGGATTGGTAAAAATCATCATGTTTATTAGATTTAAATTTGTATTATACTAAAATAGGAAATCCATGATGAAGGAAAGAGGCTAAAGAGATAACATAAAGAAGAATTAGTTGATAAGATATAGAATCAAACAAATCTATAATGGTATACAAAACATAAAATAGAACAAGGAGCAAGAGGACACAATCATACAAGTTGAATTGTATAAATAGATATGAAAAATAATAGGATGATAAGATACATAGTTGGATAGGTTGAGAGTGTATTTTAGAGTAAAATCTGAACAGGTTGATAAATATACATAATTAAATATGGCAATTATGTATTAAAGGAAAACAATATGAATAGTCTGTAAGGTACTATGTCAACATGGATGATAGTGTTCTAAAAATAGATAATTTTTTTGCAAGATTAAATCACACCAATAATTGGATCAATGAAATTGATCCAATTAAAAAACACAATATAAACCTTGTACTAATGTTGGCTAATGCAAGTTTTATAATTAAAAATACAATAATTAAAGATTAAGTAAGAATTTGAATGTAAATGCTAACTAATTGGCCATTCCTGAATGTTGTTAAGTTATAAAATTTGAAATTAATGTGATTGGTTTTTGGTTGTAATAAGGAACTATAAATTAATCTATGGATAGTTTTAAGTAGTTTAGGCTAAAAGGGATCTATATTGGTGATGGTATTGGCCTGGTATTGGGTCCTACCCCTTAAATTTACAATCCCACATTGATAAGGGTGTTGGGTTCTTTGCTAATATATACCATCAACCACCTATTTATACATGGCCATGAAATCAAGTTGGCTTCCCCTTTGGTGATGAAATCCAAGTAGGTAGATCTTGGGAGTAAGAATGTTTAATGGTTTTCATGTAAAGTGATTTGGAAGTGTGTGAAAAAGATAAAAATAGTGTGACTAAATTGATAAATTAAAAACCACTTTATTAGTCTATGTTTATTACTCTAATCATGCCATAAACTAAAAGTGAAAAGTTAACTAATTACTAGTAAAAAATAGGTTAATTCCATGACTGTGAAGAGTACATATTTGGTTTAGGAAACATTGTATGAAAATAATATAAAATAAAGTTGACATGGTCTCTACTATTTTATAAAATCAAGATCTAGAATAAAATAGTTGAATAAGTCAACTATATCTTTTATATAGAAGATAGGCTATAGAATTGGGTTGAGATAGTTAACCTAGTTTGTTGCAGGGTTGCAATTTTTTAGACTACAAACTTGTGAAAAACAATAGAGTAAATGAAAAAGAGAAATGACTTAGAAGGTAAGAGTGAACCTTGGTGATTTTGAAGATGCTTAGTTTAATTTTTTTATGCTGTGTTGGTCAAGTGTTGATTTAAATGTTCTACAAATAGAGTCAACTGGCTTGATGGATTTTTCAAAATGTATGTGCTAAAAAGAATCTATGAATAGATTTAATTGGCTTGATTATGTCTGAAAACCCATATGTTGAAAAAAAGACATACAAATAGATTCAGCTAGCTTGACTATGCATGTAATAATATAAATAAAGAATGAGAGTGTGTCGAGCTCATCAATCTAATTGCCTATATTTAGATAATACATGCATAGATAGAAAAAAGTTTTTTTGGGGTGACTATGTGTTAAACCTACACATATACTATTATAACTATATCGGCAAATTTGATATAATACTATAAAAATAAAAATATAGAATATGATGATAAAATTGAATGCATGAAAGAAAACGTACAAGGTTTTGATTCATGTTAGGTTCACCAAAATGTATACAAAGGAAAATGTAGCTAACCTATAAATAAATCTTAGCTTAGAGAAGATAAACCCTACTTACACTTCTGTTTATTGATACATTAGATATTCAAGTTCATGACCAATATAGATATGCTAGACCTGACCAATGTATCTCTTACCACAATAGCATCACTAGAGAGGGTTCCAAAACCTCTAGTCAATAAACACTATGCAATAATCCTATATAGGTCCTATGCTTTCATATTCACTAAGTAAATGACAAGTAAAGTAAACTCTAATCTAGTGCTCACCAAAGTTTACGTCACAAAGTATGGGTAATAAAAATAAAAAGTAAACATGCATAAAAGATCTATACTCAATTCAATGTATAGGAAATCCTAATTCCCAATAGAGAAGTAAAAATTCTAATATATTTACTATAACAAAGGAGGAACAAAGTTAATAATACTTACCTTTGAAGATAAACCTATTGAGACTCAATCACTCCCTTAGCCAAATATCTTCACAAGAGGTTTTGATATGTAAGGATAAAAAGGATAAGCCAACTCTAGGATACACAACTTCTCTATGTATCTAAAAGGATTATCCACAAGACAAGATCCCTTTGTCCAAGAAAAGTATTGAAACCCTAAGTAATGTTCCTCAATTATAATGGTGGATAAGTAGGTATATAATATAATATCACTCTTCTCTTCTCTATAAAAATTATAGAAATGGATATGTATATAGTTGAATCTAACTCTAAACCTTTCCTAAATTCTAGTTGATAAGGTCATCCCAATTTGACTATGTATTATTAAATTATAAAAAAAATTCAGGTCCTGATCGAGGTCAGCCAAGGCTGACCTAGACTCGTAATGTGAAAATATCAATAAGTATATAAGGTCATATCAGGCTAATAGTGTAAAATAAATGTAAAAAATGGTTTTAGGCTTGGGTAGGTGATAAATGAGGTGGTGAATTACTTGGAGGAGTGTGTAAGAGAGGTGTCAAAACTTATGAAAGTGTATAGGATAAGGTTGTGTAGATAGTAAATAGTGGTATAGGTGACAACAATATTACAAATCATCAATGGTCTACCCACCCCTTTCTTGGAACACCCTTTAAGGAGTGCACTTAGAGATATTGAGATTCTATGGGTGCCTAAAAGAGATAAAGCATCAATAAATAATAATTTTTGAAAATATTATGTGTATACATGCACCACCCTACATTATGATGGTGTTACTTCTCTATAAGATCATATAAAAAATTGTGAAAGTATTTGGAGTGTCAAAGAAATGTTTTTACCATAATATTTATGGATTCATGACTTTTATGGTATTCTATATTCCTAGGATAGGGTGTGGTATATCCATTAATAAAACCACATGGAAACAAATACTTGGTGGCATATCATATATGGTCTACTTATAATATTTTCATTTTATTCTCCATAAATGAATTTACATTTATCCTTGTAATCAATATGTTAAGTAGATGTAAGAGATTATGCACTAGTTGAAGGACACATATGTCACATGCATGGCACACCCAAGGATAATTTGGACATATATCAAGAACCTAATACTCCTATCATGGCTTTGTTGGATTCTAAATATCAATCTAAATATACATATTAGGAATAGATATGGAATTAAAAACAAAAATTTATGTATCAATTTGATAAAAATACCAACTCCAATCCCTTAAAACCAACTTTTGACCACTTACACCTACATATAGATTATTGGGTGCATGATGTCAAAGATGTTATCTAGCCCAAGTAGAAACCATAATCTACACCACTCTAAATGGGTAAACATAATATTGGGATGGAGGATGCACCTAAAATAGTCATTATGGGTAATTATTAGTCTGATGTTGAGTTAACAAAAAATAATGAACTCTTATAGGAATATCAAGATATTTTACCACATAACTATATAAAAATCAATGGAGTACATCCATCATTAGGAAATATTCATATCAGATTATTTGAGGTAACTCAACCAATGAGGAAATGATCATATCAAACTAACCCTAATATATATGCTAGAGTTAAAGATGAAGTTGATAGTATGTTGTGCTAGATTTATTACTCCTATAAATAAATTTGAGTGGGTTAGTCCTATGGTGATCAAAATAAAAAAAATAGTTGAATTCACATTTTTATGGATTAGAGGAAACTCAATATTGTGTGTGTCACTAACCCTTTCCCAATTCCATTCATAGAAGAAATTTTGGAAGGTGTTTTTAGATGTGAGATCTAAACTTTCATTGATGGATTTTCTAGTAAACACTAAGTGCAAATTATTGAGGAAGACAAGGCATAAATAAACTTTGAAAATGAATGGGGTTATTTTGCATATAATATTTTACCCTTTTTCCTAAATAATTCACCAATAATGTTCCCATGAATTTTAGTGTAATAATTCAAGGATTTCATCCATAATTTACTTCAAGTGTACCTAGATGACTAAACCATGCATGCTTTAGTACATGACCGCAATGATAATTTATTCCTCATGTTTAAGTGTTGTCATCAACTTTAGATTCTATTAAATATTAAAAAGTGTATCTTTTCCATGATATTTTGAATCATGTTGGGACACATCATTTTCCAAGATTGATTACTAGTGGATCTAGCCAAGATTGCGGTCATTATCCAAGTCCTAGATCTAACTAATAAATGTTAGGTGCATGCCTTATTAGGTCATAGTAGGTACTATTTTATTTTCATTTAGGGTTACGCTAACATAGAAACTCTAATACAAAAATCATTCAAATAGAATGGCCTATTCCTATGGACTACTAAACATTAACAAACATTTAAGGATCTCAAATAAAAATTAGTGATTGCACCCATTCTCTCATTCCCAAATTGAACATAGTGAATTCATGTTCATGTCAATGGTTTAGGAATGATAGTGGGTGCCATCCTTACACAACTTGGTGAAAGAAACCTTTATTATCTAATTAAATTTACTATCCATAAGCTCACACTAGTTGAATAGAACTACTCTACTATAGACCATGAGGCCCTATCCATGGTTTATGCACTCCTTATATTTAACAAATAATTTTTGGCCACTCCATTTATCTTTTATGCAGATCCTGAAGTGATCAAGTATTTGGTTTATAAGCTAGTATTGCACAGATGCATTTATTGATAGATTTTCATATTTAAAAAATTATAGTTCTCAATGGTCAACAAAACTAGGTAAAATTAATTTCATCCCATACCACCTCTATTGAATTAAATCTAGTGAAATGACACATGATATAGAATATGATTTACTTGATGTTTAATTCTTCCACATTATGTGTATACCCAAATAATTAGAATTTTTATTTTATTTTCTTACAATAGGCTTAGTGTCAGACCATCTTAGAACCTAAGAAAAGAATCAATGGGTTATTTGTGCTTCCCATTTCTAGCTTATTGGGGGAAACTTATATAAACTAGGACATGATAAGGTATTATGAAGGTGTGTATTGCATCACAAGCACATTGAAGTCCTTTAGGAAGTCCATGAGGGTGTTGTAAGAGGACATTATGATAGTGATGCAACAACAAGAAAGTTCTAATAGCTAGGTTATGGTGACAAGCATTATTCAAAGATGCCAAATCTTATGCATGCCAATGTGATATATTTTAGTGTGGAGGTAAATCAAACTGATTATATTCCATTCCACTTCATTCGATGCTTTCTCATGAACCATTTTAAAAATGTGTTATTAATTTTGTTTTCCCCTTTCAACCTTCTTTAAGATGGACTAGTTAATGCTATATAATTACTACCATGGATTATATTACATGTTGGGATGATATAATACCTACATGGGATTGTAATGTTACTACCATTTCTAGATTTCTATGGTAACATATCATCATGTGATATGCCCATTAATTCTAACCAGTGATCATGGAACTCACTTTATCAATGCAATATTGTACATCCTCTTAGCTAAATTCATGATTTCACACCATAAGACCACACCATATCACCCTCAAGTCAATGGTATAGATGAATCCTTCAACAAGGTCTTTGGTAATAAACTAGCTAAGATTTTTAATATCAGTAGCATTGATTAGGAAGATCATGTTTTATAAATTTTATGGGATTATCAAACAACATATAATAGGCTAAATAAAAGTACCCCCTTTAACCTTGTCTTTGGCATTGAAGTAGTCTTACCAGTGGAAGTATTTGTACCTTCATTTAATATTTCATGAATTAGTAGATTAGATGAATAAGAATACATCAAGGCTTGACTGTATGTCATACTTCAGTTAGATGAAACATGTATTATCGCACACTATATTCAAGGGGATAAAATCAAAAAAAAAATCTTGGCATGACCAACATATCAAAACCAAAAAAAAAAACATCCTAGTATGTATGTATTGGTATATGATTCAACATTTGTGTGCCATATAAGAAAACTATGAATATGGTGGAATGGTCCTTTTATTATTCATGATATCCACCCAAAAAGCACTTATAAGTTTAAAAAAATTAGATGGGTGATTCATTCCAAAACATTTTAATGGTAGTCAACTTCACCCTAACATTTTATGTAGCTATTTTAAGTTTTGTAAATAAGGTGTGCAATAATATCCTAGTTTAGGAATTAGTTATTGTTCCCAAATAAGTGTGCCATTTATTACATGCCTTTTTTTAGGTTTTCGCTAGCACATATGCTACTCACCTAATTTATAACTATCATTTATATCTGTTAATTTATTGACACATGAATCTCACTAGGTTATGTTGTGGAAGAACATGCACATATTTTAGTGTGGGGTAACTTTGAATATGGATAAACTAATTAAGCTAAAATGCATACAGAAAATGTTGGGAGGAATCATACAAGATCAAAGAAAACTTAAAGTAAAAGCAAGTGCAAAGGAAGTGTCACATGATAAAAGTGCGTAAGAGGCAGAACATGACCCAAGAATGGGGGAAAAATATGGCAAAGGAAAAATTGTTATTAAAATGGATTAAAACAAAAAGGAAATTCCCTTGAATAAAATTGGAAATTTTTATTTTTATTTATAGCTATAATTCTTTATGGTAAAGGTGTAATAACTTTTAAAGGATGGGACATTCATTTATTAATGGAATAGTTTAATAAATATCAAGCATGTCAAATGGATACCATGACATGTCATTTAAAGTATTAGTTTTTGAAGTGATGGATAATAGTGTGGAGGGGTATTTAATGCTAAGTCTTTTCTATCTATAAATGACCTAGAAGCCTCTCATTCCCATTTTTTTGTTGAAAACTTATAATGATTACAAAGTTAAACAAGCATGAACAAGAAGTAAAAAAGGCATACACAAATAATTTTCATTAGAAAATATGAAGCAAAGGTTAAGGTGAAGTTTATTTAATGAAAGAGGAGTGGTAATGTGATCATAAGAGCATGTGTGATTGAGTTGAATGTTTCAAATGCTACATCCTCTATTGATGGAGGTTAATTTAGAGAGGTAAAAGTATTTTGAGTTTATAAAAAAGCTCAAAAAATGTATTCATTTTTAAGAATTTTTTAGTCACATGCTAATCCTTAGGTACCCCAGTTATTGATGTAGCCAAATTATAAATTGAGCATGAAGAAATATCCATTACCAATTATCCATGAAGTAGATGCATTTGAGGGAAAAAAGGAAGTCAATCATGCTTTCATCTGGGAAGAAGGTTTTGGTGTATATGACATGCAAGGAAAAAACCAATCATAGTTGGAAAAAGAGACATATATCAATAAATCACCAAAGATAGAGTGTATAAGAAGTAAAGATAACATGATACCACCTCCACCTCTTATTTTGATAGAAAAATTGCAATACCCTGATACAGTCTTGCACATAGATAATTTAGAATATGGGGTTTCTACTTGTCAACTACTTGACTAAAATAATTTCCAATCTAATAATGAGGATGACTTACAGATAGTCTACTGGGTTAATCACTAAAACACAAGGAACAAGTTTACCTATAATTTCATAGTTTATAATTTGTTGGAGGATATGGGAATGTTTCAACTCTTCCAAACACCATACATTGGGAAACCTTAAGAGGTTGTTCATTTTTTAATTTTAGACATCCATGAGGACTATATTTAATTTAAAGGATACATAATGAGGATTATCCCTTAATATATCATAAAATTAATAGCGTTACTATGTTTATGGGTTAATGTTAGTGTAGATATTAATGATCCACATGTGATTGATAAAACAAAAATGACACTGAAGTCTAAAAAGAAAGTTCATGCCATGTACATTACAAGTATTTTAGATATTTCCATTGAAGTAGCTATGTGATTGGATATGAAAAAAATAGAGGGTGTGGATATATGGAAGGAGGTGGATATGGCCCAACTCTGTGTAATAATATAAATGGCCAAGTATACTAGATATAAGTACTTCTAGTATTTTTCTAAGAGAATTGAAGAAAATGTGGATAAAGCACATCTACTACCCAATCATAATTTCCCCTATAGTGTGACTCTAATTTTTCTTATTTTTTATGAAATTGGAATTCCAAATTATTTTGGTAAAGAACTTAAGTGGGTCTACCTACCAGGACACAAGTCCCTTACCAAGAGTCCAAAAAATTTACATGTTTCAACACCATCACACCCTCTTACAACATAAAGATAAAGGGATGGTTCAAATCGATAAATGAAGATTTTGGGAATGAATGGAAAGTACCCAAATATTTTACTATGTACATGGGAAGACAAGATGAGTCTACTATTAATTAACATTATTCCCTCATGTGGATATGTATGGATAACTCTGATAACTTGTCAGGTTAGATCAAGTTACTTTATGCATTTATTAAAAAAATATTACATGGATTCCATTAATTATATTGTGGATGCACACTTAGTAAAAATTAATGATGATTAGATTGACATCGAGATTCACACTCTTTTTAACTTATATGTTTATCTGAGAAAAGAAGCATACACAAAGTGGAATGAATCATGTAAAATTGATATTAATCCTTTTAATATAATCTTGCAAGGAATTTTTTTTTTTTTTTATTATATGCTTAGGCATTGAAAAAATGTTGGGAAGCAAGGAGGAAGACAAATAACCCCTCCCCCCTCAACCAAAAACATATATAGAAGGAAGGGAATAGAGCATAAATCCATGGGTTCTATCAGGGCATAAGAAGAACAACATAGGTTAACCCTAAATGAAAAAAGTAGGCCTCATCACCAAGATAAGCCTAGGGGTTATAGAAAAATTAAGTATGGCATCTTTTCCTCACAAATAATAGTTATCCAATTAGGGCCAGAGCTTCTGGTGCCCGGAGTGGTGATCTCTAAACTTGGTGAAGCATCTCCAAAATGATAGCCTGAAAAGGAACCCACTCCTGATCCTAATAAAGAATAACATGTTGTTAAGGAGCCATAGATGGAAATTAAGAGTTTAAAAAATTTTGAGGAAGAGATAAGAAGTAGGATATCCCCTATTAGAAAGGACCTTGTCATGACATAAGTGAACAATGATAAAAGTGTCCCAAAATTATAGATTTAGAGCATGACCCTCAAAAGGGCAAGGAACTTATGAACGAAGTAGAAGAGTTGTAGTCAAAAAATGAGGGTAATGATGACATTTCCAATTGTGTCCTATTCTAAAAAGGTATACCAGATAAGATATTTTATAAATGGGATTACTTCCTAAAAAATGAATCCACCAAACAAACTTGGTGAAAGTTATATTTTGCTATGGATATATATAATGATGAAGACCATTTTGAGTTCCCTAAGGTCAAAACCACTTTAATCCCATAGGGGGAATATAATATATAATTAATTTGGGTGAATCCTCTTAAATTATTTATATATCAAGTAGGTGCAACCAATATAAAATTTTCCCTAGAGGTCTCATAAAAAAATCCTCCATAGAAATGATGTTGGCAAGCTTTGCCACAAATATCAAGAGGTTGTCCAGATGTACATAGAAGAGAATGAGAAAAGGCACAAGATTGAAGAATAAATTGAGGCACTTAGATAACAACATGATACAGTCGAGGCATCTTGACTAAGGACATTAGGAATTTGTCAGATGATTTTGAAGAGTGACCTAACATTTGTTGATGTCATTCCTCTAACTAGAGAAGCCCTTGATAAAATAGATATGTTCATGGACCTTCTACTCAAGAAATTCCAAAAATAAGTGAACCCATATTAGGAATGGCTATGGGAAACATAGTAATTTATAGAGTCCATATATATCTTCATAACCTTTTTGAACAAATTAGGCATCACTATTTTGATTATTAATGGGGTTTTTTATAAACCTAGCATAGCCAAATAAAATTTTGGAAGCAAGACTTTAGCCTAAGGAGAAACAATGCCAATAATTGGTTGAGGATGTGTTAAATGTCAAGGATAGATCTTATCACACTAAGTGTTCTAAGATGTTGATGAATTGGAACAAACAAACACCCAACACCTAGAGTGAAATGTTAGTTTATCAACACTTCAAGGGTAAGTTTTGGTATAAGTTGGGTCATTTGAGGATGTACACAAGGTTGTAACTTATTAGCTTGACATTTTTAATACTCAAGTATATTATTTTATATATTATCTTAAGGAGATGAAGATACTATGTGGCAAGGTGGAAGTCGTTACTTCTAATCTTCAGACTGCACTCAATAAATGGGAAGAAGTCAAATGCTAAGTACAACAATAGGGACCTAAGTTTTTGTTATCTAAATAATATTGACCATGATTTAGGATGGACTATAAGTTTAATATGGGTAATGTTATACCCTAAATATTTCTTTTATATATTTTAAATATTTTTAGAGCCATAATATGGAAGAGAATGGTGAGGAAGAGAGGCATAAAAGAGAAGGGTGTGGAGTACCTTGGTATGGATTAAAAAGTTATGGGATATAAGGATACAAAAAATAGGGAGAAAAAAAGATGCAAGACTTAGATAAAATCACAAGACTTGGAAAAGGGTGTAAGAAGCATAAATGGTTATGAAGTAACTCATGGAAGCATAAGAGGCTAACCAAGTGAAAATATAGCACCAGTTCATGAGAAGATAGGAGCACAAGCACATATATCTATTATAGAAAGAGTATATAAGGGTTTTTAGGCATGAGTCAAAGATTTTACTATAATGGCTTGCCATGACTTCTTTTTCTGAAATAATCATTTTCTAGTCATCTCTTTTGTATTAAAGATGTAAACTAGGGAGAGAGGTTGGATTATATATAAATACCCAATAGTTTTCTATAAATAGAGATGTAGATGGACATGGAAATATTATTGAGGAAATGTTTTTTAAATATCTTTGTAATCTTATTTAAATTAATCAATGGAATCACTAATTTTATCTATAAACTCTAATATGTTTTAATATATTTATTTAGTATTAAATAGAAGTATGTGGCATGTATGGAGTAAAGAACATGGATAACTACAATATGATGTTTAAAACAATGAGAACTTAATGTACTAACCTAAGTTCCTAATTATAGATATATTTAAGTCTATCCATCACCACATATTAGAATCAATAGTAATTGGTTTAGGTTGTGTGCTTTAGTTGAGCATATGAGGTCACTACTCATGTGATATACTGGTGCACTAGCTCATTGGCTTCTTCATTTCCTTTGGGTGTTTGATTAATACTTAATCAAGTGAAATTAAGGATAAAATAACTCAACAATATCACCTCATGGTGATATCACCAATTACATGGAATATCACCATTTTATTAGAGATATCGTCATTTACATGTATAATTAACTATTTTAAAAATAATGATTTCACTAAACATCCTACTTATAATAAAAATTCAATGTGTTAAATGTGAAAAAATTCAAAAATGAAAGGTGCATACTGAAGCCCCATCCCTACTAGTCATTTTTACTCATGAACCCACTCACCAAGATGCCTCTATCATGGAATACATGCCATTTCACTTGAAATTTTCATGTCCAAATCTAGAGCAAAAGTTTTCAATAGGGGAGGTTGAAAATGAACTATTTTCACCCCCAAGGGTAAGTTTATACATCCAAATTTGAATTTTTATCCCTTCACCCTCTCATTGTAATCTTCTTCTTTCCCATAGGTCTATTTGTGGCTCCATGGCCCATTATCCATCTAATTTTATTCTAATTTATCTATTTTTCAACCTATTTTACCACATAATATCCAATTTTATTCCTTTCATGGGCCCATCCATCAAAATTATTTTTGACAAATCCCTTGAGGGGACATCCTAGGCATCCCAAATGTTATTTGGGGAATTTTTTTAAACCCATTTTTAAAAAATTTTAAAAAAATAAAATAAAATGTGAACACATCATTCTTAAATCATTATAAAATCATTTTAATAACTTTTTTCATTTTTTGAAAAGTTTTTCTTTGTCTAGTGTCTTGCAGTGTACTTTTAGATCGGGGAAAATTTTAGACACTCCACATTCCTCACTTTCATGTCAAATTGTAATAAAAATAATTTTTGTAACGTCATGTAAATCAAGTCATAAATAACTAAAACACCTAAACTTACCCACACACTTGGCATTCATGTTTTAAAATGCATTGGTACATTCCTAATTGGGGAAATGTGCCATATCCAATCATCAACTTCACTTAATTTATCATGAGTCAAATTGTGAATCTATAATGGATTTTTTATATAAATTAGGTTGAATGGTTATTTGAATTTAAAAACTCACATCATTTTTCATTAAGTTAATTAACCTAAGCATCTTATAATGAGAAACTCCATATCTTTTTTGAATTACCTATTTTATTAATTCATTAATTGAATTATTCCTTAATTCACATGACAAGTGGATTAAAATATCTAAAATCATGACATGACAAGGAAATTCATCAATCATTAGTATAAATACAATAAAAATATCATAAAATGAAAACCCATGCCTAATTAAAGTAAAATCAAACTCAAAATATTAATGTCATTCACTCTATAAATTAGATTGAATTCTATCCACACATTTTTGTCTTCATCCAATGTTCAAAATCATTTTGATATGTGTATAAATATAAGGCTCATTTTCCATTATAGAAACTATTTTTGGTGTAAATTTACTCTATAGAAATCAAACAAAAGCTTCAATGTTTCTTCCACTCTCCATCCAAATCATAAGTATTCAAGGGGATATGCCATCTACATAAAGTTGTGACATTGAAAAAGATATAATTCCTTACAATCTAGGTTAAAAACATCTACGTCCATATTATAAGTGAAATCTACATGGAAGGTATATTCATCTCTGGTTTGTCTTATATTTTCTAGTTTATTGCTTCTTAGATCTTGCCAGATTTGAGAACCATACCTATGATGTTATGTTTCTTATTATTCTCATGATTGATTTTGTGACTAACAAGAACTAACATCCTTTGTAATCATGTGTTTAAAATAAGTTTAAACATGTTATGCTAGTTCATAGGGAATTTATCCAAGATATTTTTAGTTACATCTAAAAAAATATTATTCATTGATTCATCTACATCATTACCTTGTGGGTAATAATTAAATGATAAATTGAGAATTACCTAATTGTTATATGCCCATTATATTAAATTGGAGAGAGGAGAAGGCATGGCCCTTATTACTTACCAAAGTAAAAATCATCCCAAACTTTGTGATAATGTGATTATTTAGAATGTTAATCATAATGTCAATCATGAAATTATTGAATGATTGAGCCTCAATTTAATTAGTGCACTAGTTAGTTGTTGTCACTATGAATTTATGTCCCATGGAAGAATTGGCATTGATATCTCCAACAAATTCCAACCACCATTTTTCAAATGGATAGAATTTAATAACTAGTTACAATGGCATATTAGATTTGTATTATTTGTGTGTGCAAACATGTCAAACATGGGAATGATCAACTTTAAAAACATGTGGCTAGTAAAAACATATCCATAGTATCTGGTAGGCTATAACACTTCTTTAACTATGTCTAGTATCATATTTACCATGGAAATCATTGAGTAATTCAGCCACCTCAAATTTGTTTAGTCATCTCAAATAAATTCTTTCATGATTCTTTCTGTATAGCATGCCTGATTTGATCCTAAAGTTATTTATTTTCAAGCATAACACTCTTACTTGAGTAGAATCAAGGCGATTTGTGTACTCATTATTCAGTAGGTAATGGACTATATCATGATACCAATCATCATCTATGATGTATTTCATCTTATAATGATAGAAAATTATAGGTGGATCCACTTTAACCATCACATTAATTAATTATTTCCCTCTCATAATCTTCATGATCTAGAGTTATAGGTTGAATTCTTGTAGGATATTCATCTAATTGCTTCTATATTCAATTAAATTATTTTAAACTAGAATTTATTTTATGGAAGGGTCAATTACAATGGTAAAAACCTTAATATGTAGGATGTAATGCATGAAATCATTGACTACTTTGATAAGAGTAAAAAAAAATATCACTTTTTGAATACCTAATTTCAACATTTATTAATAGAAACTCATAAATGACACATTATTTCATATTCAACCTATTTTATCTAATTTATAATGATAACACTTAAGTTTTTAGAGGTGAAATAATAGATGTATAAAGGTTGTGTATAATCTTGAATTATCAACACCAAATTATTTACAATTTATTTCTTTATTTCAGAAAAAAGCACTTGTGTTTCAAATATCCATTCAATTTTTGCATAATTCTTCATAATTTTATTCAATAGTATCACTATATAGATGAAACCAAATATGAATTTATGCATGAAATTAATCTTGGCAAAGAAAAAATTATATCATTTTAGCTACTAGACAATGGTATTTTTATAAATTCTTCTACTCTATCTAGGTCTATAGATATACCTCTTCATAAATGATGTGGCCCAATAATTTTTCTTCAATAAACTTGAATATGAAAATTTTATATTCAAATAAATATCATTTTATTTATACCTCTATAACACCATTCTCAAATATCTCACATGGTTTTCTTAGTTCTTGTAAAAGATAGTTAAATCATCCATGTAGGTGATAATTCATTTTCATCTTAGATATTTGAATATTATGTCCATGGCACACTAAAAATAAGTACTCGCATAGATTAGGCTAAACAACATCCTTTGTATGAAAATGTACCCCATTTAATTATGAATGTTGTCTTGATCCATTCTTCATAGTTTACCATCACCTAATTTTAGTCATAATACCCATCAAAAAATGACATCATTTGGGAGCCATTCACTATATACAACACTTCATCTAGCAAAGGAAACGAGTAATTATCTTTTTCCAAGGCTCAGTTTAGGTTGTATAGGTCTACACAAAATTATAAATATTCATTTTTATTTTTAATTGGAATGATATTGGCCACCCATGTGTATTTTCTAATGGGAAAGATGATCTTGGCTTATACTAATTTCTGCACTTCTTTGAAAATCAAAGGCTCTAGAAATGGATTCTCAAGTCTCTATATTTGATAGAATGGCTTAACTCCTAGCTTGATAGGGATGTTTTAATTGAAGATGGAAGTAATAAACACATTAATGTCCTTGTATCTTCAAGATATAACATATATAAAGTCTTTTAGTGCCTATACAACCCCTATTTTTTATTTTTAGTGCAATTTGTGCCTAAAAGCACATTTTTTGAGTTACCAACATTGCCCAAATTGTAATGCTCATGTAGCATATATTTAGTAGGGGTTATTTTATATTTTTAACCATAGTATTCCATTTGAAACAACCTCTCTAATTAAACCATACCCTTTAGTATGTCTTTTATTTTCAAATTTATCACCCCTTTATTTAGTTCAAACTCATCTCTGGCATCTTCATCTATAATCAGAGATTCAAATACGTCTATGTTTGTGATGAATTAAATGATATCATAAAAATAATTTAATAACTATAATTTACTAAAATTATTGGTAATATAAGGATTATATATCAAATCCATTTGAAAACTTCTTAAATTTGGAGTCAGTAATTAGTTTTAAGGTGCTCACAGTTGTTGCTAATGCATCCACCATATGGTTTATCCTACAAGGCACTAATAATATGATGATGGCATAAATTTTTTATACTAATTTACACACCTAGTTTAATTACCTTATCATTATAATAATATTGAATCTTGACTTATTTAACCACTAGTTATGAATCACCCAACACCTTTAGGTTCTTGAATTTCCTCTTGATATCATACTAAAGGACATGAGCCAACACTTAATATTCATATGCATTGTTTTTTCATGAAAATTAAAATAAAAACATAGTAAAATAATATTTTCCTCTTGATTAATGAGTTCAACCTTGATACCACAACCACTCTTGAACTTGGAGCCATCAAATTTTAGGTTCCATAGATGATCTTCAACTATGTGTAGTGGACTCTAAGAGGTAAGTGTTGTTAGAACATTTAACTATTTATTATTTTACTCAATGTCAAACATTTATAAACTTTTTTATTAGATTTATAATTATATTATAGTTCAGTTTGTTATGGTATAATTAGGCATTGGTCTACTTAGAATAGAATAATTTTCAGCCCAATGACTAACCAATTCATTATTTTTCACTTGGATCACTATGCTTTAACTTTCGAATTTCCATTTCCACTATCCCTAATGTTGAAAAAAACACTAAGATATCAGGTTCTATAGGTGGATCAACACATTTTGTGTCCCCATATGTTATGGAAACATTATGTACTGAAGGTATTTTAGGTGTATAGAGTGTATCTTCTTCATCTAACTACTTAATTTCTTCAATCTCATATTTTTCTTGCATGGAAAACTTGTTAATAATTAGGTTATCATTACTTTCAATCATGTATACCTTGAGTTCAAAATACTAATATAGTATCTCATATTTATTGATATACTCTATGATCATATGAATCATTTTTTGTTCTCTCTCAATTCTAATTTGATTAAGAATACCAAACTATAAGAGCCACATGTGAGAGAAATCAGTCACCATATAACCATTTAGTGATATAAACCAATCTCTATTGAGAAGCATACCATATGCATCATGTATGTCAACCCCCCTGAATTTCAATGAACCATTACACTTTTAGATCAAAAGCTAACTACACGTGAATGTGGTTAAACTCACTAACCACATAGACCTCTTAATTTCCCAACTGAACTACCTTATTTTTTGACTTAGTAAGAGTTAGGCCCAATTCAAGAAAATTGAGTAAGTCATCATGTTTCCTAAAGCACCTGAATCCACCAAAAAGGTGTGTAAGTTTTTCTTAAAAAATGTATTTTTATTAGGAAAGGATAAGTTTTATTATTTTCCTTATAAATTGCAACATGAGCATCAATTATTTTGTTAGTTTCTTTCTCTTTGTGAGTAGATAAATCTTTTAATAATAAATGTTTCTAATTATAAATTTGGAGCAAATAAAACATTGTTATGCTAGTCTTAGTTTTCTTTGGGTCTTCAACAATGTTTTGTCCAAGTTTTTTTTATTCCAACAATTTATCAAGTTCCATGAGTGTAACATTATTCTTTGGTTGATAGGATGCACTAGATCATTTAGGTAAAAACATATTGTTGTTTGAATTTTTGTCAAGCAGGACCTGAGTGTTATTGGGAGGAGTATAAGATGTTAATAGATTTTGAAATTTACTCCTCAACATGTAGTTATTTCCCATTTAAAAAAAATTTAAGGTGTGGAGTTCATCCAAGTTATAGTTGGGATCTTTTTTACTCTCATATAATAATTCATAGGTTTCCAAGACTAAAGTAGTATGTGGATTCATTTTACTTTGATTTAATTTGTTATTAGGTGCAAGCACAATATCAAGGTTATCCATATATTTTTAGAAGATATTTTAGGCTAATATAAAATAAACATAGTAAAGTCAATGTGGTCCATTGTGTTATGAAACCTTCCCTAGGTGGACAAAGTCAAAGTAGATAAGTTGATGAAGCTTGAAATATTGTTCTTATTATGATTTTTGTTTTCATGTGGATTAGGAACATGTCCATTATTAGTCCTAGGGTTCTATTTATGGTTATTTTTATAAAATTTGAAGTTTTTATTTTGTGGAGGGTTGTATATGGTTTAATTCTAATGTTTAGGCACTTGTTTCTAAGTAAAAAAATGGTTTTGAGGGAGAAATGGTTGAGTATTAGGCATGTAGTTAAAAGGTGTTGGGTTATAGACCTAGTTTTAGCTTGAATACATAATACATGGGATTGGATTAATCGTATAGTGCATGAGCACTTGATTGATCATTATAATCTCATTGTACACATTTATTTTCCTTAATTAAGGTAATAGACTATCTCCATACCCTTTTAGCATAATTGTTTACTCAATGGTGATAAATTCATATATGCTAAAGACATGGTTACAAGTGTTTCAAGAGTCCTTCATATGAACATGGAGTTTATTAGGTCTAAATCTCTCAATTAAATCTATATGGCAGCCACTTCCATTGTGTTTATGGGTTTTTTAACCATTTTAAAATATTATGGAAGTGTATAATAAACGTGCTCATTAATTAGTTTTTCTCCCTATGGGCTATGACAAAATGGTGATATAGGGCACTAGGGTCAATAAGTACTATAAAATGATTAATAAAAATGGTTTCTGGGTCATTCCAAGAGGTTATGGATCCATCTAATGATCCAAGGTACCAATATATTCCATTTAATCTAAGGTATATGGAAAAATTATAAGTGACATCAACATGATTGTTTTAAGTTCTGATTATATCATCTTTGAATTCTTTGATATGGTCTTTGACATTTTATATACTATTGTGCACATATTTAAAATGTTATGGTAAATTATGGGAAAATGTCATAATTTTTAATGTGTAGTTACCTCCACCAAACTGAGCAATATTAGATGTCAATGGTGGGTTTTTATTGGAAGTAAATAAATTAACAAAGGGGATAACAAATACAATAAGTGAGTTATTAGTTGATTTAATGCATCTATTTTTTGAATTTCCTTTATTCATTATAGATTTTCCATGTTTAGTGAGTTATAATAGTTAAAATTCATCCCCAATGAACTTTGATTTAATGTTTATAATATATTGGCATGGACAATGCCTCTAAAAATCTTGAAGTTAAATTTTATATTAAAATTTTAGCTTTAAAATTTATGTTAGTTTAGGCCCTCCTTCTAGCACCATTTTGTTGATGGGTCATTTAGTAAACAAACTTAGGTGGGATGACGAGCCATCCAATCTCTCATTAAAAGAGATACAAAATTCTCACCAAGGTCTATATCTACTAGATCATGATGTACTAGGTGATCCAATTAGTCAATGCAAAACTATTCCAATACAAGGGTCCTTTGCAAGTTTTGAAAATTTAACATATTTTTTAGATTTGAATATATTATATTGAAATGCAAGATTTGGTTATCCTTTTAATATGTATTTTGTATTCTTGTGATAGGAAAAAACCATATACATGTGAGTATGTTTGATTTTCCTAAGTGTAAATAAAAATATTTAGATTTAAATAATGGGGATGCACCTGATTTTAAAATATTTTTTCATTCCATTATGTCTATATTAAAAAATGCATATGAAGTAAAAGAAATGTTCTTAGAAATATATATAAATAATAAATATAGATTACATTTTAATTATATTGAAACCCTATCTTAACATATTTATAAAAGAAATGACAAAATATAAGGGAGAGAGGGAAAAGAAAAGAAAAACCCTATTAATAGGAAACCAAATTCAAGTTGTTCAATCAAATGAACCGCATAAATCTTTTTCCTACCTGGCTAACATATACACAACCAAAAACATAAAACATGCAAGAGTCTAGGGATAATAAACTATGAAAATAATGAACACAAACACCATTTTCATCCATAAATCATAAATTAAACTTCCATTGTTTTCAATTTATCAAGATATTTGTTTGAAATCAAAATTGGATTGATTACAATTAATAATTCACAATTTTAGTATCATAACATGAGTGCCAACAATATAAGGGATAATTTACACTATGAAAGTAATAAAATTCATGAAATCAAATGTGTTTGGTTATCTAAATCTCCTCAGTTCAAAAAATACCCAATCCTTGGAATGACTTTGGGCTGGTTACTTACACAAAATTTGGTCAATGAAAGGAAAGAGTTTTACCTCCATAAGTATGTGCACTTTCCCCCTAATTCCAAGATCCACTTGCACTTTATCCATATTCACACCTACAAAATAAATAAATACTAATTAATTTCTTGTGCAAGATGAAAAAAATCCTTTTAAATCATTAAAATGCACTTTACATAAAAACAAGGAACTTGTTTAGGAGAAAGATGATAACTTTCTATTATTGCACATTACCTAAAAATTGATTATGTCATGATGACATGTCAAAGTCATATTCATGGTGTTGTAGCTGGCACACAAATTAGAGTTATAAGGAAAAGGTTATACTTTAAAATACCTCCCTAGGAATTTTGAGCCCTAGAGTGAGAAATTTCCATGTTTCAATTAATATTATTTGTTATACAAAATTAATAAAAATAATAATTTACTAATTTTTTTTAAAAATAGTTGATTAATAATTAAATTAATTGGAACTAAATTTTTTAAAAATTTAATTCATTTAAAATTAAATTAATTAAAAAATTTATTATAAAAAAATTTAATAAAAAACCATTTAAATGAATTTAAATTTAATAATTAAAACCAAACATGAGGGGAAGAGGGATGGGGGGCACATGTTCACTCCCTACTTAATTAAGCTAAAAAATCCTGATTTGCATTATGGTGTGATGGAGGGAGCCCATGTTTAACTCAGGGCTTGAAGCTTGCAACACATTATTTTCTTAGTGAAGATGTCTATGTGCTAAGGAGGTATTTATGACCTATTACATTGTGGATTTGAAGTGGGGTTCACCATTATAGCTAGGGATTTTAGCCCATGTAAAATTTAATGAATTTCATTGTATCTTAAAAGACTTAGTTAGGGTTTACACCCTGATCAATATTAAACTACCTTCACTTAAAAATATGATGACCTAAGTAAAAAAATAAAACTTGCATAACATTATAGATTCAAAAATAATAGACCCATGTAGAATCTAAAATTTGACTAGCACTACAATGTGATAAAAAAAATGCTTAGAATAAATTAGGTAAGAAAATCTTGATTACAGCTAAAGTGATGAAATAACAAACATAAAGACTAACTCAAATAAAAAGGTTCAAATACTAAATAAAAAACCAATTTTGAACCCAAATACATAATCGGGTTCTAAATTTCCATTTTTATGATGTGTTTTATATGAAAATTTCTTCATAGGCATGGTATTCATAAAATAATATGTTTATGGATTTGATTAGACACATAAACTAGGATGACCCTTGAAAGTGACTTGAGAGAGATGAGCAAGTAGTATTTTCAAAGTTAGGTTAAGTATTTAAAACTCTACTTTCATGCTAAGTACCTTATATAAAACTTTCTTGCATGGATGTAGTCATTGTAATGGAATGGTGTTTGTAATTGGTTTAGCAAATAAACTAAAAAAAAAAACCCTAAGAGATATTTGAGAGAGTTGATCAAGAAGCTCATCCAAATAGTAAATCGAGACAAAATACCTTCAAGATCCCATTTTCATGCTAAGTTTTGTATATGAAATTTAATTTCATAGACATTGTCTTTACAATGGGGTAGCTTTAGAAACATGATTTCACATTGAAAATACATAGCATAGTTATAGGCGTAATAGGGAGGTTTTCCTAATAAGCAATGAGAGATCAAGAACCTACTAGAGTTGATTCTCATGCTACATGTTATTTATGAAAGTTTATTGCACAAACTCATTTGAAGTAATGGGATGGGCTTTGGGAGCCTGTTTGACATGAAAATCAAGACACCCCCTAGATTGACTTAATAAATTTGAAAAAAACCAACCCATGAGAATAAATGAGAGTAGACAATAATTCAAAAGGATGGGTACCATGTTTAGACACCTAAATCTAGCCACCAATGATCTCCAACCAGGGTTTTGACCAATTTCCACTTAAAATACACAATTTAGCCTAAAAATACTAAAGCATGATAAAAAAAAATGTAAAATTGACATATTCAAGTACCGATTTTGGCAATAGTATCCCTAAATGGGGAAATGCAATTTATGGGCCAACTAACTTTAATGAGATCATTTTGAGTCAAAATGCCAATTTTACACCTAGGTGATCTATATTTCTCTTTATTATTAAATATATTATACAAGACACATGCCTTTATTATTTGGTGTTGGTAATATCCTAAATGGGATAATGGTTCCTACACATCTGACATTGACTTCCAATTCTAATCTAGTCAAAATTTAGACCAATAATAAGGCATTCTGATCAATCTGAGTAAATTGTGCACAAAGTGCTTAAACATGCTTAAGAGTTAATTAAACCAAATTAGAGCCTAATCAAGAATTCCATGGAAACTTGTTGAAAACTTATTTTTGGAAATGAATATTGAATATATGCATCATCAGGTGACCTTATTTCTTAGGAAGACATCCCTAGGCTATAAATGCCACAAATATCAAGATTCATGTCCTCCATGCCTCATCAATGCCTTCCATGCCTCTTAATTGCTCCACTATCCAAAATATTTATGAGCCTATTTATGAATTTTAATTATATAATTGAATTAATCATTAGCCACACATCTCAATCCTGAGATGGATGGTTCAGGTTGATTCTAGATATTCTCAGAAATCTATAAATAGAGAGGCCATGAACATCATTTTTAAGCTATTTTGGTGAAAATTTATAATGCACAAATATCTTCAAGAAGCCATTGAAATTAGTGTTACATGCCAAATTGATTCCAATCCAATCCAAGCCAAGCCAAGCCACAAGCCAAAGGTACCAAGGATAAATGGAGGTAGCCAAGCTTCCATTGCCAAGGACTTCATGAGCACAAACCAAGAAAGCCACTACAACAAAAATTTTGGAGTACCCAAGGAAGGTAAAAGAGGGTTTCTTTTGAATTTTAGTTGTGTGTTTTATTCATGTTTGTTAACTAAGCTTTCCCTAGTGTCTATGCCTAGAGATGTTATGCTAGTTAGTGTATTTCTTTCATTTTGTTTTCATTTTAAAACTAACATGATATTAACCATCTTCTCTTGAGTCAAATTCCTAGACCACATATGGCACACTCAGTGGGATTAGACACATCCCACATATGAAGAAGATTATTTTACAACTTTAAAATACTCATTTGGACCCTTAAAACTCTTATAAATTGATTTTATAACTTTATTTTTCCATTTTTGTTTGCAATAGTTTTACATAGTAACCGACATTAGATAGTAAGATTGACATTAGTTGTATAGCTTAATTGATGTCAGTTACCAAAATGAAATCAATTGTATAACTATCATTGATCACATTAGTATAACTAATGTTGATTAGATAATTGACATCGGTTAGAAAATGTAACCATCATCAGTTATATAAATTGACATCAGTCACCTTGTTTTTTATTAAAACACAGACCTAAGAGCTCTTTTTTTAAAGTTTATTATTTCAAACCAAAAAGAGATTCAAAGCTAAAGGACATGCTAACATTTTTTTTGTAGGACCAAGCTTGACTTTTTCTAAAAACATATTTTAAATCACCTTTTTCATGTTTAAAAATCAATGAAGAAATTTGTTTTGGTGTGTAATGAAAAATTTAGATGCTTAGATGAATGTTTTCAAAGTTTACAATCTTAAGAACAAGGGGTCAAATGAACACCACAAAATCTTTCATTTTGTCTTAAAATTAAACACACTTATCAATTTTTGTTTGCAATAGTTGTTTAATTAGATTTTGTTTGGCAAAAAGAGGAATGTTGTGTGTATGCTCTTCCATTTGTCCCCTTTAGGGAAACCTTGGAATCAAAATCATCATTCCTATTTAAAGTATCTTGGTCCAAGGCTTATAAAGAAAGTCATCTAAAACACTCCCCAAAAATTTATAAAAGTTGGGTGACCTTGAAAATGACCCTAAAGTCTTTATATTTCATGCTTTCTTTATTTTTATGTAAACTTGGCTTGCAAGGGGGACTTCATCACCTCCCATGAGTCTTTTAGGTAAGCTTTAAACCGAGGTTTCATCTCCCAACATTAACTTCACTTACTCTTTTGGAGTTGCACACAGGATGTATCTGCATTTGGACATCACACTACACTAAGTGAACAATAGGATGTAGTGGTTGTGAAAAATACTAGACCTTTTTACAACTAGCTAATGCCATGGTCACCCAATTTTTGTGCTTTTATTTTTCATTATTTGGCATGAAAGTCATTGTGCAATTGATTCCCCTAGAATGATTGACATCATGCTAGTTTTAGTCAACCCCATTTTTCCATACCCTTATTAGGATTTGGATAATTATACTTAGAGTATTTTGGTCATTTTTGTTTGGTATGTATTAAGACTAAAACTTGTTTATTTGTTTGTTCATAATCCATGTCAAAACCAATTTATCTAATATCTCACTCTTTTGTATAAAGAGGCATTAAGCTGGCCATTTTACACTACACTTATGCCTTGAAAAATTTTAAACTTGTTTGTATGTGTGTCATTTGAGTTACAGAGGGTAGTGTTATGCTACCCAAATTATGTTAAAACCATTTTACCTTTGAGTCTTATTGAAACATAACATAGATCACATCATTCAATCATGATTACATCATTAGGCTGCTCAATTTGTTTCAAGACTTATTTCACCTTGTGCCAAAACCATTTGTTTCAAACCATGTCATGTATACCATTTAGACCTTTGTCTTGTGCCGTCATGTTGTCTAATATTGTCTAGTTTGTTTGGTCAAATCTTAGTTTTCAACATTGAGTTTTCAATTATCCTTATCAAGTTTGGATTCAAACATTGATTTATTTTTGTTTAGGCCTTAATTCATGGGGATGATACACAAATCTTTCTCTTTTGGGTTGTATAACTTTAATTAGTCAGTTACCCAAATTTGAAAACTATTGGTGGTTTATTAGTTCAATACCTATCCTTATCATTGTTTGTGCCTTTATTTGAGAGAACACAACCTTTATCAAAGAGTCTTTTTCCTTATGCCTTATGTCAATTGATCATGTTTATGTTTGATTATGTGTGCCAGGTTTATGTCAAAGTTGTTTCCAAACTTGTTAGATTAAATCAGATCACATTAGCCTTTATTTCAAGTATAGATTTTGATGTCATTTGGCCAAAAGTCTTAGCACATGCATATTTTTTTTGGCTTATATTTTGACTCCACATTTGGACAAAAGACTAGTAACTCAACTTTTGCCTTTCCTAGTTTAGACCTTGTTTGGAATACTTTGACCTAGACCTTTGACATACCTATTTTTATTTAGATTCTTGACCTTTTGTGTGTATGAAATTTGACATTAGACATTTAACAATAAATTTTTTTATGCCAATTCTTAGCACAAATCATTCTTGAGATACAGTTACACTATCAAACCACATTGGAGATACAACTCCACCTTTTGACCAAGTTAGACCAAGCTTGAACCATTTGTCCTTTAGACATAGTTTTTTAGAGTTTTCAAAACTCTAAGCCTTTTTATTTTTGGAAATTTCATCATTTACATGGATATGTCTAGCTACACTTATGGTGGACTAACTTAAAATTTGACTTATGATAGAATGGCCACACAAAATGACTTTTATGGCTTTAGTCAAGACCCCAATGATGCTAATATGGTTTATGAAACAAACTTCTATCTACCTCATATTAATCATTCATGGGAACAAAGTCACAAAATAACTTACAATCTAACTCAAGACCTTGATTGGTATGAAGAGGCTTATGAAGAGGACTTTGAAGACACAACTATAGATAATGTTGTTTGGGATATAGATCCATACCCTCTTTGTAATAATCAGTACATGGAACATAGTCAATAACCAGCTTATGAGCCAACTCATGACTGAGATGATATGGTTTATAAGGAAGACTTTGATGCTTTGGCTTGTGTAAGTAATCAGGCTCCACCACATCATACTATTTCTATTCTATGACCATAATATCACACCATTTCCATACCAAAACCTCATCCTTTGGTTTATGCAAGTAACCAAGCTCCAAAATTACCAACCATTTCTATACCAAGACCTTGTCCTTTGGTTTGTGCAAGAAACCAAGCTCCAAAATGCCCCTTCATCATTATAGGGCTTATTCCTTTGGCTTATGTAGGCAATCAATCCCCACAACACCCTATTTTTACCATCTCAAAACTTTATCCATTGGCTCATACGAGCAATCATGCTCCCCAATGCCCTGCCATTATCCAACCATAGACCATTCCTCATCCAGTACTAATCCCATCCAAACCTCAATCGATCCAATCCTTTTAAGACTAAGCTATGTTAAAAAATAGTATTTCCTAACTCACTAGAAACCAAGGCCAAGAGAACCAACCAATCCAAGATGTTTTTGTTAAAATAACCACTTATGATAAGTCAACCTATGATAAATTACCTATTTATCCTATACCAATTGTCAAGGAGTCTCACTCTAATGAGCCAATCTTTGCTGAGTCACTTCTTAATGATTATAATTTCCTTTGGGAAAATCATTACCTTGATCATATTCATATTTTTCAAGAGCCACCTATTAACAAACCAATCTTTCAGGAGTTGTCTCTTGACCTTTTTCCCATCCTAGAGGAGTCTCACTTTGAAAAATTAGTCTTTGTGGATCCCATCATGCCATTACAGGTTGTCACTTATATAATACCAAACATTAAATAAGACATCATTATAATAGAGTACCTATTAGATGAAGAATTAGAATTACAGTCAGGTTTTATGATTGAACTAACATTATATTTAGCATCAAAATATAAATAAACATCAATCTCAACATCATACTCAAATTCCCTTGAGTTAGAATTAGATTTAAAAGAATAATATGTTCATGGTTGTTACAACATTGGTTATGTATGCCTTGCAAATTTATTTGAATACATTTTTTATCCTTCTACAATTTTTGAGGATGAGTACTTGAGCTTTGACATAAGATATCCTAGTCTCTTTTATGAGGATTGTGTGGACTCCCCCCATTCCATTATCATTACATAGGCCATTACCCCAACCAAGATAGCCATATTATTGAAATTTCATCTCCCATAAGTGTCGACTAGGACTGAAAAAATCACACATTCTTAAACTACATCCCTAGTGACATAGCAGTTTAAGAAGAGTAATGAGGCTAAGACAACACTCATGTAGTAGAAGATAACTATCCTAGTGAAACCTTTTTAGAGGCACTAGGGGACAATCAATGTCAAAACTTAGCATCTTCTAGTGAAAATGTTTTGGAAGCACTAAAAGATAATGAAAGTCAAAAGTCAACATTCCTTAGTGAAACCTTCTCAAAGGTGATATGGGATAATAAAGATAAATTAATTAGTGAAAAACTCTTTAAGGCACAAATAGCTAAGCACAAAAGTTATTCACTACTTGATGAAGACAAAATCAAAGATCAAATCAAAATAGTTTCCAATCTATAGCCTAATTAGATGGTATCTACTCTCAAGGTTAAATAATAAAAAAATCTAGTGGTCTTATCAGGAGAACAAGTATTCATCCCTTCCAAAACCAAAATTATGTTGAATCTAGCATCAAAAACATTATGTGTGACTAAATGTCTTGATCTTCATTTGTTTCCCTACCATTCGACATTCCATTATCATCTATCAATCCATTTCATGATCAAGCCTACCATCCATTATTTTTACATATTTACCATCCATGGTCACACTTTCCTTTGAAGAGGCTATAAATATACCTTACTTTTATGCTTGATGGAATTTAAATCAATGACCAATGAAGATTATAAAAGCATTTTTGGCAACCAGATCTACATCAAGTTTTTGATAAAGTAGTTATTCAAAAAAGTGTGGGATAGTAATTAACATGATATATTATTCTATTTATATCATTTTTTGATTAGTATGTTCATCTCCATCTCAATAAGAAAATATAATCATATGCCATTTACCACACCCTAGCCAAAAACATATAATATGCCATTTCATTGCCATGCCATTGCCATTGTTACATATGCCTATTCGCCATTGTCACATTTTCTTACCATTTACCCCATCACTTGGGGGAAAGCTACTACCATTTTATCTAATCTATCAAAAAACATCATTATCCTTGGTAAATTCCATTCCATCTTATCATTCCACTCCTATCTAGACCAAATCCTATTTTTAGTCATCCTACCCAATCCTATTTTGATCTTCATTCATTTGGTTCTTCCCGCACCTTTTTGTGGGGGGATTATAATCAAATTTCAAAAATCAATCCAATCCATGTTTATAATTACAATATATGAAATTAGTGTGATAGTTGATCTAGAAAGATATCTTTCATCCTATCAGGTTTGTTTATATGATCTTGATTATAATCGCCTATGGGCAAATCAATGTCTCACTAGTCTTGCTACTAATTACAACCACCTATGGGAAAATTAGTATCATTGACCTATGATATTGTATCCTAGTTATAACTACTTATGGTAAAACTAGGCACAACATTTATTTATCATGCATTGCCACATTACCTTGCCATTACTATTATCATTTGACTAGCCATTTGCTAGATTTGAGAGCTTATTGGGACCTAGTTGGTTTTTCCCTACCTTTTATGTGGATGGAATTACTATGATTTGAGGTCATTCTAGGAATATGTGGGTCATGCTCAATTCATGTTGAGGTCACCTCAATCCCCCTTTCCATATGCTCTCACCATTTTGTGAGTAACCTAAGCCAAATGCTCTCACCATTTTATGAGCAGGTATCTTTTCATTCTCTAATAAGTTAAGATACCCTCAAAATTCTAAAAACATTCATAACATTTCAAAAAATCTAAAAATATTTGTCTTGTCTAAGCCTAGTCATTTATCCTCAATCCACCTTACTAGGGCATTATAATTGTTAGGATAGTTTCTTTTGATTTTGTTTTCAATTTTTCTATTTGTTTATTTATTTCAAGTTGTTTATTTGTTTATTTATTCACTTGCCTATTTATTCTCTTTCAGCACTGTTGCCTTGACTCACTCTATATGTGTTCATTACGTTATTCCTTGAGCACATTATTCTTGAGTCCATCCATATTCATCAATTAACATTATCATCATGGTTTTTATCATTGATGCATTTTTTTTAGTGTTTATTGGATTGGGAGTCAATCCTTATCTATATTTCAGCCAAGTCTTCATGGTGTTCTATCATTAAGCCTGCCATCACATGCTACAACAAAAATTAGCTTCAGGAAGGTCTACAATCAATGTAGATATAGAAGTTTCTCCTTGGTACCTTGGCAAATCCTTCCATCTCACCCTTGATCAAATCAACCCATTTACCATTCTAGTTGTATCATTATTAATCAAAATCAGGAGATATCAATCTTATTATTGTATTCATCTCTTTCATCACTTTACATCTACTCATATTTAATCTATATTCCAGGTTATATCCTTGATTTATGCTTATTAATCATCCCTAACTGGGTAAAAATCATCTTTAACCAATTTAGGTCCTCTTAATGATTATAACCACCTATGGGCAAATCATTATTTTGACTTTTAACCCTAATTATAACTACCTCTAGGCAAATCAGTATCCTTTTTACATCAATGCATGAAAGCATTTTCTCATTTGGATTAATATTAACCATGGGTTAATTCCACCTTTCTTCTTGTTTATTTTTGAGGAACCATCCATCACCAAATATGATGGCCACTCTCTCAAGGGGGCATCATCCTAGGCTTTCCAAAAATCATTTGGAGATTTGTTCTTCAACCATCATCTTGTTTTTGGCATATAGGCCATATCTCATTATTTGAGAAGACATTAATTTGCCTATAGTTTGAAACATTTTCCCAAATAGGGGTAAACTGTACACACCTAAATCTAGCCACCAATGACCTCCAACCAAGCTTTTGACCAATTTCCACCTAAAATACACAATTTGGCTTAAAAACACTAAAGCACGCTAAAAAATGTAAAATTGATGTATTCAAGTATCTATTTTGGCTAAGGTATCAGTAAATGGGGCAATATAATTTATGGGCTAGCTAAATTTGATCAGATCATTTCGAGTCAAAATGCTAATTTTGCACCTAGGTGCTATGGATTTCTCTTTCCTATCAAATCTCTTGCACTGGACATATGCCTTTTTTATTTGGTGTTAGTAATATCCTAAATGGGATAATGATTCTAATGCATCTGACATTGACTTCCAATTTTAATCCAGTCAAATTTTGGACCAATAACAAGGCATTTTGATCAATTTAAGTAATTTGTACACAAAGGGCTTAAACATGCTTACGAGTTAATTAAACTAAATTAGAGCTTAATCAAGAATTCCATGGAAACTTGTTGAAAACTTGTTTTTGGAAATGAATATTGAATATCTAAATCATCGTGTGACCTCATTTCTTGGGAAGACATCCCTAGGCCATAAATGCCACAAATATCAAGGTTCATGCCCTCCATGCCTCATCAATGCCTTCGATGATTCCCTCCATGCCTATTAATTTCTCCTCTATCCCAAATATTTATGAGACTATTTATCAATTTTAATTGCATAATTATATTAATCCTTAGCCACACATCTCAATCTTAAGATGGATAGTTTAGGTTGATTCTAGACATTCTCAAAAATCTATAAATAAAGAGGCCATGAACATCATTTCTAAGCTATTTTGGTGTAAAGTTATAATTCAAAAATATCTTCAATAATCCATTGTAATTAATGTTACCATGCCAAATTGATTCCAAGACAAGCCAAGCCAATCTAAGCCACAAGCCAAAGGTGCCAAGGAGAAATGGAGGTAGCCAAACTTCCATTGCCAAATACTTCATGAGCAAAAACCGAGCAAGCCACTACAACAAGCATTTTGGATCACCCAAAGAAGGTAAAAGAGGGTTTATTTTGCTTTTTATCTATGTGTTTTATTCATGTTTGTTAACTAAGCTCTCCCTAGTGTCTAGGCCTAGAGATGTTATGCTAGTTAGTGTGTTTCTTCCATTTTGTTTTCATTTTGGAACTAACATGATACTAACCATCCTCTCTTGAGTCAAATTCCTAGACCAGACCATGATTCCATAAAATTTAGGATGTGTTGTGAAAGTAAAAACAATAAGGTAAAATGAAACCTTATGGGAAACCTAGGGTTTATTATGTTCAAGACATAAAATGGGTTAAATAATTAATTTTATCTTTTTTTATATTTAGTGATATAAAAAGATAAAACTTGAGACTAATTCAGACTATATAATGTTACAACCTGACCTATCCTTAATGAACAACACTTATTCTAAACATGAATTGAGACTATTGATTAGTTATTTTACTTCTTTGTGTAATCATAGATATGTTTTTGTAAATTTCTTGCTTAGACTAATGAATTTTGTAAAATAATCTTTATTTTTAATGCATTTTTCAAATGGAAAAGTGTATGGATATGGTTTACTATTATGGATTTTGAATAGGAATAAATACAATGGTATTTATATCACTCATGGACTTTTTTAATTTTAAAATATATATAAAGGTATTAATAGAATAAATACATTATCCTTATCTATGGTAGATTCAGGATAACTATACCATCACTAAGTAGTACCAAAGGAGAGAATCATAGGGAAGAGCATGATATATCATTGTAGTTGGGGGAAGAAAGAATAAATCATGAATAATCACACACTATATTTTCTAATTGTCATGTATAGTGTGTTTTATGCTTTATCTTTGGATTGTTTTTACACTTGAATAATTACATTGGGTGTTATTTTCTAAATAGAGTCTTGTTTTAGTAATGTTTTGATTAGTTGCATTATTTACCTACTTGTTGAATCAAATTTAGTTTTATAGAACTTTAGTTAGTGTCATATAAAGACCCTTTATCTATTTTATAGTTTTGTGGGTTTGTGCATGAGGCCAATAGTCAGTGAAATTAGTATGTTTGCATATTTATATTCATACTCACATGTGTGACCTTACACTAGTATTGCTTACCTTTTTGTATGGTATTAAGTCTCTAGGCTTTGTAACTAGGTTTTTTTTGTATGCTAGTTAGAATAACAAAAGGTATAATAGACTCCTTCTCAAGGGTCATTAGATTCCATTAAAATACTTAACCCATTTTTGGTGTAGCTTATATTATTTAGAGTATTTTTGAAATCATTAACATAAGAAGAGAAAGTACCTAGCTTAGTGTTTTGTAAAATGATTAATTATTTTATACCTCAAATTTTTATCAAAATGATTCTTTGATGGAAAATAAATTTAGGGTTCCACCATTATGGCACAAAAGTCTAATATTGGGGGAAATCATTTGATGGTTGAGTTATAATAGTTATGGTTAGAGGAGTACATGTGGTTTTGGATAAAAATTCTACATGTGTTATGATCTACTTCAATTATTAAACTAGTAGTAGATATTAACTCTCAATAAAATGCATGCATTAATTATCTTTAAGTTCCATTTGAGAAGAAATATGAGAATAATGTCTTGTAATGTAGATACTAGTAGGAGAATAAGTATAAAAAGAAAAAATTTAAAGGTATAATGGGGGATAGTGGAATAAGAAAGATAATAATCTGACAAAGGGGGAACATTTTGAGTAAAATGACTATCATTTCCTAATCTTCAGGCAATTAAATATTTTTTCAAAAATTGTATGTTTATTTTAGGGTTTTTGTTCCTTCAATGGGATCATAACTAGTTGTAGTGAATTCATTCGTGTATTGTTAAATATTTATATGTTAAAAATGGAAACCTTCATTGTGAAAATTGTGAAACTCTAATATTATGACAATGATAGCCAGGTTTCCATTGAATCCATAATTTTCAATTATTTGAGCTTAGATTTTAATAGTGTGATGATAATATAAACCATATCAAAAAACATTATTATAAATATGGTTATGTGGGAAAATGCTTGTATGTAAAGCATTGGAATTTGTGACATTATATTTTGTATTTTTTACCTCTACGATCTTGGGGGTGAGATCCATAACCCACATAGAATCCCATAAATGGGATATCCTTAATGTAAGTCTTGAGTAATTAAAGTAAATGATTAAAAAATATTTTTTATTGTTGATTTTTGAAATATTTTTAAGGTGTGTTTAGGTTGTTGGTTTCAATAGGGTATAAAAAAGGTTGATGAGCCCAACTCTAGACCTATAGATGGCTATAAAAACCACCCACATGCTTAGGTTTGTAATAAATAAATTAGGTTAAAATTAAAACATGTATATATTTAAACCTTGATCTTAAACCTTAAGAGACCTTGAGATTATGTATGGCATTCGATATATACCTTTATCATCCAATTACGTGAGCTTAGCTACATATGATGTCATGCATGTTAAGTTCCAATGTTGGAATATATATATGTATATATATATATATATATATGTATATATGTATATATTAATTTAATTATGTTGAAAAAAAAAATCCTTATCTCATAATAAATGGAAATTTCAGAAAAGAAATACTAGATTACATTATAATGGTTTATGTATAGATTTATTAAGAAATAATAATAACAGAAAGGATGAAACTTTATGTAAAGTTATAGCCTATTGATAAAATATTATTTTTTTATTTATATTGAATTTATGAATATTGTATGATATTTATAGTTCCAAGACATAGAGGTATTACTCATTCTTATTATGACTAGTATCAAAGAGATATTCAACTACTAGGTTTAATAGTAACAAAATTGTCTCCCAAATGTAATACTATTGAAATTATATAGTCTTAAATGTACATTATACTTATTATATATAGTCATTATTTTAATGTGGAAATATGTAATTTTATGGACTAATTAACTTTTATATCCCAAATTTTCACCTTAAGGAGGTCGACTCTAGCCTCCTCAAATTTGGAATAACATTGAAACACCTCATATGTTGTGGGTAACAATTTTAATAGGTGAATCTCTAGATTATGGGCTAGCTCCCATGTATAAAACCTAAAACTATTCACTAACCTAAATTCCTTGAATGAAAAGAGATAGAAGTAAATTGAAACTACTCCAATGGAGGTGATGCACAAGGATAAACTCCATAACTACTTGAACCTACACTATGGAAAGCAACAAAAAAACTGATCTCAAAATTTAAGGTATTTCTAGCACAATGCTTCAATATGAAGGTAGAATGAAATGTATATTTCAAGGTGAATTATTAATAGGTTTGATAATGGACACTAATAATCTTCCTTACACTTTAAATCACATAAGTTACCAGCTACGCATCATATGACTTGCTAGAATTAGATTACTCACACAAAGTATGAAAGAGATAGATGGATGCAAGGAAAGAGAGCTATCACTTAACACTCAACAAAAAAATAATTCACACACACATATGAATCTATTTGAGAGACTAAAACCAATTTTAAATATTTATTTCAAAGGCATATCACTATTCAATTTATTAAGGCTTCACCATACCAATATGTGGATCTGTTATAATGCCAAAAGAAGTATCATAAATAGAGAATGAGGAGGAGAGAGAGAGGCATGGAAGGGGTAGATTTAAAAATATTTATCAAGATATAAAACCAATAATGGAGTTATGAAATGGTCCCAATAGATATCTAAGGACATTTTTTTCTCTTCTAAAGATGTTTCATCTCTCAAGTGGTGTAGGATTCTTCATATTTGCTTGACACTTTGTTTTCTTCTCCAAAACTACCCTTCTCTTGGCTTGTGAGGTGAAAATTGGGTTTATTAATCTCCATATCACCATGAAATGTATTTACACCTTATATTTGAAATATAACATTAATTTTAAATCTCCCTTTAACATTTTAATGGCAATCATTACACAATTCCTTAGGTGTCTTGAAACCATTTTGTCTATTGTGTCTCTCCTTTCTTGAGAGCTTCAAAACTTGAATTAATATTTATGAGTATACTCTCTCTTAATGTAACTATTATTCATATCTCATCATACCTAGGAAAACTCATTTGGATCCATCAAACACTCACCAAGATCTCATTTTCACCCAAAACTTGCATTAGCCCTCAAATCCTTATAACCTTGAAAACATATAAAGCTTATTGTGTAGATGAATTTACAAATTTTCATATAAAAATAATAGTATTTTTGAGTACCCATTATGGCCTTATATTTACATGAAAATTTTCATGGCTTGAAAGCAAGTGGAAGTGTCATTTTTTTACCTATTATTTTATCTAATTAAGCCTCTAGGCCTAGAAACTGAATTTTTAATCCACAAACCTCCCAAACATGTGAAACTTAAAACAATTGTGTGATTAACTTTCATAATAATATTAATATTATCCATGCTAAATTTGTACTTTTTAGACCCTATTTAAATAGATAAACCATGAAATGGTCAAAAACTCTAGCCTTTCTTAAGCCCTTTTCACATTGCCTTCAAAAAATGGACCTATAGGAGAACTTTCAAGGTGGAATGTACATATTTTTGGACTTAAAATGTATAATATAACCCAAATAATCTCTACCAATGGTTTGCATCAGTCTAGGATCTTCTATACCATATTTTGAGCCCAAATCCTCATAAAAGTACAACATTTATTACATCCATATAGGTGAAAGTAAAAAAAAAAGTCATGGTTTTATTCATCATATATTTATAAATTATGTTCAAGAGGTTTAAATATTAATTAAACACATTTTAATCACTTTGGAGGCTAATCTATGTCATCGAGTACTTATTAAGGTTTTAAGAGATTTTAAGGTAGTTTGAGTTCTTAATGATTGTTCATAAACCCTAGGGCCTCAACTCCTAAAACAATGAAAAAAATTTCAAGTGAATAAGTGTCATAAACTACCACTAGTTTATCAATTTCCAATTAAATATTTTTTTATAGTTATAAGCACAAGAAGATGTTCCTTGAGTATTTACCATGCCATTAAAGAGTGGTCTGTAGTCTTCACATTTGTTCATATAGGTTGGAGAACTAAATTGACAATTAATACTAGGAGATTTAAATGTGAGGACACATTCACCATCCTTGAAAATAATTTTACCCCATTCACAAGGACAAGGTCACATGAAGCAAGATAAAGTCTTCCTTGAACTATAGTCATGCACTAGAAGAGATCGAGAATGTCTTATAGGACAAATTAGTCCTTTTCTTGTCTTACACTACTTATGGATTCCCTTATATAATTTGTAACATATTTATTCAAATTATCAATTTACTTAGGTTCATACTTTATTTTAAAAACCCATTTTTTCATGATTGAGTATACAAACCTATGTGTTTGGTTTTAGGCTCAACAAACCTAAATAGACCTATCAACACTACCATCATTTTGATTGACTATGATTATTATATAAGGTAATTATATAATTATATAATCACTAAAAATTGATTTTATTTCCCTTTTACCACTTTATATTTCAAACCAAGGAAGTACTTCTCACTCTAGGTAGGCAAGCATGTAGGAATACTTGGCTATGTGTATGTAGGGTTCAAGTGAATTATATTTAGTCATATCCTCTTTGATATTTTTTTATCTATATTTTTTTCTAAAATTAATCCTATAAATTTTATATAAATCTAATATTTAACCCCAATATGTGCACTATATCCTCTTCATATGTTTGAAAACCAATCTTGAGTTATCTAGGCAAATATGTAGGTGATTATTGGGGATTTGACTACAATTTAGGGTTTAATACCTCAATTACAAATCAATAAATATTTTTATGGCCTATAATAATGTATTTATAGCTCTTATTAACTTCTCTAAGACCTCATATCTTCAAAATCAAATCCTTTCTTCCTTGTGTCTATTTAAGATAAGGTTGTAAGTGATGATTGAGATTTTTTTCATTGTTGATATTTGAAACCTGCCATTTTTAAACTAGATTATTATAAATTTCAAATTAATTTAATTTCATTAAAGACTCATTCATCTTCAAACCTAATTCTCTTCAAGTATATTAGAACTTTCTAACCTCTTTACCATACATGTTCTCCTTTTACTCCACCTATAGGTATGTTGGGTTATTAGAGCATTAGGTTTTGAAAACACACCTTCTCCACTAGTCTTAGACTATAATTAATCATATATACACCACATTTACTTCACCTCAAGCCTTCAAATCCAATATATGATGTACATTTCAACCAAACTCTCACAAAATGTAGACCTACAGGTCTATATTCTTATGTTTTAAGCCTTGAATTGATGTAAGCTTGATATATTTGATTCTAATATCATATTCACATTGAATCATTACAATTATTATGATTTATTAACCCTAATATACATCTTCATAATTCAATATTAGAACTTTACAAACAACTTTTAAAGGTAGATTCAAAGTACAATCCTCAAGCATAGAAATATGAGTATCACTTGGAGGATTGGTATGAAATGACTAGTCTAGTTAGAGAGCCCTAAATGGGATGATAATATGTGTAAATTTTTTTACCATCACCTATATGAATTGAAACTTATCAACTCTTCAAAACTTCAAAGGTATACCTATGACATATCTTTCATGGATGCTTTTCTTGAAGTACTTGATGTTCACACATGCCAACCTATTGAATTTTTTTTGGAATGGATTTTCATACCTATAAATACCACTTACAACACTCACCATGATTCAATGAGATTCAAAATGAATGAAATTGGTGTAAAACATGATTTTGTGGGATTTACTAGTTATTTCTGACTTCTTATCTTGTTAGTGATGGTTCATAAAGCTCATTCCCCTAAACCCTAAAATATTTCAATGAATCTTAAGCCCATGAGGGATCATTCTTATGCCTAAGATAATTTGTCCCAACTCCCCTGTATGTTCATGAAATAAGCATAAACTTTGGTCTTCCTAGGATTGTGAATTTTTTAATGGTTCTCTACATCATTTAAACTCTAAACATTTGTGTAAGATCATTTTCCATGTTTATAAGTTTAAAATACATTTATAAACACATTTTCACCTAAATATAGATCCTATTAGCATATAAATTATTTGAAACTACTTATTTTACATTATTTTCCATCTTTGGGCATTAGTCTACCAATTTATCAGACTTTGAATATTATTCAACCACTCTCTAACCAATTTTTTACCACTCTTTGATGCTATACACGTTATAACCTTTCTTTGAGTAATTTTATTTTTGAAAAATATATTATGTTCCTCAAATTTTGCCTAAAATGACTTAATAGACTTTGGGTGCATGACAAACATTATAAAATATTAATACATGACTAGATGACCTCCAAGACATCACTAAACATCATTCAATGACTCATTACAATGATTTTACCTTGACCACACATGAAAAATACATGAGTTAATGAATGACATTAAAGACTATACAAGTACATAAAGATACCAAACCTTAAACTATGCTAATCAAGGAGTTAAGTGACCACTAGAGGAGCATTAAAAGGCCTAGGTGATCATATAAAATCCTATATATCCTTATGAAAAGTTTCATCCTATAAATTTTGACCATTTTGAATAAAGGGTCCAAATTGTTCAACAAATTGGAAATTCACAAGGGTAATATGCCTAACATGTTGATAGATTAGTGGTCTTATCCTTCCATTGGGTAATGGATTCAATCTCAAGCTACAATATGAAACTAACAAGCATTTTAAGACTCAAACTCACACTATACCACACAAAAATAAATAACACAACATGCCTAAGGCATTTATGGAAAACACACAATAAATAACTCAATCAAAATAATGTGCTAAGCACTTATGAAAAACAAACACAACTAACCTAATATATACAAAACCTCAAAATAGGTTTGAGGTGGTGAAACAACTCCTTGAATTCAACCAAGATCAAAAACAATACTTCTAAAGTAATTTATTATCCATGAGAATAAACCAACATATGATGAATTTTCATCAATGAAAACTTACTCACTAGGGTGATCTAGTGACTTACCATTCTTGAAACCTCTACTATATGCAAGTACATCACTTAGGACTCCTTTAGATCTCTTTGAAGCTTATTGGACATTGAAACCTACTTAATATTTTATATCCTCACTTGGCACTTCCCAATATACTCCTTATGGATAATAAAACTCTTCCCAACCTCACATTAATTTGAACTATAATATGGTATATGTCTAAAGTCATAAAGATTGGCATTTTGTTTTCCAAATACATCTATAAGTTGATTAGGATTATCTTGGTGTCTATGATGCTCATCATCTTCACAAACTTCCATCTTGACCTGATCATGTTCTTCCAAGGTTTTATTTTACTTGATATGGGTCTCACATCATTTCTTGTGCTCATTAGACTCATCATCAACTTCATGATCAAGCTCATGTCTATTTTGAGGAAGAGCAGGCCCGACCACTTCTTCAAACTTCTACATTATTGCATGATATTCCTGCCACATATCATTAGCTCCTTAAGTCTCATGCTCATGTATTTCTTCTCCTTTGGTAGGTAGAGTTTCATCCTAATTTTAACTACCATGATCTATTATATATGTAACATCATCATCGTCCATATGGAAAAAATAATTGCCCCCTGTAGCCTATTGAAAATCATCATCATAACTTACTTCAAGAGATTCATCACATTCCTCATGAATAATATATGTTCCCATAACTATCTCTTATATGAGTTTATATGTATCAAACCCATAATTATCAACTCCCCACTTATCAAGATAGAGATTAGATATGTCATCAAGAGGTATTAAAGATTCTCGATCATTAGGATGGTATCCCTCCTCAATCATAGTGAAATTTATATTTGATGTGTTTGGTACATAAGCTTCCATATGAAATTTATCTAAAGGTTCAGACTTGATTGAAACCTTAAAACCATACCTTATATTAAATGACATATAAGACCAATCAAAAGTCAAGTACCCCCTAATCACAGTAGTAAAAACCCTTGACAAATAAAGAGCAAAGTGGGGTGGTACATCAAAAAATACAAGATCTTGTGAGATAGAGAAGGTGGGAAATGCATGAAGAGTTAAATTAAAACCTTTGATGATGAAAATTTATTTTTGAGATTATCTATATAATTGTAACACCCCCTTGGAATTTGGTTCATACCTTAAATTTAGCTTGTTAACTACTTGTTTGGGCATGACTGAGGTGCTTGCTTCACTATCAATAAAACAATTATGAACCAATGGATCTCTAACTATTATAGAGAGGTAAAAATGAGGATTTTTGTCTACTATTTAAATTTTTATTATCTTCCCATCTTTCATATTCAATTCATTTTCAAAAATTTCCCCTCTTTCACTAGGCTACCTAGGTGTTGCATTGAGCTTGGAGAGCTCATTTTGGAGTAGGCATCATTGTCTAGGAATGGACAATGTGTCCCACATTGGGATTATTACATGAATTTTATTCATTTATTCAAAAAAAATCATAGGATAGATGCCAACCTTATCATATCCTCTAGAAGCCATAGTACTACCACTACCTTATGTCATTTGATGCATAGGAGGAGATTTAACATTATGAAATATATAATTTACCTAAGTCATATGGGTTGTATTTGACACACCTTTTCCTTGGTATTTTAGATATTTCATGCTTAAACCATGAGTTATACCTTTTATCTCTTCATCCACTCTCTTCTTTGACCTTGTATTTGTAGATATGGTATTTGAGTCTATGTTCAAGTTCCCTTGGTAATTTAATACAAATTAATCTTATTAAAAGTAGTTCATTGAGGTATCCCTTGATTGAACACTCTCTCTATTGATTTCTCTTCCACTAGGCATCTCTTTTTTAGTCATAATAGGCATTTTCCCCCATTGTGTCATATAATCTTGGATTAATGTCTCATTTCCATAAGTAGATGAGTTATGAGGTTGATCCCATGAAGGATGCTCTCCATTATCTTTCACAAGTTTGTTTTGGATGGGCATTAAATCCTTTAAAGTAGAAGGAGCATTCTTATTTTGACCATTGTATTATTTCACTTGACTTAGTTTCCCTTGTCCTTAAGAGTGGTTTTAAAAAGGTAGTCTAGGAGCTTGATAAGACTGATAAGGATGATAATAACCTTGAAAATATCTCCATTACTATTGTTTTTGTTGCCTCTTAAGGTTTTAATTCTCTTAACTAAGAGCCTTTATCAGATCTACATCACTTGTCTTTCTTGGCGAGCCATCGTGGGCATAGGAGTTTGTACATCAGTAAATAGATGTATATAAGGTCTAGGAGAGATCTTCATAGCCTATAAAAGGTAATTATCCTCCCTTATAGGAGTCTCATAATCATTAGGTAGTGTAACACCTCCTATAGATTGAATCATTATGGATATGTCACTATTGAAATCCTTGAGATAATAAAGAGAATCACAATGTGTAGTAGGCCTTACCAAGATTGGGATCATAACCTATGTCTTTTGAAATATTGAATTGAAGTATTGTATGTCCTCTTGAGGTGTTCTCTTTATAGTAGTTAATTGATTGATCAAATACAAGTCATCAAATTTGTCTTCAAATCTCCTCCTTAATTAGTCACCCAATTGGTCCCATGTAGTGATAGAGTTGGAAGCAAAAGTACCACACCAATCAAGGGCCTTCCCCTTGAAATAAATAATCAAAACCCTGATAGCAAAATAATCTTATGTGATGTTATGTATGTTATAAAAATTGGTAGTGTTCCTTATGTGTTCAATAGGAGTAATGACATATTCTACTATATAAGAATGCACACTTTTGAGGGATGACATAGGAATGCCATCATATTGATCAAGTTATATAAGACCATGGCCATTGAAGGAAATAAAGGGCATGTTTATTGGTGTTTCCATCTTGAAAATTGGACCCAATAAGAGTATTCTAATAGGTATGTGAGTAACAAAATATATTTTTGGATATGAATGAGTGTTAGCAAACCTATTTGATATAATTAAATAGTAAGTATGATCTAAAAATTCAAAAGGAATTCCTTCAGCAGAATATATTGTTCTTAACTTAGGCATCAAATTGAGGAACTAGTTTGCAACCAGGAGCCAATAATTGTTGGAGTTACTAGATACTACATGAAGTAAGCTTTAAAACTTTAGATTTGTCAAGATTAACATCCACCTTATCTAACTTAATAGATCATGAGGTCAAAATAGGAATGAAAAAACTATTATAACCCAAATTTTCACCCTACGGAGGTCTACTATAGCCTCCTGTGAATTTGGAATAATATTGAAACACCTCATATGTTATGGGTAACAATTCTAAGAGGTGAATATCTAGATTATGGGATAGCTCCCATGTAAAAAATATAAAATTATTCACTAACCAATTTTATTTTAAGGAAAATGGATAGAAATAGATTGAAACTAATCTAATGGACTTGATGCACCAAGGTAAATTCCACAACTACTTTAACCTGCAGTATGGAAAGTAACCACAAAACTGATCTCAAAATCTAAGGTATTCCTAACATAATACTTTAATATAAAGGTAGCATGAAATGTATCATTCAAGGTAAATGAAAACCAGTTCTAATAATGGACACTATAAACATTCCTTATACTTTAAATAACATAAAGCTAATAACTACACATCATATGAGTTTCTATAAGTAGATTACTCACACAAAGCATGAAAGAGATAAATGAATGCAAGGAAAGAGAGCTCTCACTTATCACTCAATGAAAAACTAATTAACACACTTATGAAATAGTTAGAGAGACTAAAACCATTAAATATTTATTCCAAAGTCAAATAAGTATTCAATTCATCAAGGCTTAACTATGCCAATATGTGTATCCGTTACAATGCCAAAAGAGGAAACATATATAGTGAATGAAGAGGGGAGAGAGAGAGGCATGAAAGAGGGAGATTTACAAGTGTCTATAAATATTTAAAACCAAGAATAAGGTTATGAAATAGTAACAATATATCTCCAAGGACATGTGTTACTCTTTTGAAGATGATTCATCTCTCAAGTGGTGTAGGAGTCTTCATATTTGATTGATAGCTTGCCTTTTTCTCTAAAAATACCCTTATCTTGGCTTGTAATGTGATAAGTGCTTTTTATAATCATAAATTATCCATGAAATATATTAATAATTCCTATTTGACACCTATCATGCATTTTAAACTCCCTTACTTTGACATTTTAGTGGCAATCATCACATAATTCCTTAGGTGTCTTGAAACCCTTTTTTCTACTATGCCTCTCCTTATTTGAGAGCTTTAAAACATGACTTATTATCTATGAGTGGAATATATCTCTATGTAAGTATTATTCATACCTTATCAAAATCATGTCAACTCATTTGGATACATAAAACACTCAACACGATCTAATTTTTCACCTAAAGCTTGCATTAGCCCTCAAATCCTTGTAACCTTGAAAACACATAAAGATCCTTGTGTGGAATAATGCACAAATTTTATTGGAAAAATAAGGGTAGTTATTAATACCTAGTATGGACTTGCATATCAATGAAAAATTTAATGGTCTAAAACAAAGTAGAAGTGTCATTTTTATGCTTATTTCTTTCTCTAATTAGGCCTAAATAAAGCCTTGAGGCCTAGAAACTAAATTTTTGCTCCAAAGACCTCTTATATGTGTGAAACTTCTCAAAAGTGTGTGATTCACTTTTCCCAGCCTATGACCATTCTCCATGGAAAATTTGGACTTATAAGACCTTGTGTAGATAGTTAAACCATGAAATGGACAAAAAACATAGCCTTTCTTAAGTCCTTTTCACATTACCTTCAATAAATAAACATGTAGGGGTACTTTTAGGGTGGCTTGTATGGATTTTTGGACTTAAAAAGGTATAATACAACCCAATTCATCTCTTCAAATGGTTTTCATTAGTATAGGATGTTTTATACCCTATTGAGCCCAAAAATTCATAAAAGTATAACATTTATTGAATTTGTATATTCTTCCTAAATTTATAAATTATTTTCAAGAGGTTTTAGGAAAATTCATGTCATTTTAGGCACTTTGTATATCAATCTCTCTCGTCAAGTCCTTATTAGGGTTTAAGGTAGTTTGAGTTCTTAACAATTTCTCATAAACCCTAGGGCCTTAACTCATAAACCAATGACACAAATTTCAAGTGCACAAGTTTCCTCAAATACCCCTAGGTGATTATATTCCCATGCAATCTATATATACAATTATAAGCACAATATGTTGCTCTTCAAGTTTCTACTATATTATTAGAGAATGGTCTGTAGTCTTAACCTTTGTGCATATATATTAGAGACCTAAATCAATCAATAATGCTCAGAGATTGAAGTGTTGGTACCCCTTCACCATACATGAAAACCAATATATCCCATGCATAAGGTTAAGGTCACACTAATCAATAAAAAGTTTACCTAGAACTATAGTTATGCACTAGGAGAGCTCAATAAGGTCTTATAATCTAAATTGGTCATTTTATTATCTTCCAATACCTATGGATGACCTTATAGGTTTTGTACCATATTTAATAAACTTCTCAATTTCCTAAAGTTCACACATTATTTTAAATGACCATTCTTTTCATGACTATGTATATAAGCCGATGTGTTTGGTTTTAGGCTCAGTAGGCCTAAACAAACCTATCAACATTGTCATTATTACCATTTATTTTGATTATTATATAATGTCATAATATAATTATAAAATAACTTCCAATTTATTTTATTTCATTAAAACCACTTTGTCTTTCAAACCAAGAAAACACTTCTCATTCTAGGAAGGCAGGCCTGTAGGAACACTTGGCCATGTGTATGCAAGGTTCAAGTGAATTCTTATTTGGTCATTTCCTCTTTGATATTATTTTGGGTATATTTTTATTTAAAATTAATATTAAAAATTACCTATCCATATAAGCTCCAATCCCACTATGTGCACTACATCCTCTTCTCAAGTTTGAAAACTAATCTTTGGTTATCTAGGAAAATGTGTAGGTGATGATTAGGGACTTAACTATAATTTGGGATTTAAGACCTAAATTACGTATCACTAAACATTTAAATGACATATTATACTATATTAAGAGATTATTAATCTTATTTGAAACTTATCAACTTATTTTAAACCTCATATCTTCTTAAACAAATCCTTTCTTCCTCATGTATATTTAAGACAAGGTTGTAGGTGATGATTGAGAGTTTTTAGAGTGTTGAGCTTTGAAATATACCCTTTTTAAACTATATCATAGTAAATTTTAAATTACTTGAATTTCATTGAATACTCCTTCATATTCAAACATAATTCTCTATAGGCTTATTAGCACTTTCTAACCTCTTGACCATATATGTTCTCCTTTTGATTTGCCTGTAGGTCTATTGGGTTCTTAAAGATTTAAGTTTTGAAAGAACACCTTCTTCACTAGTATTGGAATGTAACCAATCATAGAGACACCACATTTTATTTACCTTAGGACTTCAAATCCAATCTCTGATGTACATTTAAACCAAACTCCACCAAAATATAGACCTACATGTTTGTAGACCTATATGTTTACATTCCTATGTTCTAGGCATTGAATTGATGTAAGATTTATCTCGTTGAGTATAATATAATATTCACATTCACTCATTAAATTTATTATGAGATATTTATACTCATATACCTCATCATAATGCAAGATTATACCTTTACAAACCAGTTTTGGAGGCAGCTTCAAAACACAGTCCTCAAGCATGGAAATATGGTGTCACTTAGAGGGCTGATATGAAATGACCAGTCAATTTATAACTCCTTAAATGGTATTTGAATATGTTTAAAACATTCAACCATAAAATATATCCACTATAACCTCTCAAACTCTACAAAACCTCAAAGGTAGACCTATGACATATCTTTCATGGAGGCTTTTCTTGAAGTAACTGATGTTCGCATGTGCAAACCTATTGGAAAAAAATGTTTAATGGAAATTAATACCTATAAAAACCCATTAAAATAATAACCATGATTTAATGAGATTTAAACTACATGAAATTGGTGTAAAACATGAGTTTGTGAGATTTACTAGTTATTTTTGACTACCTATCTTGTTAGTGATGGTTCATACATCTCATCCCTATAAAACCTAAAATATTCCCATGAATATTAATCCCATGAGGTTTATTTATTATTCCTAAGATCATTTGGCCCAACTCCCCTATATGATCATGAAACAAGCATAAACTTCTAGTGTTCTTGGGCTTCTGAATAACTTGACTAGTTATTTGTAATAGTTGACCTATAAACATCTATGTAAGCTCATTTTACATATGGTTAAGTTGAAAATAGATTGATATATACATTTTCACTTGAAGATAGATCCTCTTGGCCATATAAGTGACTTGAAATTGCTTCTTTTACATGATTTTCCATCTTTGGGCATTGGTGTACTAATTTATCTGACTCTAAATATTATATGACCACTCTCTGACACAATACACATTATAATATTTATTTTAGTATTTATCCTATTTAAAATTATGTATTATTCCTCAAATTTTTCCTAGAATGACTTAATATACTTCAGGTGCATGAAAAACAAGATAAAAGATTAATAAATGACTAGATGGCCTCCAAGACATCACTGAACTTCATGAAATGACTCATCATAATTATTTGACCATGATCACACATGATAATAACATTAGTTCATGAATGAACTTAAATATTATACAAGTACATAAAGATACCAAACCTTAAACAATGAAATCAAAGATTTAAGTGACCACTAGAGGACCATTACAAGACCTAGGTAACCATCTAAAATCTTAGACATCCCTATGAAAAGTTTCAACCTATAAGGGTTGACCATTTTGACCTGGGGCTCAAAATTGGTCAATAATAATTTAGTTCATTATGGGAAAAAAGTGAGGAATTGATCAAAAATTCAATAAAGTTTGTGAGATATATCAAGTTATTTATCATTCAGCCTTATTTTATTACTAAGAAATCATGATTTAAAAACCTAAGGGTCAACCATTAATTTAGTTGAATATAGTAAGTATATCTTAGTTTGATGTATGTTAATTAATGATAAATAATTTGGTGAAATAATTTAATAAAACTTCATACTTGAAGTAGATTATTAAAGTTTATTTCATCTTAAACAATATTAAATTTTCATTACAGATAACTAGGAATAATTAGGAGTATTTTGAATTGAATTTTAGCCTAAGTCAATCTCTGTTGTCACTACGTGAGAGAATAATAGTATGAATTAATGCATATGATATCCATGTGTTTTTTTTTATTATTGATGTAGACACTATTTTTATATTATATATCACCTCAATCTTGTACACTTGGAAAACTTAGACCTTGGTTATTCTTATTAGTTTTAGACCTTTCTCACTTTCAAAATTCTCATGTCTGCTCTATCTTTTTCCCCTTATCCCATCTATTTGTTTGGCCATTCTTATGTTGAGACCTATACCTTCCAACTTACATATAATTCTTGAAACCTACTTATCTTCCATCTCTACAAGTTTTGATTTTATACCTACTTAAATGTTTCCTGGACACTAGTATCCAGAACAAACACCTACATCAATGAAGGTTTCATGATCCAAAATAAATTTATAATGTCCTAAAGCCATCCAATTTGAAAATTAAAAATATATTAATGGTCATCCTAAGTTATTTAATTTAATTTAATTCGCTAAAGAAATTTATATAAATATAAGATCAACCCTCATTCATTCCTCAACTAGGAAAAAACTAGCACATACCAAGGCAGCCTATCAAATCATTCAATCAAGCACTCAATAAATCAAATATTCCTATATTTTCCTATTTTAATATCATCCATGGGGATAACACAAATAATTTTGAAGTAATGAATGAGTATTTTAAGATCTTGATTTTCTAATTTACAAGCTAGGTCACTGTTGTACTTGCTTTCCACATATTTCATAATTCACATATAAGCCAACACATAGGGATAACTATATTGATCTAAGATCCTCTTAAAATTATTGGATATGTAATCATAAATAATTGATATAGGGGTATTTTGGGTTAGATTGACACCATGTGCCCACTAAATCATTTTCCCCCAAAGTCACTATGAAGATTAAAAACTAGGGTTTTGTAATTTCATGTAAAATGACATCCATGACATAGATATTAATGCACTATAACAAGTATGAAGATAACCCCAAAATCATTTATGTGGTTTCATCTTTTTCTAGTAAGTATTATATATATGATACCTGCATTAGGTTTATATACTACTGTTGATAGAACATCTTAGGTTGATGTAAGTGTCTATGACTTGAGAAGCACTCAATCCAAAATTTGGTAAATCTTCTATAATCCTCTTCTAGTCTACTTCTTATATTTTTTAGATCCATAATTATGGTATCATCAAAACTAGCTAAATACTTTGTTTCTTTATCATTTTCATATCTAGCATAGTTTTACTTATTAGTTTTAACCTATCTCAATTTAATAAATTCAACATATGTTATATTTGAGTTTAGCATCTAATTGGTCTAGTATAGAGATAATTTATCACTATTGTACCTTAATTTATCTCTATCCCTTTTAGTACTAGATAACCCCAATCTAGATATTTTTAGGGTTAAATTAAACATTTGGTGAACCTAATCTTTGAACATCATTCTTACCTAAGTGTACCATTTAGGATGTTTCTTACCTTCTTTATCCTAATATTTGTGTTCTTATCTCTCATCATGGATGATATTGATTGATTTGATGAATATGATTATGTAACTTTATAGCTTTATATTAAGGGGTGAAAATTGATTACCCCTGTATTCTTACTTGTGTTAAAGCCTCAAATATAAAATACTTTAATGTTGGTAGCTACCATCCCTCTATTCAAGTTAATGATCTCACTATTTCAAGGGGTGATTTGATTCATCTTAGGGAAAATAAATATCATTTACATGTATTTCCTACACCACGATCATATGATTTTTACTTTCAATATTTTCTAAAATATGGATATGAAGGCCAAGGATTTGGCAAACATGAACAAGGTATAACCCACTAGGTATTTATTAAATATAATGTAAATTATCAAGGTTTGGATTTTTTATAAAAATCCATGGGTCACTAACAAGGCAAGTCATCTAATCAGGTTGTTCATGCACATTCTACTAAAAAAATGGTTGAATATGATCAATATTATCCTTCATATGATTGTCAAAAGTTACATAAAATACATAAGTAAATAATGGTCGATTTACAAGTTAATACACCAAATTATTCCAATGGTCCAAGTTATTCAAATGATATACCAAAAGTACCAAAATTCAAAGATATTATACCATTACATATCCTAAATTTAGTGATAATGAACTTACATCTATTATTCATGAGGGTGATGATACTCATATTCCTCGATTAAAAAAAGGTGGTGGGTTAGAACCAATGATAACACCTATGAAAAACACCATTGTTCCCATGAAATATCTTATTTCAATGATGACCAGTATTGGGTATCTTTAAAATCAAGTTTTATAGACTTCAAATGCAAATGGTTTTCCATAATACTAATGCAAATATGACTTCATTTAAAAATCAACATCTTGCATGATGTATACTTAAATATCATTATCCACAATATTTTAGACTACTATATTTACCTCTCTTTCCAAGTCACATGGATGCATTCAACCACATGATTAACTATGTACATTCTTTTGGTTAATGGGCAAAATATGAAAAACTATTAATAAAACTATTCCACCTGAGCATTTATGATGAGGCTCATAATTATTCATATACACTATAAAAAGGTTCCTTAACCACTTTTGCATAATTACAAGATGCATTTTTCATGTATTTAAATATCCACAAGGTGCCAAAACTTACATTAGCACATTTACACAATTTCAAGAAATGTGATGATGAATCCAGTCAAGATTATATTATTTTATTTAAAATTACATCTTATGAGATAATATTTAGCTAGACCCTCAAATTTTTAATTACAATTTATTTTTAGTAGAGGTTTCTTTACCCATTAAAATAAATAGCATTGCATAAACAATATGAGTCATTTACACATTTATATGTGGATATGCATAGATATGCTTCCTTTATAATTACTCATTCAAAGGAACTTAACATATCTCCATACAAATACATAAGTTTTATCTCTCACACAAAGGAAGGAGATAAATTACCAAAGGAAAATTATTAACATAATTGTGGTATCCTAATATTTATATGACTATTTTTCAAATGTTACTTAACATAGGGCCAACCCAAGGTCCATGTCCTATGCTAGAATACCAAAGTGAAAAAAACAAAAAACATACATGCCAACAAGATTTAAAAATCAAATTATTCCTGATTAGTTATTATTTTTATCATATCCATATTTATCCTAGACAAATAATAACTACTTTTCATATAATGCATTTTTATCATCTTGGTTTTGATTACAAGACTTACAAAGAAAGATCAGTTGGAAGAATCCTTATATAACATAATAATAACAATTGATTTTGGTCATAAAGTGATTCAAACATGTTTTTGGGTTATACATACCACATTTTCATATGCATTTAAACTAGGAACTCTTTGGTTATACCAAATAGAAGCTAAAATTGATCGAAATCAATAAGGTATTTCTTTTTATCATGAAGGAAAATTAATACATATTCCAAATTATAACATTAATTATTCTGCTACACATGTAAAACATGAAGAGGAACATGGTATGTACCTTTTCAAATTATCAAATCACAATTCAAATAATGTAATAGATCCAACTTAAAGTTGCCAGGCACCAAGTAGGGAGATACGTATGACCATCCATTAGATAAGATCATAGAGTAGTCTCTTCAAATATTCCAAAAATACCAAAAAATCAAAAAACATTAGTAACTTTAAAAAAAATTTATCATAAATATGTTTTATTGAATACGTGACATCGATGTGTTAGTTTCATGCTAATGGATGGCAGATCAGTTACTCCTACATATACATGTGTGTCACACTTTTACTTGAGGGTGATAAAGGAATTCACATATACATTATCTATTCCTATTTTGGATATTGTGCCTTACCTCTACTCATGTCATTTGTACATTTGGGGCATCCACCTCTCTTATCATGATACATCTAGGTTATATCATTGTATGGTCACTTTACATTATCATGTTTTGAGATCATATGTACTTACACATGCCTTTATCCATGATTATATATTTCATAGGGTACTAGATATTCTATGCACTTGATGTTTTTTGCTAGCAAAATTTATTCATGAGATATTAGGACATGTTTATGATAGTTTTGCATGTTTTCCTTTATGTACTTAAGTGTATTGCCTTTATATTATATTTCTTGTTTGAGAATTTGAATATGATGATTTTTTTGCATCCCCCATACCTATGTGTGCTTTCTTTGACATTTAAACATGTCATTGATTTTTGTATGGACATTTGATATGTCTTATTTTTGTGGACATTTTACTAAGTCATGTCCCTTTGATTGTGCTACATTTGAATATTCTTCTTGTTTGTAGTCTCTTTGGACCATTTTCCTTTTGAATTGATTAAGTGATCTTGTGTGTGTCTGTTTGATTTGATTATTGAGCTTGAAATATTACTATCTATATGTTACCATGATCCTTATCATGCATTTTAGGCCTTCATCTGATCATATCATTCTATGTGCTTCAATTAGACATTTACCTAAACATGTTCTTCTATATGATACATGGTTACATTCACAAATTATTCAGTTATCATATCCTTTTGAGGTGAGGTAACTGTTAGTTTATATTATTCCCTCACCTAAATGGGGGCATGTCATAGAGACATGTTATTCACATTTAGTACAATTTTAGATTTAGTGGAGGCATGTCATAGAGACATGTTCTTCACATTTAGCACAATTTTAGATTTAGTGGGGGCATGTTTTGGAAGCAGGTTACCCACACTTATTTAGTATTTGGTACTTATATTAGTTTTTATATTTAGTGGGGGATTGTTAGTTAGGCATGGATTCCACATGTTCATAGTTTTTAGATTCAATGGGGGCATGATTTGGAAGCATGATCTCCACACTTATTCAATATTTGACACACCCATATTATAGTGGGGGCATTTTTTGGAAATATGTTCTCCACATTGACACTTATTTAAATTTTCATATTTCTGCATCTATAGTGGGGTCATGATTTGGAAGTATGTATTCCACACTTAGTTAATGAATTGGATAAAGCACATAATTATATGATTCAGATTCATAGTTATGTAAAAATTCTATATATTATTGCCATTTTTATACATAGTTTCATCATGAGACATATTTAAGATGCATATGTTATTCAATGTGTGCCTAATATAAACAAATCCAAATCATATATATATTTCAAAACTCTTCTATGTCATATTACCATGTCATGGAATTTTATGCACTGATATCAAACACACACTGTTACAAAATATATGAAGTTGATATACCATAGTAGTTGGTTTAATTTTTGGTATGGTCAAGGTGATTAAATCAATAAATCTTGCCAATTTTGTAGGTTTTACTTGATTATATCATCTATCCTCACTAGGTTATAAATATCATTGGGTTGCATGGTTGAGCTAATCTCAACTTCTAGTTAGAAACTCACATTTTGCTCCAAGGTTGGGGACATGTTCTTTCCAATCTCTTTCTCTCTTTATTTCCTTAGATATATTCAATTTGTGTGTGTGTGTGTGTGTGTGTGTGTGTGTGTGTGTGTGTGTGTCCTAATTTCATTTTCAAATATTTATAATAATACATGTTTTCAAATCAAATTTATAATAAGAAAGGAAGTTGCACTGATATATAGTTGAACTCCTAAACCTTTATCTTTAAATTTAAATATTTTCAATACTTTTAATTATAGATTATATGCACATATTATATACTATAACATGTTCTTTTTTTTAGGTAGTTACTATCAAATCACTCAAGTTGGGATCACATAAAGACAAGGTGTGTTATACACACCTAAGCATACATTAATTTCCTTTAAACTAGAAATTTAATTACTAGGTTCAAGGGGGAAATATATACACTATTTATAGATTATATAGCACCTCAGTATTGTACACTTGGAAAAATCATACCTTGGTTGTTCCTCTTAGCTCTAGACATTTCCCACTTTTGGAAGTCTTGTATCTACTCTATCTTGTGCCCCTTGGCCTATCTCTTTGTTTGATAGGTATTATGTTAATGACCCATACCTTTTATCTTTCCTAAAATTATTAAAACGTACTTATCTTCCACCTCTAATAGTTATGATTCTTTACCTAATTTCTTGTTCCTTGGACATTAACATCTAGTATAGACACATGCATCGATGCAAGTGCCCTACTCTGATGTGAGTGTCAAGTACCCTAAATTCAACCAATTTTAAAATTAAACATATCTTAATGGTCAACTTAAGTAATTTAATTACTTATATAAACGGATTTATATAAATACAAGATCAACCCTCATTCATTCCTCACCTGGGAAAAGCCTAGCACAAACCAAGGCAACTTATCAAAGCATTCAATCAAACATTCCATAAATCAAATATTCCCTATTTTTTCCTATTTTTATATCACTCATAGCGATAACACATACACAAGTCTAAATTACTAAAGGAGTATCCTAAGATCCTAATTTTCCAAATTATAAGCTAGGTCACTATTATCTTACATTCTACATATTGGATGATTCAGACATAATCCAACACATAGGGGATAACTACATCATTTTGAGGCCCTCTTTAGAGTATTGAATATGTAGAAAACACTCATTCATAGAGGGTTATTTGGGTCAATTTGAAATTGTGTGCCCACTAACCCATTTTCCCCTAAGGTCACTGTGAAGATGAAGAACTAGGGTTTTAAAATTTTGTGAGGAGTGATAGTCCATAACCTAGATCTAAATGCACCAGAGTGAAGGTGAAAATAAACCCATAAGCATATATGTGGTCTCATCCTTTTCTATTAGGTACTATTTACATGACACCTGCATCAAGTTTTGACATTAGCATCAACACAACCATTCCAAGTTGATGCAAGTTTTCATGGATCTAGAGGCACTCATTCCAAAATTTAGTGATTTTTCCAAAATCCTCTTCCAATCTTCTTCCTACCTATTCCAGATATATAACTATTTCAACATCATAACTATATAATTACTTTGTTTCTTTGTTATTTCCATATCTAGCACAATTTTACTGAGTATTTTTAGGCTATCTCAATTTAATAAATTCAACATATGTTATATCTAAGCTCAGCATATAATTGGCCTTCTATATAAATAATTTATCACCCTTTTACATTAAATTATCTCTATCCCATTTAGCCCTAGATAATCCCAATCTATATGATTCTAGTGTTAAATAAGTGAAAATATTATACATGTTGGATCCATAGATGATTTTAGGTGAAATATTGAATGTTTAAACCAGTTTACCCCTTGTGGTTATTTTTTCATCCTCTAAGTGAAGAACATATATTTAGTAGTTTATTAATATATGATAGAATGGATTGTTATATAGTGTAAATATTATATGATGAACTTAAATAGGTATTTTTTGGAATGGTAGTATATGAATAATTACTTAATTCTATATTTTATATATTCACTTGTGTGAAATATTCATGTATAGGATCCAATTAGTATAGATCAATTTGCACTATTTGGTGTGATTGTGTTATGATTAATGTTGATTATGATTTGTACCATTTATTCATGCCTCTCATTAATGGATAATGATTCATAGGTAGGGATCCTCTTATAATTTACTCATCATTGATTAATGAGAAAGATAATGATTTATATGTATTCTATCAGAGAGTATTGTTGTAGTGGACTATGACCCTAATTCATTTAAAGTTTGAAAACTATAATGAAAACCTTTGGACAAAGTAATGTTATAGATTTAAAAATTGTATGTCTATTATAATTTATATTTGACATGCATGAGTGATCTCATATTAGATAAAGGATGTATTCTATGGTTTGTATGACTAATGTATGCAATAGTGACTATATTACACATTATTATGGTTAAGTTATTTTTTTCAACATCATCATCATCATCTACCCCTTAATGAAGGGAATGAAAAATTCTAGTGGGGAGGTGTGTAGGAGACCATTGGTCTACGGTTGGAGGTGAAGCACCCAGATGATGCTCTTTCTACTTACAACTTTTAAAACTATTCACAATTATTACTCATGGCTAGCTAGGTTCTAATTTCTCATGGAAATATTGTACTTATGATGTATTAATTGTTCATAAGTGGCTAAAAATATAATTATATTGATGTATTATTATACTATATAATATATTCTATAGCTAAAATGTGTATGGAAAATTACTTAATTGTATCCCTTAGTGAATGATGATCTTAAAATGTTGAATTTGGATTTGTGCTATGATATATTATACAAATACATTTATGATATTTCTCTTATTTACATGTGTGTTGATTACATCCTTATAGGGATAATTGTTAGACAACATTCACACAAAAATTGATATTAGCATATGTGAAGATTCTTTACATAGTGTATTTCACTATAAAAGTGGTTGTATTTAATGTTTATGTATAATTTAATATACATTGTTTTTTTTTTAATTTTGAAGTAATGTACCATTATACTAATAAATCTAAATTTTTTTTACCATTTTATAATATTTCTATTTCTACATCACTAAGATCAAGTTATGGTTAATTCAAAAAACACTTATATGATTAAAACAATGATCTATTGTGAATGATGTGATTTTTATACATAGTATATTCTAGTATAATAGTAACAAAGTAATGTATCTGAGTGATTTATAAACATTATGATTATGTTACTGTTGCATCAAATTGTGTAAAATCATTAATTAATCTTATTTTTATTAATTACTTAATGTTGTTCTCTATTAAAAAATATTGTGTAGTTTTTGTAGTGGAACTTATAAGTGTTTTAACATATAATATATGTATAGATTAAGAAAATACAAATGTAAATAGAAGAGTATGATTGATTCATTACACTTCATATAAATAAAAATGACCAATATGATAAAATACTTAACTTGTTTGAAGTTTGCTTTGATATATGATAGTTTATAGTCATTAAAAATGATCTAGAATGGATATGTGGTCACCCAAATGTGGAAACTAATTGTTTACGATTTTTTGGATGAATCTAATAATACTTGGAAACCTATCATAACTAGATACATATGAGGATTACCAAATTTATCCCTATGAAATATGTAGACTAGTTCATCATATATCATTGTGATTTCCTATATATACACATCAAATCTAACATTAAAGGTCAAGATTAGAACCCAACATAAAATCCCTCATAATTGAAACACTATCATTATATATTATTCTCTCATCATTTTACTTGTGTTAATGGAATGTAATAGATTTCACTAATTGAATTCTAAATTATAGATAAGATGAATTTAAAAACCCTCACTTGAGATATTTATTACACATACTCACAAAACTACATGGAGGCATAATTCCATATGTGTAGGATATGTAGTCTATAACACTACATCAATAATTTCTTGAATCCATTAGTTTTTTTTGTTTTAGGAGTGTTACATTAGGTCAAAGAGGATATTCTTCAATTATGCACATTATATATAATAATTTTTTTAAGTGAACACATAGACATAACAAAATATGGAAGTGCAACATGAAACCAAAAGACTATCTTGTGAAACCCTAATAGGATGCACACAGCTACATGGAGAAAAACATAGCTAAGATGGGACTATCATATTTGGGTTTATACAAGAGACACACACATAATGCATCATTTTATCTATAAGTGGTGTATAATTTCCATATTTTAGGAACATCTTGCATATAATTAAAAAAATCAGTTTATAGTCTCATATTTCCATAATAAAAAATAATTTTGATCAGTCTTTATTCCTTTGTCATTTACATTTCTTATCTTATTTTAATTATGTTACTTGGAATCATTTTTTTTATCCTACTAAATATACTTGAATTTTTCACTTACATTCATGTATTCTTATCTATTTAATTGCATTTTTTTATTCCTTATTTTGTATAAAACAATAATTAGGGTAAAAATAAATGGTGAAACTTTAATTTCACACATAAAAACTTACGGTTTATAAAAATCCTCTTTTCCTTAGGGATTTTCCATTTTTTAGATTTTGATCCTAAGGTTTTTCAAAACATTTCAACATTATACCTTTGGGTGTGTATTGCTTAAATATAATCATGGTATACATTCGAAAAATATATAAAAACATAATTAATGAGCATGTTGTTGAATATTTCAAATCAATTATACTTTTAAACCCTAATTTAATTTACAAAATTATTCATAAATTTAATGAGGTCATGAAAAAAATGTCTCATATATACTCTCTTAGGGTTTATGACTATAAATAATCTATGTTTGAAAACACATGTTTAACTCCTATTATTATGCAAAATAGTGTTCCTACCTCCATTATTAATGGTGTGAATCAACCCTTGAATAAATATATTGAGAACACAACCATTTATAAACATCACCTAGTGACTATGGTTCATTCCATAAAAAACTTTCACAAATAAGTCCAAATTATATCTTTAAAGGTTGAATAACTTGAAGATATCTTTACAAAATGACATCATAATTCCTTATAAATGTGTAAAATTTATAAAAAAATCCAACCTCTTAGCGATGTTTTAGAACTAACAAAGTTCAAAACTTTTGACTAGTAGCAATACTTTTGTGATGATCATTTACCATTGTATGAAATATGTCTAGGGTGTCCATATGACCTTAACTACATAGATTAATGCCTCTCAAGGCATAGAATGGGACTAAACACATACATCTTTTATATTTTTATTATACCATAGTTTTATACATAAGTTTATTCTTAAATGTGTAATTCCTTTTTTAGACACATAAATTAACATTTATTTTAAAAATAATTCACTTGTGACTAGTCCTTATACACACTTATCTCATGCCTATTTCCATGATATTTTCACCATCATTCCTTCACTTATAAGTGGATGACCTATTTCTCTGAGAAATAATGATGAAAAATGTCCTTATATCTCATTCCAAATAACTGAATATTATCCTATGACTATCCACACTTCTAACTCAGCTATTTTTCCCCTCAGACAAGGTCACCCTTTCAAGACATTCCCACTCACCGATAGTGTCTAATTCTATCAACCTCTTCCTATTATAAAATAATGACTAGTTATTTAATTAAAATTCACCCAATAGGACATCTTCCATGTTTTATAATCCCCATCTGAAGGAATTACAAAATGATCATTATAAAGCCACATTTTCAAGCCATTTTCTCATTAGAGGCTCATATGATTGAAAAACACTAGTACATCTAATTGCACATTGAGAGGAAAGCACTTATTCTTCCAAATTATGACTACACACAACCATAATATCCCTAAAATAAGAATTAATACACCTCTAAGTTCATAATTCATTTTTTAATCATTTAATCATACTATTATTTCACCAATATTTAGAATTACATGAGTCTTTCACACACACTAGCATAATATGGGAGAACTACATGGAGTTTTATCCTTCTTTAGAGTATTGGTATGTAGGAAACACTCAACATAAGGGTTTTTGAGATGAAACAAAACTTCAAATGATAACCTATATTTTCCTTTATTATGTTTTATCCTCATGACCTATTGATATATGGTTCCAAGTGAAGAAGAACACATATATTAGCTTTTACATCAAATCATGATAATCTGATCACACATAAAAAAATAAATAGGTAAAGGTGAATGGGTCATATTATCACCAATTTTTTCACCATAGGATAAGTTTGTTCAGACCTCTCCAAATTTGGTGAAACATGGGATTACCCTTAGACCTATGGGTTGTCTATAATAGGGGTAAACCTTTAGATTGAAGGGCTAGCTCCCCTTGATGAATCAATTAAGCTCACACACTAATATATCACTTGATATGAAAAGGGATATAAACCTACTCTAATGAGGTGATATACCAAATATGTTTTTACAACTAACAACCAACTTTATGTGCACTTGTAAATCAATAAAACTAACTTTACATACACTACTCTTAATTTCAATCTCTTACATGAGTGTTTTAATGTGAAGGTTGTGATGGTTGCTTAAGCTAGGTGGAATAACCAAGAGGTATTTAATGACACTAGAAGATATAAATAATCACTCGAATATTTTACCACACTTATACACTTCACATGACCTTCAAAAGAAGCTTTCAAATTGTATCTAGGTGTTAGAAAAGGAAAACAAGCTAAGGAAGACAAGTTAATTCACTTGACAAAATCAACAATTCTCATATTTACACTAATTAAAGTAAAAATAAGAGGTAAAATAGATTTTTATCATTTATTAAAGGCATATAAATGGTTAGGTCTTCACCATACCGAGGTGGAGGATACAAACCTAGCCAAAATTTGCTCAATATATAGATAATGTGAGAGAGAAGAGAAAGAGGTGTGGTAGAAGATGTTTGAAAAATGTAAATGAGAGTTACAAATATAAATGTAGTTATTATATATTACAATAGACCTCCAAGACCATGTGTTTCACTCTGAAATCAGATCTAACCTTCCAAGTGGCATAAGAGTTACAAACATACTTTGACACCTTGACTAATATCTTAGAAATTGCCCTTCTTTGCATGAAAAGAGTGATAAATATAAATTACAACCATGAATGATACTTTAAATTATATAAAAAATTAATTAAACATATGAAACTCCTATGACCTGCCATTCCATCAGTTATATGCATAGTTGTCTTGTAACTCTTCATTTCCCACACCTAGTTTGGTCCAAGTGGCCTAAAACTCAAGTGCATATTATTAAACTCATAAAAACCATATGAATGGTATTAAAATATGTTATAATTACTTAAATACACCATTTTTATTCTTTAACAAACTCCCAAGAACTCATTTTGCTCCTTAAGCCTTCATTAGGCCTAGTTTCCTTGTAGCCCTTTTTACCTATAAATTTCCTTATGTAAGTTTTTTATGATTTTTATTGCCAAAATAATGGAATATTATAGGACCCTTTATGTCTTTATATCTCCATTTCAAATTTAATCTTCACAATTTGAGTGTAAACCCATTTTTTTCCTTTGTCTCTCTTGAATTAGGCCTAGAAAGTGGATTTTGCCTCTCAATTCCTCATGCACATGTGAAACCTCTAGGAAGTGTGTTATTAAATTTACCCATTAAAATACCAAAATAATTGTATTTTTTAGGATTTTTGAACATTTTTATTATATCCAAACCATGAAATGGCCAAAAACAAGTCCTTCACAAGCCTATTTGGATTGCCTTGTAAAATAGAGTTTGTTTAGTCACTTATAGGGGTTCTTGAGAAAATATGTTGATTTTAGGAGATTAAATAATTATTAGGGGGCCTATTATAATGATTTTAAGGTGTATATCTCTCTAAAATCCCTATAAAAAACTAAAAACACACACAAAAATAGTGTATTTATGGTGATTTATACTGCAATCCATATAGATCAAGTAATTATGGATTGGACACGTAGAGTCTTGAATAATATCCAAGAGTTTTTATGAGAAAAATATGGAATTAGGTATTATTTATATTTAAATCTCTGAAAAATATTCACTTTTGGGTTTTAAGATGGGTTTAAGACTTATTTGGGGTCTTAATGATTGTTCATAAATAACCTCTCTCTCTCTCTCTCTCTCTCTCTCTCTCTCTCTCTCTCTCTCTCTCTCTCTCTCTCTCTCTAGTGACACAATATTGTTATAAGGGAACCATTTTACACCTATAATTACTATTCAACACAATTAATATCCCCATGAAATGTGTGATCAAAAGTTGTTAACCCTCAGGTTGAAGAACAAGCATTTTGAGTGGCCTGAGCAAGAATGAGGTCTATAGGTGTATGTTTTGAACTTGATTTGATCTTAAACGACCTTAATTAGGTCTAATAAATCCATCCTAACATCTTTAAATGTATTTCCAACTTCTTTATTTCATTAGGTCTCTAACTAATCTACTATCTCAGGCCTAGGGTTCTTAAGCCAAACTACCTAAGACACCCTAATGGACTATATGTGTCATGTTTCCTCACTTTAAAGAGGTCTATGATCTAATGAAAGATTTTTTCATGTTATTAAATATCTTATAAATCTTTTATCATGTTTTTAACTTACCTAAAACTGATCTTAATCTTTACACTCTTCAAGACTACCTTGCTCAATAGGACTATGTGTGTGACTTTAGGATTGTGGAAGGTTGTGATAGGGTCTACCATCAGGTTATCTCATTTTTGTTTTATTTTTTAAACTATGATAAGATAATTTCATGAAATAAAATCATATTAAAACACTTTACTCCCCCTTACATGCTTTAAAAATCCCTATTATCTCTCAAACAACAAGGTTTCTACTATTATGAGTCTTATACAAGACTTTGCATGTGACTAGACTAGTGACCATTGTTAGATAACCTCATATTCATCCAATGAATTAATAAAATTTAGTCTCATATAAGATTAAAATAATCACACATCACTATCTAAATATTTTGATAAACCTTAAGTTTCTTATACAATCTTAAGGGTGACTATCTGACTGTGTATGAATTATAAGTCTATGCCTACCAAATTAAGGGATTTAAGTGATTAATATCAAAAATAAAACTTTAAAATTATTGATATAAGACTAATATAATTTAGGACATCATTAAAATCCATTAAATAATCCATACTCTCATCAATGTTTCGTAGTAGGTATGTGTATACCACTCAGGACTATGTGGATGTATTGTCTTAACCCTTGTTTTCTCTATTTCTTTGTCCACATTTTAGGTATATAATGACCCAAATGAATTGAGTTACATAAATATCATATAATATTTAAATACTCACACAATCCACTATTTCTTGTTTTGGAGAGGCCTTGAGTCTTTTAGGCAGACCTATAGGTAGTCAAATGCTTGTGTGTATGTATTTAGAATAATCTCTAGACTTTGATGTTTTAGAGACCCTATTTTTAACCTTTAACTCTTAAAAACCCTAAATTATATTTGTTTTCACTTGAAATTTTACCAAATGAGGAGATGGGACAATCTCTTCTTCATTCAAGTGAAACATGGAACCACATCAGAGCTTTGGGTATCCCTATTAGGAGGTGGATCTCTAGATTAGGGGCTAGTTTCCCTTGATGCATCATTAAAGCTCATACTCCTAATAATAAAAACTTGGGGAGATGAAAATTGATATAATAATTGAAATTAAACCTATTATACTGGATTCAATGCAAAAAAAACATTTACTTTACTCACACTCTTGACATGTACTTTGAACCAAGAGAAGCCTAACATACACTCCATCCAATGACAACCTTCTTCTTGCATCAATGTTTCAACATGGGGTCTTAGAATTGGCTTAGGCTAAGAAGAATTATAAAATATGAATTATAATACACACTATTAAATGAGATATTAACTACACCTACAACTCCATTTGACACTTCTTGCTAACCTGCAAAGAGAAGTCTTTAAACTCACAAGGTACTAGGAAAATTGACATGTGAAGGTAAGGTAAGATAGACTTGCATAAGATAATAACCATCACATACACTTATATAATTATTTAATGAGGTAATAAAAATCTATCTTTATTTATTTAATACAAAATTTTAGCAAGGCTTAACAATACCCATGTGGAGTCATCTATACAATAGCTAAAATGCTAGAATTTATAGAACTTGGAGGAAGAGAGAGAGAAGGGGAGTATAAAAGGTATAAGGAAATGTGTCACCAAGTTAATATTAGTTAATATTGCATGGGTAAGATAGGTTTGGAGAGATATTCCATGTCATAGAGGTAAACTTGTCTTAAAAAATCATAAAAATAGTGAAAAATGGCATAAAACCTATAATTTTGGCATAAGAAACTACCCTTCTGATTTTCCTTCCAAAAATAACTTTATCTATACATGTGGTCAGGTATAGTGGTTGGTATAAAAAAAAAGGGTTAAAAAAAAATCCCCAAATTCATTGGATTGGCCTCTCAACATCCCTATTATTTTGTACATGCAAAATCATTCCTAGCAGTCTCAAAAAAGCTATTTTCCATGCACCTTCTCCACTTGGCATTCAAAACTTCCCAATTTTGTAAAATTATCCATAAAAAATATGTAATTACACTTTTAAAATTTTCCCATATCATCATTTTCAATTAAAAAAACCTTTAAAAGGCTTCCCTAATTGTTTTTCACCACTTCCCCCAAGTGTTCACTAGTTGGTTCACTAGACTAGTTGAAAGTGAGGACCTAGTTGGGGCACATAAAAGATTATTCATGAGATTATATAAATTTTTGGAGTTATATAAAGTTTAAATTTTCCTCCCAAAGTTTTTTTCATCTCCTAACTCCTCATACAACATGCACATCACTCAAAATGGTCAAAGCAAGTGTTGTTTCCCTCTTATCCATATATTTTCATACAAGAAAATCACATGTGTATGATACTCTGAGAGTCCTCTAAAAATTATATGTGATTTCATTTCCATTCCCTTTAATATAGATACCTAATTTTCTTCATTTCTCCAATCAAGTCTCTATAAGGGTTTTACAAGGGTTTTGAGTGGCCTATACTCTTAACCTTTGTTTATAAAGGTAAAAATTTAAAAACCTATAAAAAATCCACTTGTGGCATATTAATAACCCCCTATAAATTATCTAAATGGTTTATGGCCCATGAAAACATCCATGAAAGATATGAGTGATGGAGGTTGACCATCGAGTTGCCCTTATGCTTCCTATGAGGGTTTTAGTAGGTTTGGGGTTACAGATGGCTTCTTGTGGAGTTTATTCTCCAAAAAAAATATTCCTCACCTCTGAATCTGACCTAACAACATTTTAATATCATTTTAAGATCTCACCAAGAGGTAAAATGGGAATGACCCCTATTTTAGAACAAGAGTTATGCCTTGCCAATAGGCCCGTTATCACCTTATTAACCAAAAGACAATAATTATCACCTTTAATACATTAATTTAGAACTAAATATATTTATTTTACCACCTTAGGCATAATAAAAACATCAGAGTGATTTTAAAAGGTTATAAATTGAAGTGAACTCTTATTTGGGGTTGGGTTTGCATGCTTTTGTAATAGGTCTACCTCTAGACCTACTTTTACAGAACATATCCTTGGAATTCCAAACCTCAAAACTGTTTTTTCATGTCACTTTAGGTGTATTACATATTCAAAAAACCTAAATTTAACCCTAATTACCTTCTGGTCCATGATTTCATCACTTTTCCCAAAATTGGCACCTTCTTGCACACTAAAAGTGACTCTGCTCTGAGACAAAATAGAGGGTTTTTTTCACTATTTAAATTATAAAATTTATGGTTTTTTATTTTTATATATGTCTTAATGGTAATATTTACCAAAATTTAGCTCTCAATTCCTCCATTTGGTCCTCCAACTCTCCATTTTTCCAAGGCAAACTTTTGACTAGGAATGGTTTGTGGGTAGGTAGGGTATAGAACTATATTTAGATGTCCTATGGTTTTAATTGAGATTTATTTTTATTTTTAATTATAATAAACACTTTATAAAACCCATTAAAACCCATATATATCATTCTTTCTCTTTCAAACACCTTCCATGCCATAGAACCTAGCATTAGGCCTAAAACTACCTACAAAAGAAATCGTTGTCTTATGCTTGTTATAGGTCTTCTTGGGCTAGGTTTATATTTAAATGCATAATATAAACTTATTATATGATTTTAAAAATCCAATAAATGTTTCCATTTACTATCTTTCTCTTTGAGTTTAATCTTTTTGCCCTAGCTCATTTTTTTCTTTCCAAAATAGGCCTTTGCCCCTTAAGGACTGAGACAATCCCCTTAAGTCATGCTTATATGTGTGTTTTAGGGTTGATTGGAGTATTTAATGAAAATTTATACCATTAAAAACCTATTTTAACCACTTAAAATTCATTTTCCTTTCAAACACCTTGTCACATGCTTCTCTAGCCCCATCTCATGTATTGCTTCAATATACTACTTGTACAGACTAAGACACAATTTTCATTATTTGTAAGATCTCATGGATGTATTTATCCTAAAAATGTGTGTAAAAAACATTATTTTTACCTTCATATTTTAAAATATTCATCTCATCCATTTTAATGCATTTTTTGACCTCAAAAGACCTAACTCTTGACTGAGATCAAACTTAGGGTTCTGACTGTAGATGCCTATTTATAGGCCTGCAGGATTCATGGTAAGGAATTAAAGTTTAAAAAGTATGTATTTATCCTTTTTTATATCAATATAATCATAAAATATTCATATTACTCACCTAAATTCTTCATTCAAGCTCAAAATACCCTTTTCACCTTGATTGCTACCAATTCCTCATATTAGGTTGTAGGTGCATGTTCCTAGTCCTATAAGTGCATCTTGATAGGTGTTAAAGCTTAAAAATGGGTATAAAACCTTATATTATGATATAACATCAAGTTTTCCTCTCTCCACCATCTACATTCTACATTTTTATCACAAATTCCCCTTTTCACCTTGATTAGGCTAATCTTCCACTGTCCTTAGTTGTAGGTACATGTTCCCAGGCCTGTAGGTTACAATGAGCTTGATTTGGATCATGTTACCCTTATCTAGGGTGTTTTTGAACTTTAATTTATAATTTTATCATTAAAATTTGTATTATATTATTATTTATGAGTCCATACACCATCCTTTTGTGCTAATATTTGAAACATTGCCCTCACTACCTCCCTACCCTGTGTACAGATAGGGGATGGCCAAAAAGGTAATTTCAAGAAATATACCCCTTATTCATTACCTAAGTTCTCATGAATTATTTTAATATCCCTTGGAATTGTTTACTAAACTTGGAAAAGGTCTAGGATTATCATATGTAGTGCAAGTTGACAACCTCCATCAATATCCTATAGACATCACTATTGCAAATCAGTGATTTTTAGCCATTTTGGGAGGTCTCAAAACCTATATTCCACTCCTCATTTTGACATAAAAAATGTAATTATTGTTATTTGAGGATAGGGATGAAATATTAACCAATAAATGATGTTGTAAACCTCTTATAACATGTAACACATCATCTCAAAACCCTCAAGAACTCTGTTTGGTCAATTTTGGGACCGAGAACCCAAAACAATCAACTCTCTTTTTTGGAATGAACAATCCACTTGTATAATAATTTAAACCTTCCTAGCATGGAAATAATTAATATTGGATATTATAGGTATTAATAATGAGTTACACCATTTTTTTTTACCATTCATGATTCGTATAAACCTGCTGGAGCTCAAGTGCAAGGTGACTGTAACACACTAGGCAGTGAACAATTGTGCATAGCTGAGGCCTTAAGATCTCTTATTTGACAATAAAATTCCATTATAATGTTTCAAATGAATTTAAAACCTTACCAATCCTTTATTAAAATTAATATGACTTAGAATGCTCTTGTAAGTGAAATTTTGACTATTATATGCAAGGAAAACATGAGAAAGCAAGAAAAATGCAACTCAAGGCCTTCCAAATACCAAAAAACACTTTTCAACAATTTAATATATATAAAAAATAAATATAATAATAAAAAATTCACCAAATCGCTTGTTCTAATGTGGATAAACCACTCACAAAGCAACTGAGCTGACTGCTAATGTAAACTAGGCCATTTACAAGCATGTATAAGCCTAAAGGAGGCTTTCCCAAGTATTTGAAACTTACAAAACCCAAAGAATAATAAGAAAATATTGAAAAATAATTTAATCACCTAAAACAAATCATTCCATTAATCCAAAGAAATAAAAGTTAAAAAAAATTCAAAAAGAGACCCCTCATGGTTGAATAGGCATTAAAAAATACCTAGAGTGTTAACGATCATTCATAAAGGATGAGGCACTAGATTTAAACTTGTTTTCATGGATGTGAATTATAATTAGATGAATTTACACCCCCAGAAGCACTCCCTCTAATTCAAATTGTATGGCCCATAGTGAGTTCTTGAAGTTAACCTTCTTTTGCATGCCAAGAGGAAGAGAAAGAAAAAATAGTTGTAGATGCATATTTTTATGCAATTTATTCAATTAAAACATGGTAATGACCTGTGGAGAGGTGAAGAGTCACACCAATACATTTTCCAAGTGGTATGCTTCCCAAGGCAATCGTACAAGTGCCCATTTCTCTCTCCTTAGCTAAGAAAACTACCTTTTATCTTAACAACCTACAAATTTTAGTTAATGATAGTTGTTAAAGACCTCCTAGGATGCATGGAACATGATATAACTCCTTAACACTTGAAAAATTCCTAAGAAACCTATACAAAGCATTAAATGCACTATTTAGACCCCTTAAAATGACTTAAAATGATAAATGGGCCTAGAGAACACTTAACCAAAGCTAGTACATCAATTAACACTAATTCACCTATGAAACACCTTATAACAACATATTATACCCATTTAAATGCCTAAAAGTGATTTTTTTTACTATGGGAGCCCTATTTTGACCTAAAAGATAAAATTGGTCAATAGTATTGATATAGTTGAGTATCTTTATTTAAAGCTCTAAAACCTCTGTGTTCTCATCTACATTGTCATCCAAGACAAACTTTAAATGGGCTAATTATAGTATGAATTAGGGTAGAAATGAGAATGTGTATGACCTTATAAGTCTTCAAACCAACCTCAAATATTTTCAAACTCTCTTCCATCATATTTTTTATGGTTTAGAAACTTCTCTCAATGCCTTACAACTTAGATCTCTCATCAACCTAGCTATTTAAGGTCACGCCTCTTAACAGGTTGTAGGTGGTTGTTGAAAGAGTTATGATTATATGTAAGGATTTATAGACCTGTAAGATAAAACCCCAAATTTTTAAAATTTTATGCTCTATTTTGGTTGTTTTTATGATCCCTTTTACTATCTTGAAACCTTAAACACTACCCATATCATTGTTTAAAGTCAATCTCCTCAACTGCCTAGCTATAGGAGTGCATTTGAGAGTTTTGAGTGTGTGAGATATTCTCTTAGGTCATCAACCAACATATAGATATTTCTATATCTCTAATTTATTTTTTTATCTTTAAACTTTCTCAATTCCTTGAGATTTTAAATCACAACAACTCCTCTATTCGAAGCAAGCTTGACATGAATATAGGTGAATGTCCTATTATTTGACTACATTTGGTCTTAAGTAGATATTTTCAACTCTACATGACTTATTAAATTTTTCAATCCTTCATAAATATATTTATAATCTTAATTCCTTTAAAGTTTAGATAGCATATTTAAAGCATCTTATCACATTTTGTATCCACTATTTGCACATATAGTTCTGTAGGTCTCTCTAGATACAATCTCTGAAAGCGATTAAGTATTTTTGAATTTAAGACATTTGGAAACTCTATTATATCATGAATTATTCATAAATATCCAAAATGTGATTTCATACTTTATATATCCTTCAAAACATATTGACATCATTGCGTTTTATAGAGCTATAGACCTATAGGTGGTAGGTGATGAGGACTGCAATCACTATTTTGAAAATTTAAAGGTGCACAAGGTCTATCAATAAGGTTTGAACATTATAAAAAATTTAATAATCATATAAAACATGAAGTCACAACTTCAAACTCTTTGAAAACATATTTAAATACTTTCAACTCATTTAATTGCTATGCAGGCACAAAATACAGTCTACCATGTGAATGAAGACATGACCAATTTTGAGACTTATATAAAATATATATTTGGTCAAAGGATATGAATGGATTCTTAATACTATTATAAGACCATGAAGAATAATTACAGTGTACCAAAACACCTGAAGAACTCATAAATATAGAAAGTTTGACAATCACTTAAAATTATGCACTAAAACCACTTTTCATGCCAAAAGGACATCCAAACATGAAACCCCAATGAATGAAGGTGTTTGAGGCATCTATATACATCTAATAACACACTAAAACTAATTTAAAGTGTAAATTAATTCATAATGTGTTTTGAAGTTGCTCTTAACTCATCTTATGGGGTTTTGAGTTCTCAAAAAGTAATCTGGGCTCTTAGTAATTTTTCATAAATATAAGATCATAAATAAAATTTCCAATGCCATAATTTGTAATACAATATGGTTAAAAAATATTTAACAAATATTATCCCCAAAATCTACCTGTATGACCTATGCCATCTGCTTGAAGTTAGACTTTACAAGCTTGTGAAGGGGATGGTGAGAGGGAGAAGGAAAAACATGAAACTATGGTACTTGAAACTTCTTCCAAATCATTTTACTAACCTTTATAAGTCCAAAGGATGTTCTAGATATGTTTTCACATGCACATGACTTTAATATCCCATACAACTTCTTCTAACTCCTTAAACTAGCATTAAAGTGAACTATTCAAACTTTATTCTATTTCTCTGATAGTTTTAGTAGTTGTGTGACTAATCCAAGGACTTTGGAAGGTTTTTTGTTACAAATTTTACCTTTGGGGAAAATTTGACACACGTAAATTTATATAAACATCCACTTTTATGCATATTTAACACCTTCAAGCTAGCAAATGGACCTTAAACACTTCAAAAATTCATGAGATGTTGTTAAATGATGTTTAAGACATAAAATTACATGAATAAACCCAAAATATCCTATGAAATAACTTTACCATGACTTATTTCCTCATGACACTTGTAGACTACTATATGACCACAATATGAAATTGTTGGGTTAAATATAGAAAGTTTCAAGATTTTATTACATATAGTATTACTCAATTGCCTAGATCAGAAGAATTGAGTTTAAAAATATATATCAAAATCTACTATTTAACATAAAGATTAAAAATAATCTAAACATGTACTTACAAGTTAAATAAATAAATATGGAATAATAAATACATGCAAAAAATAGAGAAATAAGATATGCTAAAAATAACATACAAAATACTGACACAATATTTAATGTGATTCACCCAAATTTTGGGCTACATCCACCAATAAAATCAACAACTCTTCTATTCAAACTTCCAAAGGAATTTATACAAGTGCTTAGCACTTCTTGCCCCTCAGTCTCTATATCAGAGCACTCTGGCAATACCTTTGTCTAAAGATAATTTTCTCTTTCCATCAATTACTACACAGCTCCATTCATCACCTTTTTTTGTTTTATCTATAAATCACATCTACATACTTTTTCTACCTCTTTTCCCAGTTTTAAATGGATGATCACTAAAAATAAGGAAATACAAAATCTGTTCTAACTTTCTACAGTTACAATCTATTACAACTTTCTTATAGAGTAAGGAAGTGAAAAATATATTCTAGCTTATTTCTGTTACAATTTGTTAAAACTTCCTTACATAATAAGGAAGTATAAATTTGTTACAACTTTTGGTAGTTATAATATTTTATAGATATTAAAAACAAACTACTTTAAATAGTCATATGGCTATGATAGTGATGCATAGGTTGTTGATAAATCATCATCTGACCATCCTCAAGTTTCTCCTATATTCAATCAATTCTTATAAGAGCATCATTAAAAATAGACCTTCACGACCCTACCAACATAGATCTATAGCCAATGTAACCATGACCACATAGTGCTTATATCAATCCACAACATTAGAATTGAAATTTGACATTAATGGATTCATATTAATTTATAACAAAACTTATATGTAGAATCTCATAGCACCAATCAAGTTATAAGTTTTCTATTTTGAGGTTGCCCATAGTAGTTGTAGGCTTCATCTACAGGTTACTCATAAAAACTATAGGTTTTCACCTATAGGTTACCCATAAAAACTATAAGTTTTCATCTATACATTTTTTGTAGCAACTATAGTCTTCACCTAAAGGTTACGCATATAAACTATAGGTTTTCATCTATTGTCTACCCATAATAACTATAGTCTTCACTTACAAGTTGCCCACAACAACTATAGGTTTCTTTTACAAGATGTTCGTAGCAACTGTAGGTTTATTTTGTAGGCTTCTTGTAGTAACTATAAGTTTCTTCTATAGACTACCCATAACAAATATATGTTTTAGGAGTTTTTAATAAAATGAGTCATTATGTTTCCACATCTCTAACAATCTCCCACTTGGAGACATAAGGCCACAACACCAACTGCTATAACCTTCCACTAGAACTTAGAACTACTAATTTCTTCTTCTTCAAGCTCATGCTTGAAGTCCCATAGAAGTTGAGTGTGTCCTTAACTTCACTACAAAAATTACCTTAGTAAGCATATCTACAATATTATCCTTCGAGTGAATCTTATCGAGCTTGAACTACCCACTTTCAAAAAATATGTGTATGAAGTGGTAACGAAGCTCTATATTCTTTGTCTTTCTATGAAAAGTGGAGTTTTTATCCAAGTGAATAGCACTTTGGATATAAAAATATAGAGTGTACCCATATTTATTCACTCCCAACTCCTCCAAAAATATGCTTAACCATAACAACTCTTTACTTGTTTCAGTTCAAGCAATGTATTCAGTCTCAGTGGTAAAAAGTGCAACAACTTTCTGTAGCTTAGAAACCCATGAGACTATAGTACCTCCAACTATGAAAATATATCCAGTGGTAGACCTACCATCCAAATCACCTACCATGTCACTATCAATAAAACCTTACAACCCACTATTAGAACCTTCAAAATATAAACACATACTAGACGTTCCATGCAAATATTTGAAAATCCACTTAACTACTAACTAAAGGTGTAGAAATAGATTTATAGTTTTGCATACTAAATCTCAACAACACCTTTTCAATATATTTATATTTAATTAAAGTTAGTTTCTTACCCAATCTATCTCTATCAATTATCATTTTGATAATTTTTTTGGCTTGTCCAAGATCCTTCATGGCAAACTCTGAAGAAAGCAATTTCTTCAATTCACTTATTCTTTACATGTTAGCTCCACACAACATGTTATAAATATAAAGTATAAGAATAATGAATTCACCATTTTCAAATTTCTTACTATAAACACAATTATCACTATGACTATGAGCATATCCATGCTCCAACATGAAAGTATCAAACCTTCGGTACCATTGCCTAGTTGCCTATTTCAAACCATATAAAATTTTTAGTAATTTACAAACCTTTCTTTATTTCCCCTTTACCTAAAAAACTTCTGGTTGCTTCATGTAGATTTCTTCTTCTAAATCTCCATGTAATAATTCTATCTTCACATCCATCTATTCTAAGTGAAGATCATTAGAATTAGAAATTATTAATATAGTTCTTATTGAGGTAATTTTGATGACAGGAGAAAATACCTCTAAGTAATCAATTCCAACCTTTTGTGCAAAGCCTTTAATAACAAGCCTTGATTTGTATGTTTTCTACCCACTCTCATCTTATTTTAAATGAAAAACCCATTTATTTTGTAGTGCTTTCTTATTAGGTGGAAAATCCACCAATTCCCATGTTTATTGTGTTTCAAGGCATCCAATTCTACTTTCATGCCCTTTTCCCATTGCACACAATCTTTGACTTGCTTAGCTTCTGCAAATAATTTAGGTTCCCCACTGTCTATTAGTAACAAATAAAATAAAGATGGAGAATACCTATCAAGAGGTTTACTTACTCTTGTTAACCTCCTTACCATAGGTGTGACTGGTTCACTTTGAGCTTCTCTTGGCTCGATATTCTCAAAAGACTCCATTGGGTCATTAATGACCCTATTCCCATTCTTTGATTTTGTAGAGGTAAATGGAGTATTCTATAATTTCTCTTTTCTTTCTCCAAATACACTTGGAGGTATGACAAGATTTTCTCTACCAAGTGGATTTTTCAATTTTATTTTTGCAAGTTGATCCTTATACATTACACATTCATTAAAGATCACACCAAGTAATCTCATAATCTTTCTATCATCTAAGCACCAAAAATGATAACCAAATGATCTATCAACATATCCAATGAAAGTGAATCTCATCAATTTAGCATCCAACTTATTTCTATTTTCTTTATCAATGTGCACAAATGCTTCACATCCAAAAACTTTTAAATGAGAGTATGAAACACTTTTACCTATCCAAGCTTCCTTGGGAATATCACCATATAAAGCATTATATGGTCCTCTGTTAATAAAATAAATAGTATTATGAACTACATCTACCCAAAAAGTAAGGGCAAAACTAGCATGAAGTCTCATGCTTCTATCTCTCTCCATAATTATTTGGTTCATTCTCTTACTTACCCCATTATATTGAGGAGTTTGAGGCACTATTACTTCTTTTTGAATTCCTTCTTGTGCATAATAGTTCCAAATTTTTTTTGAGGTGTATTCACCTCCATTATTAGATCTTAAGCATTTCAACTTCATTCCTGACTCATTTTTTGCAAGGGCTCTCCAAATTTTAAATGTTTATAAATACATTAGACTTATTTTGAATACACTAAACCCATAAATTATAAGTTGTATCTTAATACTTTGATCCTCCCAATGATTATATAGGGTCTAGTCACTAAACATTATAATGTACTAATTCTAATTTATATTGTTTTCTTTCAGGCCCAACCTTTAAAAAAGAAAATTTATTTTGTTTACCAAAAATGCAATGTTAACATAAATATAAATTAATAAGATTTAAGTTTGATAAATTCCATTTATTACGTAAAATACTCATACCTTTCTAATTCATATGACCCAATCTTGAATGCCATAAATTAGTTTCTAGATCAGAAGTAGAAACTAATGCAGTATTAGAATCAATAATGAAATTACTCAAATACAATGTGCCTTCCTTTTTCCCTCTGGCTACAACAAGATTACCTTTTTTTACCCTCCATGATTTTGCATTAAAAGTAACAATACATCCATCTTCTACCAATTGACTTGCAAAAATAATATTTTTGGTAAGACTTGCCACATGTCTCACTTCTTTGAGTATCCATTCATTTCCATTCTATAGCTTGATCTTTACTGACCCTTTGCCAATAAAATCATAGGGTTCATTGTCTCCAAATAAAACTTGGCCAAACTTGCCACTTACATAGGTTGTAAAATACTTGGGATTGAAAGTAGCATGAAAAGATGCCCCTGAGTCAATCACCCATGACTCAACCTTTGTATCATATGACAATATTAAAACATCTTGATACATAGTAGTAGTATCACTCGAGGTAATATTTACCTCATAATTATTATCATTATTTTTTTTCTCCTTGTGATTATTTTTAGGATTCTAACACTACTTTTTCATATGGCCAAACTTTCCATGGTTCCAACATACAACACTTCTTCCTTTTGACTTGGATCTATGTTTGAAAGATAAAGATCTTCCCTTTGATCCACGACTCTTGATCCTCTATCTATTCTTTTCTCTCCCTCTAGATTCAACATTTAGTGTATTGATTTTTGAAGTCTCACTAGATGTCTTCCTTCTCATTTCTTCAAAGATTATGACACTAACAACATCCTCCATTTTAAGAGTATTGCTCCCAAACACACTTTTACTCACAACCATCACAATATTATTCCAGGATTCAGGTAGGGAGCATAATAACAACAAGACCTTGAATTCTTCATCTAGTTTCACTTTCAAAGAAGTCAATAAATTTGTAATATTATTTTAATCATTCATATGTTTAGCTACAATTGAATTCTCATTCATTTTTAGGTTGAATAACCTCTTCATCAGATACAACTTGTTTGTTGCTAAAGGCATCTCATACAACATGCATAAGGTGGTCATAAGTTATTTTGTAGTCTTTTATTCAGATATATTGGAGGAAACACTTCCTCCAAATCAGAGCCTAATGGTTCCCAAATCTTTTCTATCCAAGACATTCCATTCTTAATCTATTCTCTTTCCCTATCCTTTTACCTTTCTATCAAGTAGTAGATAAAGGTCCTTTTGATACGGATAGTCAATCATCTGCATCTTCTATAGAATATATTCTATCCATCAAACTTATCAACCACTCTTTTTCCATCATATACCATTATTCAATATCTCCCACTTGAGAAGATATTACTCTAAGTCTGAGATCCTGTAGAGATTTACAACTTGCAAAATAGTACAAAAAACCACACAAAGATGGATCTGATACTACTTGTTGGGTTAAATACAAAAAGTTTCAATATTTTATTACATATAGTATTACTCAATTGCCCAGATCAAAATAATTGAGTTTAAAAATCTGTATCAAAATTTACTTTGTAACCCATAGATTAAAAATAATGTAAACATTTACTTGCAAGCTAAATAAATAAATATGGAATAATAAATACATGTAGAAAATAGATAAATAAGAGATATTGAAAAACAACTTTCAAAATAATGACATAGTATTTAACGTGGTTCACCTAAATTTTGGGCTACATCCACCAAGAAACTCAACAACTCTTCTATTCAAACAAACGAAGGAATTTATACAATTCCATAACACTTCCTACCCTTCAATCTCTATATCAGAGCACTCTAGCAACACCTTTGTCTGAAGATAATTTTCTCTTTCTATCAATTACTACACAACTCCATTCATCACCTTTTTTATTTTATATACAAATCACATCTACATACTTGTTCTACCTCTTTTCCCACTTTTAAAGGGATGATCACTAAAAATAAGGAAGTATAAATTTTATTCTAACTTCCTATAGTTACAATATATTATAAATTCCTTATAGAATAAAGAATTACAAAATATATTCTAACTTCCTTCTATTACAATTTGTTACAACTTCTTTGCATAATAAGGAAGTATAAATCTGTTACAACTTCCTATTGTTATAATCTTTTATAGATATTAAAAACAAACTACTTTAAATAGTCATACAACTATGATAGTGATGCATAGGATGTTGACAAATCATCATCTGATCATCCTCAGGTTTCTCCTACAGTCAATCAATTCCTACAAGAGCATCATTAACAATAGACCTTCACAACCCTACAAAAATATATCTACAACCAATGTAACCACAACCACACAATGCTTATATGAATCCACAATCATAGAACTAAAATTTGACATTAACCTATTCCTGTCAATTTATAACAACACTTATATATAGAAGCCCATAGCACCAATCAAGTTACAAGCTTTCTATTTTCAGGTTGCCCATAGAAGCTGTAGGCTTCATCTATAAGATGTTCGTAGCAACTATAAGTTTTCACCTATAGGTTTCCCATAGAAAATACATGTTTTCATCTATAGGCTACCTATATTAATTTTAGTTTTCACCTACAGGTTACTTGTAGAAACTATAGTTTTTCATCTATAGACTACTCATAGAAACTATAGTCTTCATCTACAAGTTACCCATAGTAACTACAATTTTATTCTATAGGCTGCCCATAAAAACTATAGATTTTAGGATTTTATAATAAAATGAGGCATTATATTTCCACATCTCTAATATAAATTACCTTAACTTCTCCAAACTAACCTTAAACCATGATAACAAGGTTAAATAAATACTCTAAATACCATATAGGGTATGGCATGACCACATGACAAGACCACATGAAAGTTTTCAATACATAGGGGGATATAAAGTTGACTTGGGGTCAAATTTGGTCAAATTTTTTGGTAATTCACAAGGGTAGCCTTTTTATAATGCTAATAGGACCAATATCCTTGCATGTCCACTGGGAAATGGGGTCTCTTATACCCACTTTTAGAACTATAAAGATTTTGAACATGACTCAACAAATTTATTGACCTCCACAACACATCAAAATGTAAAGAAAATAAATACACACACATGTGATATCAAGTACTTGGGTAACATAACAAGAAATTAAGCAAAAAAGACTATATACAAACTGACGTAAAATAAATTTTCTCCTCCTGGATCAAAGGGGAAACTTGCACCATCCTTTGTTCCATGATATGAAAGAGGACATGAATCAAATTTCCCTTTGAATTGGTATCTTCAACTCCTTCATACTTTATATTATTTTATCATGACATCTAATGCAATAACAACAACTTTAAACATGTCACCTATGAAGGTGAATTCTTCTTGTGACTCAACAATTTCAATCTTCTCATGAGACTCTTCAACTACAACCTTGTCCAATAATGCTTCACCAAAGAATGTTTTTTTAACCTCCATGGTATTTTGAATGATATTGGGATTCTCATCAGCTATTATAAGCTCATCAAGCTCTTTAATTATCTTATCATACTCAACCCAATCATCATCAATATTCTCAATGAATAAATCTTAAAAAATCTCTTTTTGAACATGATATTCAATCTTGTAATAACCTTCAAGCTCTTGGAGGAGTTAAATATGCTATTGCCAATCATATTTGTCTTCCTTCTCTTCAAGAACCACAATTTATTCAACTTCATATTCTTTCTCATTATGTAATTGATCGACTTCATCTTTCTTTCTTGAAGAGTCTTCAACCTCAAGGCTGATTGTAACTTATTCAAGTTTGGTACTTTGAAAGTTATCATATTGTTCTTCAAGAGGCAATACATATAAAAGTATGTCTTCAACTTGAATAAAAATAGGTGTAGGATTTTTAAGACCTTAAAATTTTTCAAAAATATCATTAAACTTAAACCATAACTCATCTTGGTCCATGGAGTCAACAATAGCTTTTTCCTTTTTTTTTCCTCAAAACTAACCTCTTGATGTTGCTCATGAATCTCAACCAACTCATTTTATGTGATGTCTCTTTCAAGCACCTTCTCTTTCATGCCTTGATCAAACTCTTCATTGGTAGATATAAATTAATCTTTATCATATTTTTATTCACTCAATAATATGGATTTATGATTGTCTATACCAAGGGGAGTCCCTATAGTGAGCTATTCATCATAGGCACTTGAGTCATCTTCTTGATCAGGTACAACTTTGGCTTGATCTTCTTCACTTATCTCCCATTTAAGGGGTTCTACCTCAAAAAGAGATGAGGTGGGAGGGTGGTTAATAATTTCATGGGTTATAGAAGGAGTATGGGGTGTGGTGGATGGCTCATGAATGGGAATGGGAATGGGAATGGAGGGTTTTTAGAGGAACTTTTGGAGAGATATCAAGTTAAATTGAGCAATATAAGGTACATATTCTTCAATAATAACTTCATTTTCCTCATAGTCTTTTTGAGTCTCTTCAATAGCTTTAATTTGATCTTCCACCTTCTCAATTATAATATCATTAGTTTTTTTAATACACTCTTAGATAGACCTCCAAGATCGATAATATATAGGTTATTGGGGAGAGGGCAATGGGACTTGATTAGACATAAAGCTTTATTTATCTTCCATATCTTGATATTGGCTCTCTTTAAGTCTTTGTATCTTCAACTCCAACTATTTAATTTTCATATCTATATCCTATTGAAATAGATTTTCTTGAAGGTGATCAGTGTCCTTATAAGGATAAATATCATAAGAATATTGATATAAAGTATAAGAGATTTCTTGAGGAGGGCTAGGAGAGACTTGCATAGGTTTAAATTTATATTTCCCTTCAACTCCCCAATCTATACTTATTTCACCTTCTCCACTCCAATACTTTACTACTTGATTCTAGCTTGGAATTATGGAAGACTCCTTAGGAGTTCCTTGGGGAAGACAAGTGGGATGCTAGCTTGAATAAATAGGTTATTCTAAAACAATTTCATTTTCTTTTTGAATACTCTCTTAGATTGAATTAAAAGAATGGAAGGTTTGAAGAACACATGGAAGACTTAAAACACTTGGAGATTCACTTGGAAAGGTCTCTTGGGGAAGAATGGGTGGCATGTATGAGAGATGAGATGGAGTGTAGGAAGACACAAAGGGCTGATAGAATTAGATATATTGTCCTTCATGAACTTTCAACATATCTTCTATGCTTTTATTGAGACCTCTTACATTCAACATTCCACTTGAGATTATTTTCCAATTTGGTCTCTCAATAGGTGTCTATTCTTCTTTTAATAGCTGAAATGAGTCTCTCATGTCATGAATGAGATGGATAGGAATATCTTGACCATGTTCTCTTTGAGTATGAAGGTCTAACACGTATTTCTCATAGCCTAAGAGAGTTTGATTCAATCTTGAAATGAATTGGTTTAAGGGACAATTAGATACATATTAAGCTTGAGAAGGATACTCATATGAAACATCATGGCCATGTAGAGGAGAAATAGGTTGACCATAAGACTAATATGACTCCCAAGGAGGGTAACAATATTTATAAGGATATTGAAGCACATAGTTGGGGTCATATCTAAGTTAATAAAGAAGTCTATATGGATGGTATGAGTCATGACAAGGTTGATAAGGAAGTGTATATTAGAAAATTTCATCATATCCAGCCATGCCAAATTTATTAGTCAAATAAAACACAAGATATCATCAATTTTTTTCACAAAAAGTACCTGGGCTACTTATAACCATCTGATTTCATTTGGAGTTTCCATTGGTTTTGTGGAATGTTTCTCAAAGTTGATAGGTAGAAGAACACACCAAAAATTCTTCCACTCATATTGACCTTAGTCCCATTCATGCATGATAGAACTTTTATCACCAAATTTTTCACCCTAGGAGAAGGTTGTTTAGACTTATCCAAATTTGGTGAAACATGGCATTACCCTTAAACCCTATGTTTTCTATAACTAGGATAAACCTTTAGATTTAAGGTATAGCTCCCCTTAATGAATTAATTAGTCTCATACACTAATCTATAAATTTATAGGAAAAGGTAGAGAAACATAATCTAATGAGGTGATACACCAAATATTTTTTGACCACTACCAACTAGCTACATGTGCACTTTTAAATCAATAAAAATAACCTCACATACACTACTCTTAATATGAATCTCTCACATGAGTATTTCAATGTGAAGGTGGTGATGGTTTTTTAAGCTAGGAGGACTAACCAAAAGGTCTTTAATGACAATATAAGATATAAAAACTCACTAAAATATTTCACCACACTCATACACTTCACATGACTTGGAAAATAATATTTTAAATTGCATATAGGTGTTAGAAAAGGATAACATGCCAAGGAAGACAAGTCAATTCACTTAACAATATTAATTATTCTCATATGCACAATAATTATAGTCAAAATAAGAGGTATAATTATTTATTATCATTTATAAAAGGGATATAAATGGGTATGGATTCACCATACATAGGTGGAGGATACAAACTTAGCCAAAAGTGGCTCAATATATAGAGAATGCGAGAGAGAAAAGAGAGAAGTTTGGTAGAAGATGTTTGAAAAGTGTTCATGATAGTTTAAACTAGAAAAAGAGTTATGATATAGTCAAATATACATATAATTCCATGTGTCTCACTCATGAAGTAGCTCCAACCTTCCAAGTGGCATAGGAGTTACAAACTTGTTTTGACACCTTGACTAGCATCTTAAAAACTATCATTTTTTGCATGAAAGGAGTGATAAATGGACATTAAAACCATGAATTCAAATTTAAATTATCTAAAAAAAACTCATTAAACATATATCATTCCTTAGGAAACTCTTTTGACCTACCATTCCATTAGTTATATGCATAAGTGTCTTACTCTTCATTTCCCACACCTAGTTTGGTCTAAGTGGCCTAAAATTCAAGTGCATATTCTTATAAAAATCCAAAATAGATGAATGTTATTAAAATATATTATCAGGCCTAAAAAAAAACCATTTTAATTATTTTATGAACTCCCAAGAACTCATTTTTCTCCTTAATCCTTCACTAGGCCTAGTTTCCTTGTAGCCCTTTTTCCTATAAATCTCCTTGTGTAAGTTTTGTATGTATTATATTAAAAAAATAAGGGAATATTATAGGAAACTATATGTACTTATATATCCATGTAAAATTTAATATTCATACTCTATGTTTAAACCCATTTTTCTACCTTTCTCTCTCTTGAATTAGGCCCAATTAGGCCTCCAGGCTTAGAAAGTTGATTTTGGCTCTAAACTCCTCATGCACATGTGAAACCTCTGGTAAGTGTTTTATTAAATGTAACCATGCCAAAACCAAACTCCATGTTAATTTTGGTCTTCTATAACATTATGTATGTATCCAAACCATGAAATGGCCAAAAACAAACCCTTCACAAACATGTTTGGATTGTTTTGTAAAATGGAATTTGTTTAGTCACTTAAAGGGGTTAATGAGATTTTTTATTTATTTTATGAGATGAAATATGTCTCAAGGGACCTCTTCCAATTATTTTAAAGTTTCCATCTCTCCAAAATCCATGTAAAACACTAAAAAACACATAAAATAGTGCATTTATGGCAATCCATATAGTAATCCATATGGTACGTCTAGATGATCCATTTGGAGTCTATAAAAATATTCAATAGGTTTTATAAGAAAAACATTGAATTATGTGTTCTTTATAATTCCATCTCTTCAAACTAGTTACTATTAGGTTTTAAGAGAGGTTTAAGACATGTTTGGGGTCCTAATGATTGTTCATAAAGAACAACCACCCTCTCTCTCTCTTAATGCCACAAGATTATTTTAATGGGACCCATATAACACCTAAAATTACCATTAAACCCCATGAATCTCCTCATGAAATGTGTGAGAAATATTTGATGACCCTTAAGTTAAATAATAAGCATTCTAAGGGGTTTGAGAAAGAATGAGGTCTATAGGTATATGATTTGAACTTGATTTGATCTTTAATGACCTTAATTAGGTATGGTAAATCCATCCTAACATATTTTAATGTATATACAACTTCATTATTTCATTAGGTCTCCAACCAACCCACTAGCTCAAGCCTAGGGTTCTTGAGCCAAATAGACTAAGAGACCCTAAAGCGCTGTATGTGCCCTATTTCCTCATTATCATGATGTTTGTGATATGATGAAGGATTTTTCCATGTCATTAAATATATTCTCAAGGTTTTCTCATGGTTTAAACTCACCTAAAAGTGATATTCATCTATATGCTCTTTAATACTACCTTTCCCAGTAGGATTGTGTGTGTGACTTTAGGATTATGTAGGGTTGTAACAAGGTTTGTCATCAAGTTATCTAATTATTGTTTGAGTTTTGAAACTATGATACTACAATGTAATGAAATAAATTCATCTTCAAACACTTTACCCCCACCTTATATGCTTTGAAAATCCCTATTATCTCTCAAACAATGAGGTTTTTGCTCTTATGAGTCTTAGACAAGACTATGTACATGACTAGACTAGTGACCACTATTTGATCACTTCCACTTAATACAATGAATTAATAAAATTTAGTCTCATATAATATTAAAATACTCACACATAAATGTCTAAATGTTTTGAGAAACCTTAAGTTTCTTATATAGACTTAAGGGTGATTGTCTATCTATGTATGCATTTAGGTTTATGCCTACCAAATTAGGTGTTTTAGGAGACTAATATCAACCCTGAAACTTTAAAATTATTTATATAACACTGAGATATTTGAGGACCTCATTCAAATCCCTTGAATACTTTGTACTCTCATCAACATTGCCTAGTAGGTCTGTGTATACCACTCGAGACTGTGTGGATGTATTGTCTTAACCCTTATTTTGGTCTCTTTCTATGTCCCCTATTTAGGTCCCTAATTACCTCAATCAATTGAGTTCCATGAGTCTCATATAATTTTAAAATAATCACACAATCTACTATTTATTATTTTGGAGAGGCCTTGAGTCTCTTAGGTAAACCTATAAGCAGTCAACTACCCATGTGTATGCATTTAAAATTATCTATAGACTCTAATGTTTTAGAGACCCTATTTTCAACATTTAAATATTCATACTCTTGAATGGTATTGATATATTTGAGTATCCTTATTCAAATATCTAAAACCTCTATGTTCTCATCTACATTGTCATCCAAGATAAAATTTCAATAGGCTAACTGTAGATATGAATTAGGGTATAACTAAGCATGTATATGACCTTCTAGGTTTTCAAACCAGCATCAAATATTTTCAAATGATTTTACATAATTTTTTTTATGGTTTAAACACTTCTCTCAATGTCTTGAAACTTAGAGCTCTCATCAACCTAACTATTTGAGGTTACTTATCTTTATAAGCTATAGGTGGTTTTTGAAAGAGTTATGACTATGTGTAAGGATTTTTAGACCTCCAAGACCAAAACCCAAATTATTCAAAGGTTATATTATATTTTCATTTATTTTATGAACCCTTTTACTAAAGTGAAACCTTAAACCCTACCCATATCATTGTCTAAATTTAATATCCTCAACTGGATAGATGTAAGAGTACATTTGAGAGTTCTGAGTGTGTGAGATCTTCTCGTAGGTCATCAACCAATCTCCAAATATTTATATAGATATAATTAAATTTTTTATTATCTTCAAAATTCATCAATTCCTTGAGGGTTCAAAAATTAACAAGACCTCTATTAAAATCAAGCTTGACATGACTATAGGTGACTATCCTATTGTTTGATTACATTCGGTCTTGAGTAGAGAGTCTTAAATATTTCATACTTCTTGTATTGTTCAATAATTCATAAAGTGAGGTATTTTATTCATTAATTTCAATTTTATATATCATTTTCAAAGCATATTATTACCTTTTGTATCCACTATCTACACATATATTTATGTAGGTCTCTCTAGGTACAATCTCTTCTAGCCATTAATTCCTTTTGGCTTTAATACATTTGGAAACTCTATTATCTCATGACTTATTAATAAATCTACACATTGTGATTTCATACCTAAAATATCCTTTAAAACACATTAGAATCATTAGCTTTCATGGAGCTACAGACCTACAGGTGGTAGGTGATGATGACTACAATCATTATTTTGGAACTTTGAAGGTGCAACAAGGATTTTCAAAAATTTCTGACCATTATCACCATTTTAATCATCATATAAAACATATATTCACAACTTAAAACTCTTTAAAAAAATATTCAAATACTTTCAACTTATTAAATTTATATATATGCATATAATATAGTCCACTATGTGAATGAAGAAATGACTAATTTTGAGACTTGTATGGAATATATATCTAGTTAGAGGATATTAATGGATTGTGTAGATACTTATAATACCATGATTAATCATTACAATACACCAGAACACCTAGAGAACTTAAAAACATATAATTTTTGATAGTCACCTTAAACTTTGTTCTAAAGCCACTTTTCATTCCAAAAGGATATCCAAAAATTCCACCATGATGAATTAAGGTATGTGATGAATCTATAGACATTTTAAAACACACTCTAACTAATTTTAGGTAGCCATTAATTCACAATTTGTTTTGGAGTTTCTCTAAACTTAGTCTATGGGGTTTTAACTTCTCAAAAAGTAGTTTGGGCTCTTATAAATTATTCATAAAGATAATAAAACCAATATAATTACCAATGAAAAATATTGGAATTACATAGGGGTCGCAAACTTTGGCCAAAATATTATCCCCTAAATCTACTTGTACGACCAATACCATCTGTTTGAAGTTGGCCTTCACTAGCTTATAAAGGGGATGATGAGAGAGAGAAGGAAAAATCTAAAACTGTGGAACTTTAAAATTATTCCAAAGCTTTTTACTAGCCTATATAAGTCTAAAACATGTTCTAGAGCTATTTTCACTTGCACATGACTTCAAAAGTCCACACAACTTCTTCTAACTCCTCAAACTAGCATTAAAGTGCAATATTATGACATTGTTTTGATTATATGATAGGTTTGGAAGTTGTGTACCTAATTTAATAACATTTTAAGGTGTTTTTTACTAATTTTTAATTTTGGGGTAAAATTGACACATATAAAGTTAGCCAAAAATGCACTTTTTATGTATATTTATCACCTTCAAACTAACAGATGGACCTTAAACACTTCAAAAATTCATATGAGATATCATTATAAGATTTTTAAGACATAAAATGACATTAATAAACCCCTAATCACCTATTCCAAAAATTTACCAAAACTTATTTCCTCATGACACCCCTAGACTACTATATGACCATAACATAGAATTACCTTAACTTCTCCAAAGTAACCTTAAACCATGATAACAAGGTCAAATGAAGAATATAGTGACCATATAGGGTATGAAATGACCACATAAAAATACCACATGAAAATTTTCAATATATAAGGGGTGAAAAATTTAACTTGGGGTCAAATTTGGTCAACTAGTCCAAATTTTCATAGATTTCAAAAACCCTACTAGGTGCCAATACACCCTAAGGACACTAACATATACCTCCCCTGTATAATTATAATGGCCTTATCCTAGGTTCAATTTAATTCATGTTATTAATTTAAAACATCAACATATAGTCACATATTCAATCTTACAATTACATTTACAATCTTGTACATCTGATTTCTAGCTAAGTTTTATTTCTTTAGTACTTTCCATTTTTTAAAAATAAATTTAGTATGTTCCAAATTAGTTTGTGTTATTTGTTACATATTTTTATAATTTTCTTTTTACATAAAATCTTGTCTAATTAGGACTAACATTATCTTAATCCATTAATTTGATAAAACATATTGGTGAACCTGTATATTGATTCAATATTACAAAACCTAACCATTCATGTCACTAGGGTTTCTTTCCTTTTTTTATTGTTTCCAATTATTATTTTTGGTTTTCAAATTTTATAAATTATTTATTGGCATCAATATTCCAAGTTTCAATCTCATATTTTAAGTAATCTAGGAAAGTTTTTTCTAACTACGTTAAAATATAACTAGATTAAGATATCTTAAAGTTGAGCATTTCCAAATTTTATCTCACATCATCATAATGAAACAATCTAATAATTGATTTTATGACATAGATAAGTAGTACTTAAAAGGGTTTATTTCCAAAATCAATATATGTAAAATGTGTTTATAAATATTATTAAAGATGAAATCTAGAAAAAAAATGAGAAAACTTCAATCAATATGAGTTCCTTACCTTCCTCTACTTTATTTGATATAAATTTTCTACCACCATTTACTATGGGGGTAATCCAAGTATTTCCACCAATAAATTTTCCCATTACTACTAAGTCATTTGTGACACCACATTTGGTTACCACACATTCTAATACTAATATACAATCCCATATTTAATATGTTCAAGGTATTCAAACTAAGGTGTTACATTTGTAACAAAATACTTCCAAACATAATTAGGCACTTGATTCATAAACATTTTACATACTCCATTGGTTCAACATATTGTAGCATATCCTTTACCAACTAGTTTTATGACACCTAAGTTTAAATTTTATGATGGAAAAGGTGACTTTGATAAATATTTGAGATCATTTAAGTAACATGTTTGGAGTATATTTCCAACAATAGATTTTTGACCAATTTATTTCCAAGAATCTTAAAATAATACTCACTCAAATGGTTTTATGATTTAACACATCAGTCAGTTTAAGCATTCAATCATTTGGCAACTTTTTTCATTGCACATTCCTTTATCAATATTAGAAAAAAGATTTCATATGCTTAAATTACTTACCTCAAGAAAGAATCCAATTATTCTATCACAAAATGTGTCTTAAGTTATAATATCATGCTATCCAAGATGATCAATCCTATGGTAGATAAGGAATTAGAATACATTTTTAGACAAAGTTTACTTTTACCTCTACATGAATATATTATGTTTAAGAATTTTCTATCATTCAAAAATTTGTGTCATGCAGTTAAGGAAAGAGAGGTCAAGTTATTATCAATGAAAAATATTAAATATTCAATGAATCTAGTTTATACTTCTCATGCAAATAATCTGAGTAAGGAATCATACAAGGTGAGACCAATTAAGAATAAGAGTAATCAAAAGGTAAAAATTAATGAAATTTCACAACCTACTATGTGTATTGTATTATAACTCCTCTAAAGAAGAATTTTACCAACTTACTAGACGTTTCATACAAGTTATTACAAAAGTTATTGGAATATAATGTCATATTGATCCCTCCCATTAAATATATTGATATGACTAATTATCTTCCAAAAGGATTCTATCAAAATGTTTTTGTGACTATCATAAAATACCAAGATATATTAAAAATAGATTCATTAGTTTGTGACATAAGATTTAGGACTTTATAGATGAGAAAATAATTGATGTGAGTGTACCTATTGAAAGTACACAACCAAAAACAAATGAGAGTAGAATATTAAGATATTCATTTATTCCTTCCCTAAGCATATAGGTCAAAAAAAATAGATAAATTATAAGTGCATTACACATATATTATACATCCTCCACTAGCTTCTTATCATCCTCACACTAATTTAAAACATACTTTGAATTTTATTATTGTTACATATCATGTTTTAGTGGCATCTAGACCACTTATCACTTTTGTAAAGCATGAGATAGTTGACAATGATTTTGATTTTCACTCCTTTTTTGTTTGATATTACATTGATCATCAACATATATAGAGTGTCATAGTTGATGATGGTTCAAGTGTTAATATGTCTACTATAAAACTTCTCTCTCATCTTGGATACACATATAAGGATATACTTACAATAACAATAGTAATGAAGACATTCAATAGGCATATTCAAAGTTCTATTGGTGAGATCACATTATCATTATAGGTTAGTCTAAAACATGTGTCCATAAAGTTCACAATAGTACCCAATGTAAGGGTATTAAATATGTTATTGGAATATCTTTGGATTCAAAATCTTCATATAGTTCCTTCTACAATACACGGATGCTTGAAATACATTTTTTCTAATGACATTATTACAATCCCTGATATTCCATATGAATACCCATAAAATCAAAAGTTCTGGTTCATACATAGTAGATTATAGTTGAGTAACCTAAAAAGGTTCAAGCTACTTAGAACATTCATAATAAACTATTCCATTCTCTAAAGAGACCCGTCATTGAAAATCCACTAAATCAGATATTTTTCAAATATTCTATAGAGTCACTCTCTACTCTAGCATTTCATATATTGGTATTACAAAGCATTAAGAGTGTTGTAAAAATGACACCAACACAGATTTCTTACACTCCATGATATGTTCCAAAAATTCCTAAATCTTATCATGATAAACAACCTACACAATCTACTACAAATTATTATCATGATAGTGGTACTCATGTTTCAAATTTAGATCGATTGTTAGATTCTAAGTTGTGATCAATTCCTTCACAGTGGCATGATACTTTCCATTCATGAGAAGCCATCATTCGTATGATAGATACAATACCTATCAATTATGAGGTTATAATAGGATTCATTGGTTAGTATTTTATTTTTTTAGGTTTCATATATTTAAAAAATATAATATTTTAGAAAATTCCAAAAACTAGGGCCTATGCATGCTTTGTTTAGCTCATTTATATTAGTTGATTTATGATCGGTTTATTACTATTTATATATATCTAGTTTTATATCAAATTTAATTAATAAGTGTACTTTATTAGGTTATAGAACATCCAATTTATCATTTTCATATGTATTTTTAGGTGGTGATACTATCTCATGCCCATAAATTTTACTCAGATAAAATTGCTTTAACCTAGATAGTTACACATTGTGCTCTTGTCTAATTCTACTAGATTTTTCCTAGTGAACACATTGTCTAATTTTATAGATTTAAACCGGTCACATTATCTCTATAGATTATCTATATCATATCAATTTCACTATGAGTATTATCTTACAAATGTTTTATTTATTTATGACTATCCCTATTATTCATACTTTATTACATTACTTTGCATGTTTTATTATCTAACTTACTTTCACATTGTTATATTATGGAATCCCTGAGTTGATGAATAAACTAATGTTACAATTTACTTATGTAGATAAAATTTTATTACTCATGCATGATTTTCATGTTTACTTTCTTGCTTCATGCCTTGTGTGTCTATTCAACTTATTTGGATTGTTGATATTTGAACATGTCCTTTTTTGTGGCTCTAAGCCTTCATTGTGTGATTTTATGCATGTGAGTGACATTTGAACATGTCCTTTGTAAGTGGCCCCTTCGTATTTATTTTATTCTTTACATGTTTTTACGTGTGAAATTTTGCATACGAGTCATAACCATGACATTTTTTTCTCAATTTTTCTTTAGTTTTTAATGTGATAATAGATATCATGCATCTTCCTAGTTTTTCAATCCCATGATATCATGCATCATCTTGGAGTTACTCTATTTAATTTAACTTACTCAGTATATGATCATTTCTCATTGTGTTTCTCATTTCACTTACTCAATATCTAGAAAATATGTTATGTATGTTTGGTTATACATGCATCTTATGTTAATACTATATTACTCAATTACTTATGAAAATGCCATGATCTCTAACGTTATAATTACTAATTTATATTTCAAACTTTTATATAACATAATTTGCATAAATTGAATGTTTTTAGCTAAGTTATTTTGAAGGATACACAACTTACCTAAAAATGGGGCATACATAATGGCTTATATTAAAGACTAAATTTTGATAGTATATTTCACAAATAGGAAAAGGAAAGTTTTACTAGGTTGATCATAGGACATATACAAAATCAATTTTAGATAAAAATTATCCATTCAGGTAAGGGTGTAGGCTAGACATGTCCAAAATAATGTGTTTTCCTAATAGTAATAAAATAGTAATTTATATAATTTTTTAGAATCACATACAGTTATAGAACAATTTACAAGAGATATACAAAATAATTTCAAATGATTTCTCATATTTATCCCAGTTTGGGAACATCATGTATAGCATGTGTTCCATAGTTTTGCATAAATATTTTTCTCAATAAATCACATGATATTACTTAGTTTTATAATCAATGTACACCCAGATATCAAATTGGGGGTATGTGCATGACACATGACCACCTTCTTGCTTAGTTTTGCACTAGTTTCATAGAAGGAATGCAATTTCATTCCATTTTATATATTTTATACACTAGAATAAAATTATGTTATTTTTACACCAATTTTTTGCCAATTTTAACTATAAATAAATCTTATTCTATTTGTAGTGGTTGATTCACCTTTCACTAGTTTTGCACTAGAATGATCCATTAGAATTCATAAAAGGATTATAAGATACTCTAATACTTTGGGTATCCAATGATAGAGTTAAAAATAAATTAATTTATTATTTACACTCTCCTATAAATGAGGATTAGGGCATGTATATTCCAATATAAGTGTTTCAATGAAGAATAAATATCCAAGGATCCTTCCCTCTATAATCACTAGTTTTGTACCATAAAAACACAATAATTGATGTATCTAATCATGCTTATTCATTCCACATTATTATATCTATAATTTTTGGTCTTTAATTTCATATTTACATCTTAATTAAGGATTTATTTATACATGTTTCATTCAGACTTGCATGAAACATAGTTCAACGTTATGGCCTACATTCAAGACTATTATTCATAGGTAAGTTTACATATACATTTTTTCCTTTTACTATAGTAGTTTCAATTTTATGCATTAATATTATAAAAGGGGGACGTCGATGCATAAATTAACATTTATTACCAAAATAATAAAATCATGACTACTCCTTATACATAGCTCATTCCTATTTCTATGGTCTTTTGATCATCATTCCTTCACTTATAAGTGAATGACCCATTCTTAAAAGTAAATAATGATCATATAATGTCCTTATTTCTCAATCTAAATAATTAAATCATACCCTATGATTATTCCACACTTCCATCTCAATTTACTTTTCTCATCAGACAAAATTTACCTTTCAAGATAATTTCACTTGTTGGTAGTATTTAATTTCACCGACCTCATCCTCCCACCAAATAATGACTAGTTTCTTAAATTCAAATTCACCTAATGGGTCATCCCACATATCTTTCAAGTCCCATATAATGAATTTCAAAATGGTCTATATAAAGCCACATTTTCAATCCATTTATTCACTATAGGGTCATATGATTAAAAATCACTAGAATATCTAACTGCACCTTTAGAGGAAAATAAGTATTCTTCCTAATTCTAAGTACACACACCCTTAGTAGCCTTGATTTAGGTATGAATTAAACTCCAAGTTTATAGGTAATTTTAAAATAAATTAATCACACTAATATTTCACCAATATTTAGCATTACACTAGTATTTTACACACACCACCATAGCATGGGAGAACTACATGGATTTTGATCCCTCTTTGGAGTATTGGTATGCAGTCAATGCTAAAGACAGGGGGTGTTGAGGTCAAGAAAAAATTCAACTTCTAACTCAATTTATTTTTTTTAATTTATTTACTCATGACATATTGAGCTAGGGTTCTAAGTTAAAAATAAGGCATACAAAAACTTACGTAGTGAATGACACTGATCTAATGACACATAAAAAAATAAATAGATGAGGGTGAATATGTATAAACTTTCATAGATTACAAACACCTAACATATGGTGATGTAACCTAATGACACCAAAGTAGGCCACACTTGTATAATTTTAGTGGCCATGTCCTAAAATCAAGCAAAGCCTTGTTCTTCATTCACAAAATCATCATACAGTTGCATAATCAGTCTTACTATTACATTTATAGTATTACACATCCATTTTTGGGCTTTTTTAATCTATTTGGTACTTTAAATTTTTGGAATTATTATAAATTTAACATGTTATAAATCATTTTGTGCCATTTATTGCATATTTTTAGTATTTTGATTTTATGAAACAATTTCTCTAATTGGGATTAAAACTCTCTTAATCCACTAATTTGATAAAACATCTTCCTCCTAAAGCTTACTTTGTCAAAACTTAAAAATAAAAAAATCATTAATAAAATTATAACCTACAAAAAATTATTTATCTTTAACTATGTCATGTGTTATATATCATACATATCTACCTACACTAGATAATTTTACACATCCATGTTTTCATAAGTGCTTCTCATAGTATTATTTGATTAGGTGAGAGACTTAATAATTTAGATATATATGCTTATGGATACATTTTCATCTCATCCATTTATGGGGGAATTTATTATACATGTTATAGTTAATAATTTTCCTAATTTTTATTCTTACACTTAATAGATAAAAACAAGTTACAAATAAATAAATTCAGGTATAAATAACTGAAATACAAAAAACAATTTATCTAAGAGGCTAAGTAATAGAAATAATCTGAAGTGTCACAAATGAAATGTAAATAAAATAAATAAATCCAAAAATAGGTGTATAATTTATCACATATTATATTTTATATAGATCTAAGTCTATACACTAATTGTGTTGATTTTACTTAACCTAGTTCTAAGTTTCTAAACTTATACATTGATCTAGTATGAACCTACATGGTTATGTTATATGTAATACCAACTATAACAAGATCGACATATTTGTTTATTCCCATATGACATTATTTCCATATCTATAAGGTTTTATATCTTTGGTTTATGGGTTCTTATGTGTTGTATCTTCCTAATTGTGACTATACCTTTGTTTTATAGATGTGTAAGGTAAAATATGTTGTATGGTTGATTCTTCACTTTGACCTATCTTTCAAAATACAAAAAGAAAAAAAATTAAAGGATTTCAGAAAACAATCAATTATCATTTAAAAATATATATCCCACATGATTGGAATGATACCTCAATGTATTTATTGTAGTTGTGTCAATGGAATAACTTAAGTAAGGGTTTCAAATTTCTCTACCCTAGAAGTGATCAATGCAACTACTAAAGTCTAATTACCCTACTTTGGTATAAGGGAATTTGAAGAGAGACCAAGATGGATGAGTATTTCAAGTTTCTATGGTTTGATTCCATTAAAAATCACTTGAATGATGAAGCTTGGATCTAGGATTAAAAATTAGTATAGTGAAAATTTGATTGCTATCATAACTAATGTGCATAAAAAAATATAAAATAAAAATGAGAAGGGTTAAATATCATGATAAAATATAATAAAAATATGGAACCACAAATATAAAATTACAAACCCATATGGGTATGGGTTTATTTAGGATGAGCCTATCCATCCATGAGTTTTTATAAGAGATAAGTTAGGCTATATTTTTTAGGCAAGGTTAGATAATAGTTAAAATTTAATTAAAATGTAATAAATAATAAATTTTAAAATAGTTTTGAGGTGATTTTAAACTATATGGACCAAATGTATACTTATGTGGGGTTAGAATTATCGAAAAATAGGTTAAAATATACAAGTTTGTTGAATAAATTAAATTTGGAATAAAACAAGAGAATAATAGTTTTGTGACAAATTTGGGTTTCTACATAATTCTTATAATTTTAAGGTTAAGTACATAAATATGGTGGACAAAAATGGGCCTACCCATGGACACGTTTTTCCTAAAAATTAATAAATCTGAACATTTCAAGATAATTTGAGATGGTTACACTCAAAATTTGAAGATGGTATAAGAACATGAATTATTTCATTTCAAGTATAGTTTTTTTTTTAAAAAAAATTTATGAAAAAATTGTGAAGTATAAATATGTAAAATATCTAAAATTTTAAAAGGAACTCTTGTTTTTGGGAAAATAGAGTAGATAGCCAATCATATGGCCCTTTATTTTTTTAACATTGTTTAATATTGTTTGAAACACTTTGGTGAAAATTTAGATAAGATCATCTAGTTTGTGACGTATATATTTTTATAATTTTTTAATGAATAATTTTTAAAATTAATTTTACAAGTAAATAGATCTTAAAAATTGATTAAAAAAAATGGATAGCCAGCGGTGTAGCCCCCTAACTACATCAAAAAAACGAAAATTAGTTTTTTGTAAATGTGTGTAGAATTAGGCCTAGTTTGTGACCATATATTTTTTTTTACATTTGGATCCATGAAAAAAATACATAAACATATATAGGCATGTGTATTTCTATAATATAGTGGCCTACCAATCCATAGTTAAAAATCAACATAGATATAAAGATTAAAATAATTTAAAAAATAAAAAAATCATAAATCTGGAAAGAGGAGAGCATGCTCATCATTGTGATAATAATTTTATGAATATCATCATTAAAATTCATTGTGTATTTGGTGATGTAAGTTTAGTTTTATTATTTTATGTCAAAAATCTCAAATTTAGTTGTGTATTGGTAGGTCTAAGCCTTTGGCTCTGGAATTCAGGCCATTTTTGAGCCAAAAGGCTTGTTTTTGAATTTAAACATAGAATAACATGTAAATTCTATAGTGCATAAAAAATATATTGACATGGTAAAAAAAATGAATTTATTCTATGTATACATGTTTATATTTATTTATGCATCTATTCACATTTATAAATTTTGGTATTTTTATTTTATATTGGAGAGTGTCATTATATACACTACCACGAAAAAGACATAATGGATATAGTGATGCAATTTTGGTTTTTTTACATGTGAAATCAGAGTTTTGAATATATAGAACATGATTTAGGGTTCAAACAAGCCCAATTTCATTATAAAATGAATGAATGAGTTAATTGATTTAATGGTGGAGGCAATTATAGTCAATGTTAACCCTTTGAACATAATTGCATGTATAAGATGTGATTTGAGGATAAATTATCCTATATTACTTGGCATATTGAGTGAATTAGTGTAATTAGTGATGCAATTTGAGAAAAATTTATCCTCATGAGCCTAATTTTGACTATAAAGGATTTAATTTGGGGTTATAAACCCTAATGTCATAAAAAAATAAACTAAATAATCCATTGGTTGAATCCAAAGGTAATTGGGGATAATTTGAGCCCCTTCAACCTAATAACAAATATAAAATGTGGTTTGTAAATTAATCAGCTCCAATTTCATTAGAGAATGAAGTAAATAATCATTTGATTCAATGATAGATGCAAATTTTACATGTATAAAATGTGGTTTTGGGATCAATAAACTCTAATTTCATCTTATAATGAATGAAATAGTTGATTGGTTCAATTATGGAGGAAAAACGGGTCAATATGAACCCATTGAACCTAATTGTAACTATAAAATGTTATTTTAGGTTAAATTGGATTTGATTTCATCATATATTGAGTCAATTATCAAATGGTGCAATCATTGACATAATTTTAAAAATATTGAGTGAGATGAACCTAATTTCAATAATATATGATGTGATTTGGATTTAAATTTACCTTGATGTCATCATATAATAAAATAAATAGTTGATTGATTCAATCAAGGAAGCATTTGAGGCTAATTTGAGCCCCTTCAATTCAACTACAAGAGTAGGATGTGATTTGGGTCCTAATTAGCCCTCATTCTATCGTGAATTGATCCAATTAGTCAATTTATGCAATTAGAGATGTGATTTGGGCTAAATTTATCTTGGTAAACTAATTAATGGATAAGTTTATTGTATAATATCCAATATATGGATTAATCAACCCTAATTTTATTAAAAATGTAAACATGAAGGTAATTGGGGCCAATTTACGCCCTTTATACCTAACTACAAGTCTATAATGTTATTTGTAACTAAATTAGCTCATGATTCTTAGAATAGTGAAATAATTAGTCTATTGTTTTAGATTAAAGGTAAAAATAGGTTTTGAAGGGGCCCCAAAACCCTATACATCAGATAGATATAAACCTTAAGCACATCCAGGAAACAAATAACCTGGAACAAACAAAAGCTGAACCAGAAAAACCAGTAACCAAAAAACAACCTACAAGAGCTAGACAAACAATAACAATTAGTTGTTATTATTTTTTTTTATTACAAGACCGAAGCTTCATATCTAGAGGAGGGACCAGAAGCTTAGATTTTTTCCTCTTAACAGTAGTCCAACCATCCTCTACCTTGGCTGCCTCAGCAGCCCATTCCACAGAAGGCCAAGAATCATGAAGCCCAGTGGGTGACAAATCCTTAGCCAAAGCCTTAGGAGTCCCAGCCATCGACTGGCTCCTAGGAGAAACCTTCAAAACAGGTGGTGGAACCACCACCTCCTCAGAAATTGGTTTAGATAGATTACATAATCCAATCTCCTCCGAACCTTCAACAAGAACCATCTCCAGCTGAGACTCCTGATCCGTCGAAACAGATAAGATACTCTTTTCCTTCTCAATCTCAGAATCAGATGAGGCTTCCTCTGGTTGTTCTGCAATATAGTGATCATGATCAGTTTCTACCCACCAAGAAGGAGATCTTCTGGGTCTGGATTTCCTTGTGGTGCACCAAGCTGCAACATGCCCCATCAGATGACACTTTCTACATCGAAAAGGTAACCCTTCAAAATCTAACATTTGCGTCCAAGATCCCCTAGGGGAATCCAGACAAATCGCCTTAGGAAGGCCCTTAGAAACATCCACCTCAACCATAAGACGAGCACAGGTTGATCTGAAATACCCCTTGGTTTTTGCATCCACAAATAAAAATTCCCCTATGGCATTTTCGATGGTTTTAAACACCGAATCATGCCATAGATGCAATGGAAAATTAGGGAGCCAAACCCAGATAGGGATCTTGTTGAAAGTTTCTGTTACAGGATTGAAGTCCATATGCCACCATTTGGCGAAGAGAGGGTATTTACCCTGCCAAAAGAAATTTCTATTAGAAAGAATGGTCTTCTTGTCCTCAGCAATGTGAAATAAAGCTATAAAAAAACCTTTACCACAAGGATAAATTTCAACATTTCCATCAATCAGTGGCAACCATGTCTGGGATATCCAGCCATGTAAATCGGCATGAGATGGCCAGAAGCTGCGAAATCTACAGATAGCCGCAGACTTTGAAAAAACTTCTGCCTGATCAAATATTTCCTTAACAGTATCAGGATCTAGATTAACCCTGACAGGTTTCAAATAATTAGTCTATTGTTACAATGAGTGATGAAATTTGGATGAAATTAAACCTTGTACACCTAATTTTGAATATATAGGATGTAATTTGGGGGTCAATCATCCCCACTAGCATAATACCCTAAATAAAATAGTCCATAAATTCAATTGTGAAGAAAAATTTGGATAATTTGAGCCCTTTAAACCTAGTTACTAATGTATAATGTGATCTAGGGATCAATAGGCCTAATTTTATCATAAATACAATCACAGAGGCAATTGGGGGTAATCTATATCCCTTAAATATAAGTTTGACTATAGGATATTACTTGGGCCTAATTGAACCTAATTTCATCTATATATGATATAATTTCGACATCAATCAAGAGTAAATTAAATCAAATAATATTTTTATGACATAGTTATATAATATATAACTATGTAAATATAGTGAATATGTGTTATAAAATGTATGCATTATAGAATGTACATTCTATGTTCAAAATAGACAAAAAAATATTTTTTTAATGACTATTTTTAACCTCAATCAATAATTCTATCCCCACAAACATTATATGCATCATTTTATAGCCTTATACTCATAGATAAAATGTAACAAGTTATTTTTTTTGGACCCCAACTTCAAAAGCTATCAATTTTTTATTCATAAGTGAAGGATCTTGTTTAAAGAAGAGGAAGAAGTTAAAGCACAAAACATCAGAGAATTTACTAGATTTGAGATAAAAAATGTATGAATTCAATAATTTAAATATATAAAAGGTACAAACATTATCCATAAAGAACTAAATATCATAGATAATGATGAAATTAACAATGATGAATTGAATAATGACGATAAATGTCTACCTAGAATTCTAAATTATGTTTCAAGTATACATTCAAAGTATAAAGTTATTTATTTTATTGATGATGATTCTATGAATAATTATTTATTCCCTAAAAATTAAAAAAAATACGTGGAAAAACATAATGATGAAAGTAACAATGAAGAAAATAGTATTAAACATAACAATTTTGAAACTCCATATCAACAAATTATACCATTAATAATACCTCCATGGATTGTGAATATAAAAGGTAAGTATTTAGCTAAATTTGATGAAAACATTTTATAACCAATGCATAAGAAAATTTCTTACCACCATTCAAGAAGACTAGTTGAAAAAAATGGAATATTTTTTTGGAAAATTAGGCTTTGATAGTCAAAAATATCAATTATTTATTTTATTGATAAAAGTAATTAATATGGGACTTATAATGTATACCATATGACTAATAACATCTACCATGGATGAGGAAAATGATGAAATTGTTGAAAATATACATGATGCAATCATATTATAGATGTGACATCATGAAACAAAGATTGTAATTTTGCTTGATGTATAATTACAAATTTTACAGTGAGTGGTCAAATAGGGAGATGATTGATTTCAAAAATTAATCGAGTACTAAACATAAATACAAAAATATAAATGGAAGTAATTGGAATACACCAAATATTTAATGATGTCAATACCAATGAGATATGGACATTTTTTGGTAGGCTTCCATGAAAGTACAAGGCTATAATTGTTGATTTCAAATATTAATGGGATATTATTTTTGTATAATTAGGCTTTGATAGTCAAAAATGTCAATTATTTATTTTATTGATGAAAATGATTAATATGGGACCTATAATGTACACCCTATAACTTATAACATCTAACATGAATGAGGAAAATAATGAAATTATTGAAAATATAAATAATTCATAAACTATAGGTGTGACATCATGGAAAAAATATTTTATTGTTGCTTGATGTATAATTACAAATTTTGTAGTAAGTGGTCAAATAGGGAGAAAATTATTGATTTCAAAAACTAGTCGAGCACTAAACATAAATACAAAAACATAAATGAAAGTAATTAGAATACACCAAATATTTAATGATGCAAATACTAATGAGATATGGGAATTCTTTGGTAGGATTCCATGAAAGTATAAGGCTATAGCTAATGATTTCAAATATTTAATTAAACAATTTTGGATAGACAATATAAGAGTTTCACCTAATACAAGAGATGTAATGACAATAAAAGTTGGCTCTCATAACCATGAACCACATCTAAAATATTTCTTGGATATGACCCAAACATAATTATAGTCTAAGTTTTTAGAGAAAAACCAAAAATTTCTATTAGTCAAAGATATTTTGAGATGGTAAAAGACTTTTATGTAAAAATAAATCACACACACACCACTTATTATAGGTAACATGTTAAATTTTTAATGCACTATGATGTTTTTCATCATATACATTATAATTTGCATACTAATAATTTTTTTTTGGAGTGTCATATAATTTATACCAAAATTAGCTAGGGAATTTATTCTAACCATTATTGTGAAAGACTAGATGGATAATTCTTTTATAACAAAGAATGTTTGGATGGAAATTGTCACATTTATGATGGATTGTCAAAATTAAAAAAAATTATCCATGAGGAGAATTTAAGTGCAAATGGATATGAATTAATTAGTTTGAGCAAACATAAATCTATTACTTGTATGGTAAAATATAGAAAAGAATCTAAAATGTGTGAGCTTGTTACAAAATAAATACCTATTTCAAAATTTATGTTCAAAATCAAGGAGGAAATTGTTTATGAGTAAGAAAGGCACACATAGGGATAGATGGTTGGATGAACTTTTAAATCTAAGTAAAGACACATTACCACTTGGTTCTATTTTTTTAGTATTCAAATTTGTCAAGAATTAAACATTAAAACCACAAATGGAAGTTCAGTCATAATATTATAACTCATTATAGGTTTCCATATTCCTACACATAGTATTCATGCATGACCTGATATTATAAATACAAATCAAAAAATATTAAGGGAGTACTAGTTATATGTCAGTGGTGACCAATCACATTTTATAGAGTACATGTAGGTATGTTTTGAGATGTTTTTATGAAAATTTTACTCGAAAGAAAATTACTTTCAATCAACATTACATTTGATCAAAAAAATTCACATCACATTTCAAGAATTCAAAAATGTTTTTCTAGTTGAGCAAGATGCACATTAATACTAGCATAAAACATATTTTGAGTTTCACTAAGGTTGGACATGGAAAAAAGAATCATGGTGGTACTATAACATGTGTAAAAGAGTCATTATAAGAGAGGAGTTGAAGTTTGAACATGGTTCTATTTTTACTTATACAAAAACAATTTTTGAATAGTGTAATGATAAAATGGGCCATGGTGCTCAATAAAATTCTACTATTTGTAGATATTTATAGTTGATAGAGAAAGAACACTTAGTAATGTATGAGGATTATATGACCATAATAGGATAAAGTGAGCTCCACTCATTTCATTGATCAAACTTAGGTTCTTGGATTATTCATATGAGACACTTGACATGTTTTTATTTTGCATACATGACTCTATTCGGAATGAGTATGAATCATAAGAGTGGGTGTATGAATGGAGTTGTATACCTCTAATTCTAATTGACACATATCAGGTTCTACCATTATTATAACTTATAGATATGACATCATCACATGATTTTGAACATGTATCAAATCTAGTGTAACCAAGTAGAAGATTAATCATTATGTACTATTTATTCTCATTATCTATCTTGATAGAGTCATTATAATTTGTTTTTTGGCATTTAGGGCATGTTTTTTAAATTATTAATGAAGAGGACAATAAAGAGAGAAAAATACTACTTATGTTGATGTTTAGAATAAAAAAATAAACTACCCTAGTCATATATGGAGAAAACATTGACTATCCTACTGGGTCTATAATAGTCACTAGAACTTGGCTTTGACAATATCCTATCAAAAATATAGATGTATGGTTTTTTTTAATACTTTGAAACACATAGAAATATATTACACTATTAAAATTTGGTTCTTGAAATAAATATTCAATTATTAAAATATCATTGGAGTACATTAAACAATAATCTATGGAAATTTTATGAGTAAGATCATGAAGCTATTCTTTCTACTATCAATATTAGAGTAGATCCTAATGGTTGATTGAATTTAAATTTTAAGGTATGTTAAATTCTCAAATGTGTGTGTGTGTGTGTGTGAGTGTGTGTTTAATTTTGCCAAATTTTATTTATTTTTAGGTAGTCCAAATAAATTTCATTTTTAATTACTTTCCAAATAAGCTTCCACCTTCATGTAGTTGGCACTATTATTCAAGAATTTCATATTCTTAAAGCTAAGAGAAGCTTAATATAAGTACTTAGTTATTATAGAAAGGGCATTCTTAAGGATGGAATGGGTAATGGGTCATAAAATTAGAACTATGGGAGCAAAATAACCTATTATTAGATGTTATATATCATCTTGAACATGTTGGAAAATATATTTTTGAGCCATAGAGCACTAGAGACAGAGTTCTGCAATTATAACTTCAACTTTGACAACATTTGTTATCAGTGTTTTTAAACTCCTAAATAATGGATAAAAAATGAATATAGGTGGATTTGGAGGTTATGGTCATGGGATAACATTTAATTTTAATATCCAAATGTGTTCATAGTGATGTAATTGCACCTGGATTTCCCAAAGGTGTAAATGTCAGGTGTAGGATAATAACTTGTCTCTTCACTACAAAAAAGTTGCATTTCAGGACTCATTACTATAGTGTGTGCCATAGATTAATATATAAGGTTAAATTGACATGATTTGGGATGAAATTATATTTATTTGACACACACTTGAGGTTTATTTTTCTTCATGTCAATGACTTACAGTTTCTAATTTATACATGTGTGAAGTTAGGCCAAAAACTACAATTTTTTTGTATTGGGAATGGTATTATTGAGGATGAAAAGGGTAATGGGTATATTTATAGGGTGTGATGGGAGGATAAGAAATTATATAACACCATGAACATTCTATAAATATAATTTCTGAGCCATGAATCACCGGAGATGGGGTTCTCCAATTGCAACTTCAACTTTGACAACATTTGTTGTCAGTGTTTCCATGATCCTAAATAATAGGAAAACCATGTATCTGGGTGAATTTTTAAGTTTTATTAATTGTAAAACATGTAATTATATTATAAAAGTTTGTTCAAAGTTATGTAAATTCACCTAGAGGTCCCATAGGTGGATATGTCAAGTGGAAGATAAGAACTTGTCTCTTCACTACAAGAAAGTTACATTTCAATACTCATTACTGTAGGGTGTACCATAAATTCATATATAATGTTTCATTTACTTGATTTGGGATGAGATTATATGGATTAAACACACACATGAGGGTTTTTTTAGTTCATTCCAATGACTTATGGTTTTTATTTTATGCATGTGGGAAGTTAGGCTAAAATCTACAATTTTATTATATTGGGAAGGGCATTATTGAGGATAAAATGGGTAGTGGATCTCTCTATTGAGCATAATGGGAGGCTAAAAATATATTCCTAGACATTATCTACCATCCTATACATGTTGGAATTACCAATTTTTAACAACAAAGCATTGGATATGGAGTTATCCAACTATAACTTCAAATTTGACAACATTTATTATCAGTGTTTTCACACTCCTAAAAAATAGTGAAAACATGCATTTGGGTGGATTTTTAGGTCATGTTCATAGGAACATGTGTAATTTTACTATATAAATGAGTTAAAACTGATGGACTTGCATCTAGAGTTCTTATATGTGTAAATGTTAGGTGGAGGATAAGAACTTGTCTCTTCACTATAAAAAAGTTATTGTATGCATCTAAATTCACTCACCTACATTATCATCATTAATATTAATATTAGATGACACTAATTTTGATCATCCCATTTATTCTAAGTTATCATACTAATTTATCCCCCTTTCCTATCCATTTATATAATATCCCCATTATATTATTTATTCATTCACTATCCTTAGTCTAATCCCTCTCCCTCATTAATTCTTCTAAATCCTCATTTATCCCCTCCTGATCTTATCTTATCCAATATTTTAGACTTTTAAATTCCTAATGGCCCACCTATTATCCTATGCCTAAGCACTCCTACACCCCTAATCCCTAATCCTTAGCTAATCCCTATCTAATATATCGCTATGACTTATTAATCCCTAAGAGGATATAGAATTGGAGGATTTTAGAATCCTCTCTATTCTAACCCCTCCTCTCTAGAAGCCTCTAAATCGAGAGGCTTCCAAGGAATTTTAAATTATTTGTAAAATTCCCATGTATTGATCTTCTCCATCCACCTTCAAATATCTACCATAGATATTTACTTTCTTATTTTATTTAAATAAATCCTCTCCTCCATGGAAGGCCATCTTAGAAAATCATAGATTTTTCATGCCAAAATAATCCTTGCATCCTTCATCAACAATCTCCTTATCATGCCATTATAATATCACAAATCTGAGTCCAAGGTATATTAATCCAATCTTAATCTCTTCTTGTTTTCTTTCATCTATTTGATCATGGTGTAGATCATTTATCTTTAGGATTCCAATGTTGTTTTGAATGATTTATTCATATAGTTGTATTGAATTCTAATGGCTTTATCACTATACCTAGTAGTTTGATAATTGAGTTTTGAATTTACATTGTTAAATCCATATAAATCTAAAGTTTCATCTACATTTTTCTGACCATGGTGGGACCATCCCTCTCAATCTATTAATTTTTCATCCAAGAGTTGTTTTTGGTAGCTTACAGGTCTGATTAGACAACAACAAAGGTGTATTTTTGAGAATTTACATGCACATGGTCAATCTATAGTTTTGCATTGGTATGAGTGAATTTGTAATCATGACCTCATCCCATGATAGTGATTTTGTGCCAAACATTTGATTTGACTTCTAGATATTTATATGTTTTTATCCTTTGACAATATCATAACCACAACTTGCAACTTTTCTAGTAGAGTAGTGATTTTGTAGAGTGAGTTTTGATTTTGTAAATTGCTAATGGTCTATTTTTATAGGGTTCTATCTTTGGACAAAATTATGACTTTGTAAGTTGTGACTTTCTCCTGCTAATCATGATATTGATTAATAGACTTGTGATATTATGGTTATAGTTAAAAACACTAACCATCTTGATTTATCCTTTGATCTAAAAGTGTTATTTTGACTTTGTCTATTTTTTACAGGCCAAAATTAATCAAAATAGTCACATATCCCCCTGTTTCACATCTTGTTTCTTGAGAATAAAATTTTGATAACCACATCCTATAACCCAAAATATTGTATTTATCAAGTTTTCTATGTGTTTTTTAGGGTGTATCAAGAAGGAAGGAAAGGCAAGGAGGAATCAAACAAAGACAAAACTAAAAACATTGTCAGTAGCCTTTTCTTGGTATTTCATAAAATTGTAGATCATGTAATTTTTAGAATCATGATTTTTCCCTAAAGAATAGAGATATTGTAGAATTAGTGGTGATTTTATAAATTTGTTAAATTTTCCCATTTTAAATTTCACTTTAGTCTGTAGATTGTCTTGGAAAACCCATAAAGCAAATTTAGGACTAAATTTAATTGAAATTGCTCTCTTAAATTTCAGAATTTTGCCCATTTTTGGCTAAATACTTATCAAAATTTTAAATCCATCATAAACATTAATTTTCAATTAGTATTTAATATGTGAATAATCACCTATAAATATGAAATTTAGATAATCTTTTAGTAATGTACTAAATCATTTGTTTATGTCAACTATCTAAATCTGGAGGTTTTGTCATTTATAACAAAACTGTAATTATTGATTTATAGCAAATAATGATATTGTTAGTTTCAATCATGATTTTATAGCTAACTATCATGGTTTTTTAGGTTAACCATCATATTTAGCTAACCAATGCAAAATAACAACTTATAATATATGATTTTACCTTAGATTTGTGGTTTTGTACTCTTTGGTTATGACTTTGCACTATGTAGTTATGATTTTTTAGTCATTTTTTGCCCTCAAAAGTGTAGTTTAAAGTCATTTTTGATGAATTTTGAGTCATTTCGGGCCTCTCACAATCCCAAATTACCTTTGGTGTCAGGGGCTCTACCCTTTGACCCCATTGGGGGTTGTCACCCTTAGACCCCCAAATTGTGGCCCACTCAACCCAAAGAAATTATAGAGATAAATCATGATTTTTTTAGGGTGTTTTTATTAAGGCATATTGTATTAACATCTTGTTTATTATAAGGATGAATCTAGAGGCTCATATTATCTTACTAATATCATTTATTAGTCTAACATTTTGTCTTTTAGGTTTCCTCTCAAGATTGATTATCGAAAAATACTTACATTATCTTGTAGGTTACCTTATTTTGGAGTGAAAAAGTCAAACTACTAACTATGTGCTTGTAGGTCTCTAGTCAAAGACTCCATTTTTCACTTTAAAAATTATTTTTGAATCATCTTGTCTTGTATTTATCATTTTTGATTACTTTGTCCTATATATATCATTTTCATCTTTGTCTTGTATATTCTAATCTATCTTTATCATCTTTTTAATATATCACACATAATCTTAATCAGATAATTGACCTTTGGTCTACTTATTTTTATTTTGAGGGATATGGTTGGTGTATGATCTCCCCCTTGCATCCTTGTGGTGATTCTTGGGGGGATCAAAAAACACCTAAAAAACCTCCCATTTTTTATTTTTTAAGGGAAACATGATGTGAAATTGACACCCATGCACTTGTCATAGTCTTAGGGGGATAGTGACCATGGATTTAACCACCATGCACTAATCCAAACTCTATGTTCTGATAGAGTATAAATATCAAGGATAACTATCATTAGGCTAAGTGGTTGACCCCATATAGGTCATATATGAAGAGGAACAATTAAATATCTAAACCATGCATTAGATATCACCATATACAAACTTGGGACCTACTATACCTATGTGTATATAGGGGATGCACCTAGAGATCTCATTGAACCTAGTGTAGGACCTTTTGGCTATAATAAGTATACTGTTATAGGAGTCAGTATCATGTTTTAAGTATATATTGAGTGTGAGTGGGGTTGAAAGTATTTGATAAATAATATAATGGGTAACCAGCCTATAGCCTCATCCATGAAGTTGTTGGATGGTGTGAGCATTAGGTTACACACCTTTAAGTTTACTAATCATAGGTTGTGAGTTTATTTCTTGGGTGTGTGTTATGCTAGACCCATGTTATTTGTGAGTTGAGTTAGCCTTTATCCAATCCTATACTCACTTATCTAGGTCTTTACACAACCCATCTATCATCTTTTTATACATATCATCTATATACTTATCTCATCATTCCATCTTGTACATCCTTGTCATCCTATCATTGTACATATTGTCTTTACATACCCTTTTCATTGACCTATACCATCTCCCATATTGTTTGTGCCCCATCCTAGTCTAACTATATCCATTCTTTATTAGTTATCCCCACATCACCTACATCTTGTCTTATCATCCTTGTCATCATACCCTATCATATTTTTTTTTTTGTACATCCATATCTTAATCTCCTCTTATTCTAGTTATTCTCACCCATAATTAGTCATTATCATCTTGTAAATACTTTTCTTACCATCTTGTACATTATATTTATTCTCTTGTACATCCTTCTATTCATATCCTATCATTAGACCCTACCCATCACTTATATATCCTAAATCCTATATAATCCACATCTTGTCATTTGTCTTGACCTTTTCTTCATCCTTTTCTAGTCTAACCATCTCCACTCATCATTGATCATCCCTCATCACCTACATATTCCAATAAACATATTGTATACCCTTGTCTTATCCGCTTCTACATATCATTGTTCTCTTTTACATTTTTTTATCCCCTCTTATCATTTGAACCACTCATCATTAGTCACACTCCCATCACTAATATCTCATCTTGTATCTATTATCCTTTTATCTTACCCTCATCCTATTCTAATCATTATCCCCTCTCATCTTAATCCATATGTCCATCACCTATATCTTGTCTTGTACATTGTTATTTCATCACTTGTGCATACCTTTTGTTATCTTACACATCATTTTAGTCATATCCTATCCCAACCCCACCCATCATTGGTCATCCTCTCATTACCTACATATGCTAATAACATAATCTCTCATCCACATCTTGTCCTAAGTTCATACCCCATCACTTGTCTTGACCTTGTCTTTATCAACTATCTAATTTAATATCATTATAGCTTATCCTAGTTGGATTTTTTAGGTCACGTACGGGTCTAAACCATCCCACCTCACTAATATTACCCTTTTATCCTTTCATAATCACCTATTATAATACTTGTGCTTATTATATTATCCTAATAACCTTCATCACATAATACCATCCAATCTCTATCTTAGGCAAATTGGTTTTAAGGTTTGAACTAGTCTTATTATTGACATACTCATATCATCTTCATCCACTATCACTCATCCCATTATTTAGATCTCTAGTAAATATTATGTTAGCATATTATCACTTTGTCAAATTTCAATCTAGAAAACCAATCATCAATCTAGTCTATATCATCCCTGCCTACTCATAAATAGTACCCATCATATCATCCTCTTACTAGTTTGAATATAGGTACCCATAAAATCCTCAATCCTTTTTATAACTTGATAACTAGGCATCATTGATAGGATTTTATCACCTATTGAACTCTTCATCTAAAACCTAACCTTAGTCTTATATCATCCTAATCACATTTAGTCCACCTCATCATCATCATCACCTATCATACTAGCTTGATCATTGGACCCACTTTTATTTAAGGAACCATTCCTAATCCTTATCTTCCCTCCCATCATAAATCTCTTATCATCCATTCCCCATAGAGTTAGACCCTATTTTCATTAACCAATACATATCTACCCATAAGGATGAGATTCTCGTGACATTTCTTATGATGGGTATACTATGCCTTGAAGGTGTTGACTCCCTTTAACTCATTTCACCTATTGACCAAGCCCCTTCATGTGAATGTCACACCAATCCTCTATCTTCTCATCATAAACCATTAGCTTCCCATTCCTATACTAGTAAAGGGAATCCTATTTTGGCCACCTCAAATCCATCCCCTAATCCTATCAATAACCATTCGATCTAAAGTCCGTTACTTCCACATCTAAATCATAAATTGAAGTGGGTCCTTATACCCCCTTATTATGTCTCTAAAAGCCATTTTAAAAAATCTAGTCATCATGAAAATGATGGTTTATCCACCTAACTAACATCTTGATCCCACTAAGCCTAAGCCCTCCTCGTATAAAGATAATCAATACTACATATATCATTAAACCTAGGGGCATACAATTAATTAGTGTTGACCTCTTCAAGACTATGTCCAAGACCTTATTAACCATGATGATATATTAATTGAGGATGAACTAGATGCATCCACATCCCTAGGTGAACAAGAAAAAGAATGCCAAGATTTTATTCCCAATCATGATCAAGCCCTTCCCCTTCCAATCCAAGGTCAAGACACCACACCCATCCTTCATGGTCTCCCTATCAAATTAGAGTCTATTCTTCATGATCCTAGTCCTCCTATATCCCATAATCCCTTCCAAGGACCTATCTTTATCAAACCCATTAGTATTACATCATCCCACTCTCACCCATCACATCAAAAACCCCATATTGAGGGGTCAATCATGAATATTCATACTTCTACTAGCAACATTGCATCTTGTACATTAGAGCCAACACAAGTCTTATCATCATTAGGATCATGTTAAATTCCAAGATCCAAATCAGATTCCTCATCAAAAACATCATCCCTCATTGATGTTGATAATTCTTATTTTCTTGAGAATGCCTCTAATCTAGGTACCTTTAATCCATCACCAAGCATAGCCTTGGATCCTAATCAGGAAGATGAAGTCATAACAAAATTCTTATGAGATTTATTCATCAAAGATAATCAAAGATAATCTTATCCTCTTTTGGATGCCTATACTATAACTAGTCGTCATGATTTTTTTGTTAATCTTGAGGATATTTTCTTTGATGTCAAAATTGGGTCTCCTGAGAACCCCTATGAAGACCATGTTTCCCCATCACCACTCATTGACCTCATCCTACCATCTCCACCACCTCCATCCATCATTAATCATTTTATCCCCATCAATGATCATTTAATCACCTCCTTCCATAATGATGAATAGAAACATACATCATTGGACCCTTCCTTGATAAATATAATGTGTGTCTAAAAAATAGAGGTCCAAGACTATACACCAAAATTTATAAATCATAATCCAATCACCTTTGATCCCATAAATCAAAATCAAGAAAAGTCAAATCATGGGCCTAATACAAATGTGTCTTCTCTTAGTGAAGCCCAAAATTTGGCACTAGGGGAGTAGCAAAAAATAATCATTATATATCTAGTAAAAAATCAATCTCCTTTAGTGAAGCCCAAAATTAGGCACTGTGGGGTAGTCAAAGTCAAATCTAATTAGCCAATCCAAATAATGTCAAAAGCACTATTAACATGGCTGATAATCCATCAAATAATTAGATCAAAGATGAATGTCAAAGTCATAATGTCTTGGATCTCTAAAAATATTTTGTCATATGACACTAATCAAATCAAAAAAGTCTAACATAGCCAATGATGTGTGTGACTATTAGTCCTAATCCTCCATCATCCATCACACCATCCTATCATGATCTTATCATTCATTATAGTCCTAATCCTCTATCACCCATCATACCATATTATTCTAATCATATCAACCATCAAAATCAAGCTCTAATCAAATCCATATCTCCCATTACTTTCTTGAGCAATATTGTCTCTCCTAGGGGTGATGAAGACACTTAGTCTAGATATCTAGTGAGGTATGTATCAAATATCAACAAAATTTACATAGACCCTAATCCATCCAATAATGGCATCATGCTACCCCCATCACACTTCTCCAAAATATGTGTTGGCTAAGTAATCTAGAAAGTTTTCACACCTTACATCTCACTCATCAACTAATAAATAAAGATGTCATCAATAAGTTAAAAAAAAAAAAAAAAAAAAAAATCATCTAATGGTGAAAACTAGTCTTCTAATACCTTGGGAAAGTACCATGATGAAAACCAGTCTCTAGCATCATGGTAAAATAATCTATTATCCACATTGTACCTCAACATTTGGTGGCAAATCCATCTATTTCAATCCATCCTTCTTGGCCATAAAACCCATTCCTCATCACATCCCTCATCAAATTTGTTTATAGAACCCATCCACATCATCCTTATCCATCTTATCCATTTTTATTACCCATCATCTACCATTTATATCACATACCTTCCCATATTAACCTTTCGTAAAGGAGTGGAAGGTGTCTTGATAAATTTCCTCAAACCATCTTCACATATCCTCCAAGGGAAACTTAGGTAACTATAGAACATCTGGTTCCTTCATGATGTGGTCATTGGAGATCCCTACTCCCTTCTTCCTTTGTCCTCATCTCTTTTTACACATCACCCTCATCATTTTATTGTCCCATTCATCATTCTATCCATCTTCATCTTGGTTTCTAGGCTTGGTATTCCCTTTACTAGTAAAACCACTTGTATAGTATACTTACATATTCCAAAAATCCCTATAAATTAAAATATACTAAAAATCATAAAATTTGAAAAAGCAAAAAATTATCCATGATGTCTTATCTTATCCCAAATCCCCTAGTCACATCCATCTCCATCCATTTCATATCTTCCCATCTTTAGATACCACATTTAGTCTTAAAACCAAATCAGAGTGGTCACCCATCCCATCATATATTAATCTTCATTTTGGTTAAGTATTATCAACATCCATAGCCTTGTCAAAGAATTTAATTTGTAACCCATCATTTCCCTATCAATGCCTCTTCACACCTAGTACCCATCACATCACCTCTTTACTAGTGTGGAAGGTAAATGATCCCATCAATGCCTTTATCATTGCCTCTTCATAACTAGCACCCATCCAATCAATATATTTCTAATATGAAGGGTATTTGATCACATCATATCTTAGTCTCCTTATTAGAATTAACTCTTACAGGGCATTATCTATTGGTAATCCTTGGTCATCACTTTTATAAAACACCATCCTTGGCCACTTTTTTTAATTCAATTTCTAGACTAAATCAATATTCAAAGGCCTTATCATGTCATCCATCCATTTATCCTAAATCAGGGGCAACATCTAATCCATATCCTCATCCAAGTCCTTATCCTCATCATAACCCTAATTATGATCATCATCTCCAAATCCAAGTCTATCCTACATCATAATCATCTTAGTCCAACCCATCACCCAATCACTCATCCCATCATTAGACAAGGCACTATTACACTACATGTAGATACTTGTTTGTGTCACTTGTATGTTATATTTGTCTTGTTTGCATGTGTTTTATCATGTATATATCTTATTTTTATTATATATTTTTTACATTATGTCTCTTTTTATATTTTTGGGAAATGAAAAAGGATGTTATGAGGTCACTAATGCTTTTAGGTGCCCTTAATGATGTAGAGTTTGTTATTTTCCCATGCACCTTAGCATTATTTCCTCTTGGTCATACTTATATAATGGGTTATACTATCAAGTGATATATTTAATGGATTGATTAAACTATAATTATCCTTATGAAAATTATGATGGCTTGATCATCTACACCCTCATAATTTATATAATCATCTAATCCTCCTTCTTCTCATCACTAATCCAATCCTCTCAATCCATACAACTAACATCCAATCTTTTATCCTCATCTCATCATCTGAATTATATTATCTAATCACAAAAATTATCCCCTAATCAATAATCAACATCATCTTCATCCTCTAATCAATCATTATCATTTATCTTCTAGTAAGAACTAATTATCATGAGGTCTTTTAGATTATGTAGGTAGCACTTGGCCACCTTTTAGTGCCTAAAGATAACATGACCACTGTCTCCTCTATTACTCTCTTATATATTTCTTTGCTTGAGGCATCATCACTACTCATTGGTCACTCAATTATATCCTTATTTATCATCACGTACATCATATTGATCAATTTAGCTTTAAGATACACCCATAATCAATCTTATCAGATCCTTCTCTAGCTTGGCCTATACCTCTCCCATGCATGCATCCTTGCTTGGGATATGTATAAAGCTTACATCCCTTTAATCCTATAATCATCATGCTATGGTTGATTCCCCCTTGTAATGTCTTTCCCATGCATGTGTCCTTGCTTGGGATATGTATAAAGATTACATCCCTTTAATCCTATCATCATCATGTTATGGTTGATTCCCCCTTGCAATGTGTCAATAACCTTGACACCCACCATCACTCCTCCCTATGTATATGTCTTTGCCAAGGGTATCATCAATTTTTATCTCATTTCTCAAGTTGACTTCATATTTTTCATATTCTATCTCACATTGAGCATCTCATCCCCTTGTCTACTCATCTCATCCGACCCATCATTTCCTATTTTTAATGGCCATCAATCTTATTCTTCCCTATATATCTCCTCAAGGGGGTATCATGTCCCCTAACAATCATCTACTAATATTAATTCATGACATGGTTTTTCTTTGAAATACCATTACTCCTTTCACTTCATCTAATCACAATTCCCTTTCAAAGAGGGGTAAAATGTATGCATATAAATTTGCTCACTTACATTATCATCACTAATATTGCTATTATTCGATACTAATTTAACTTATCCCATTTATGTAATATCCCACTTCTATTATTTATTCATTAACTATTATTAATATAATCCCACTCCCTCATTAATTCTTCTAAATCCTCATTTATCCCCTCCTAATCCTATCTTATCTATTATTTGGGAATTTTAAATTCCTCATGGTCTACCTACTAGCCTATGCCTATGCTCTCCTACACCCATAGTACCTAATCCCTATCTAATTTATCCTTAAGCCTAATTAATCCCTAAGAGGATTCTAGAATTGGAAGATTATATAATCCTCTATATTATAACCCCTCATCTCTATAAGCCTCTAAATCTAGAGGCTTTCAAGGACTTTTAAATTCTTTGGATAATTCCCATCTATTGATCTCCTCCATCTAACTTCAAATCTTCACCATAGCTATTTCCATCCTTCCTTCATTTAAATGACTCATCTCCTCTATGGTAGACTATATTATAAATTCATATACTCTTAAATCCAAAATAATCATTGAATCCTTCATAAATAATATCCTTATCATACCATCATAATGACATAAATCTAAGTCCAAGGTATATCAATCCAATCTAAATCTCTTCTTGTTTTATTTCATTCATTTGATCATGGTGTAGATAACTTAGCTCTAGGATTCTAATGATATTTTGAATGATTTATTCATATATTTTCATTGAATTCTAATGGCCCTATCACTTTACCAAGTAGTTTAATATTTGGGTTTTGAATTTACATTGTTAAATCCACATAGAGCTCAAATTTCATCTATAGTTACATTTTAGGACCCATTACTATAGTGTGTGCCATAGATTCATCTCCAAGGTTACATAAAATTTATCTAGGTTGAAATTATATGGATTTAACACACATGTGATATTTATTTTTACTCATGCAAATTACTTATGGTTTCTATTTTATGCACATATGAAATTGGGTACCATAATTTTATTGTATTGGGAAGGGCATTATTAAGGTCATAATGGGTAGTGAGTCTCTCAATTGGGTGTGATGGGGGGATAAAGACTTGGTTGTATACATTATATACCACCTTGATGTGTTGTTAGTGTTATTTTTTATCCATAAAGAATCAAAGGTGTTCTCCCACTACAACTTTAATTTGGCAACATTTATTGTCAATGTTTCCACACTCTTGAATAGTAATGAAACCATGCATTTACATGGATTTTAAGACCATGGTCATGATATATTGTTTAATTTTAATATATATAAATGTTAGAAGTGATTTAATTTTAATTTGATCTCCTAGAGGTATAAATGTTAGGTGGAGGATAAGAACTTATCTCTTCATTTCAAAAAAGTTACATGTTAGGACCAGTTACTGCAACATGTGTGGCAGATTCATATCAAAGGTTACATTGATATGATATAGAGTGAAATTATATGGATTTTATAAACATGTGAGGTTTATTTTAATCCTTTATAATGACTTATATTTTCTATTTTATTTGTGTCTAAGGTTATGTCAAAAACTATAATTTTTTTATATTGGGAAGGGCATTCTTGAGGCCTATGTATAGTGAGTCTCTTAATCAAGTGTAATGGGAGTCCATTAACATATTATAGGACATTATATACCACTTAAAATATGTTATAAATTATATTTTTGAGTCATGAAACACTAGAGGTGGAATTTTCTAATTGTAGGTTCAACTTTTACAACATTTATTGTTAGCATTTTCACACTCCTAAAAAATAGTGAAAACATGCATCTAGATGGATTTGGAGTTTGTGTTCATGGGATAAAATTTAATTTTCATGTGTGTGTGTGTGTGTGTGTGTGTGTGTGTGTGTGTGTGTGTGTGTGTGTGTGTGTGTGTGTGTGTGTGTGTGTGTGTGTGTGTGTGTGTGTGTGTGTGTGTGTGTGTGTGTGTGTGTGTGTGTGTGTGTGTGTGTGTGTGTGTGTGTGTGTGTGTGTGAAAACTAATGGGATTTCACCTTGAGTTACCAAAGGTAAAAATGTTAGGTGGAGGCCAAGAACTTGTTTCTTCACTATAAAATGTTATATTTAATGACCCAATAATATAATGTAAGCCATAAAATAATATTAAAGGTTCCATAAACATGATATATAGTGAAAATGCATGGATTAAGCATTCATTTTAATGTTATTTTCATTTTTTATAATGACATATGATTTTTATTTTATGTGTCTAAAGTTAGGCCAAAAAACTACAATTTTCTTATATTAGGAAGGGCATTTTTGAGGATAGAATGGTAGTGGTTCTATCAAACAGGTGTGATGGGATAAAATTTATCTATTATTATATGTTATCCTCTAACTTATATGTGTTATAAATACCAGTTTCAATCCACAAAGCACTGAAGGTGGATGTTTCCAACTACAACTTCAACTTTGACAATATTTATGTCAGTGTTACCACATTCCTAAATAGTAGTGAGGATTTAGAGGTCATGGAATGTGATAATGTGTCATTTTCATATTAATATGTGTTTGAATTTATTTATTTTCACCTGGAGGTCTCAGAGGTGGAACTGTGAGGTGGAATACAAGTACTTGTATATTTACTAGCATTTTAGGATATGTTACTATAATGTGTACCATAGATTCATATCAAAGGTTCCATAGAAATGATATAAGATAAAATTATATGGATTTTACACACACATGAGTGTTATTTAATTTTTTACCAATGACTTATGGTTTTTATTTTTTGTATGTCTAAAGTTAGGATAAAATACTACAATTTTCTTGTATTGGGAAGGACATTCTTGAGGCCAGAATGGGTAATGGGTCTCTCAAATAGACATGATGGGATGACTTTAACCTATTCATGTATGTTATATACCACCATATATGTGTTGGTAGTTATATTTTTGATCCATGAAGAATTGGAGGTGGAGTTATCCAACTATAGCTTTAACTTTAACAACATTTGTTATAAGTGTTTCCATGCTCCTGAATAGTAGGGAAAACATGTATCTAGGTGGATTTAGAGGTCTTTGTCATGGGATAATGTGTTATTTTCCTATAAAAATTTATTTAAAGTTATTTAATTTAATCTATAGGTCATTATGGAATAAATATTAGGTGGAGGAAAAGAACTTATCTCTTCACTACAAAAATGTTATAGTTCAAGACTTGTTACTATAGTGTGTGCCATAGATTCATCTCCAAGGTTTGTTATACATGATATGGGGTGAAATTATATTTATTTGACACACATGTTATTTTTCTTTCAATTTTTTCCAAATACTTATAATTTATATTTTATGCATGTCTGAAGTTAGGCCAAAAAATATAATTTACTTATATTGGGAAGGGTGTTCTTGAGGCTAGAATGGGTAGCAGGTCTCTCAACTAGGTGTGATGGGAGTAAAATAAATAATATTGGATGCTATATACATCCATATATGTTTTTTAAACTTAAATTTATATCCATAAAGCACCAGAGTTAGAGCTATCTAATTACAGATTCAACTTTGACAACATTTGTTATGAATGTTTACATGTTCCTGAATAATAATGAAAACATACATTTGGGTGGATTTGGATGTTTTTATGATGGTATAATGTGTAATTTTCCTATAAATATGTTTTATAAGTGATGTAATTTCACTTTAATTCCTAGAGTCAAAAATTTTAGTTAGAAGATAATAACTTGTCTCTTCAATATAAAAAAGCTACATTTCGAGACCCATTACCATAGTGTGTGCCAAATATTCATATCCAAGGTTCCATTGACATGATATAGGTTGAAATTTTAGGGATTAGAAATGGATGTGAAGTTTTTTTTTTTTTGTTCCAATGACTTATATTCTCTATTTTATGAATGTATGAAGTTAAATGAAAAAACTATAATTTTCTTGTATTGCGAAGGGAATTATTGAGGCTACAATGGGTAGTGGGTCTCTCAACTGGGTGTGATCAGAGACTAATAACTTGGTACTATATATTATCCACCACCTCATATGTTTTTTCAATTCCATTTTCAATTCATGAAGCATTGAAAGTGGAGATATTGAACTATCACAATTGTAAAAACATATATCACCCCACAGTCATATGTGAAGATGTTTGATTTACTCCCTTTTTCACATCATAGGGAGGGATTCAATATTTGAAAACATACTCATCCTAAAATTACAATAATAATAATTTTTTTCTCTTTCCATATTATGGGGATGTTTTTATAAACAAATCCCATTGATATTCTTTGATAGTGCAAGTGTGTATATATGTTGATTAGATATATGATGAAAAAATAAGAAATGGCCAAGATGAGTATAGTGGAGAGGGATAAAACAAAATTGAAGTGAAAAAAAGATATAACGAAAAAAATATTCCAAGGCCTTAGGATAAATTATAATTACAATCTTTTACTAATTCAAAGGGCCAAAGAAGAGTCTCTAAAAGAAGGTAAATAACTCTATCAAGAAGGAGATAACATAACATCAATTCATGATTAATTGATCTAGTTTGCATGAGAAGGTAAGGAGGAATGTTTCTCTTGAAGTTTGAATATGGATTAGTTATCCAATATATTTGATAAGCATAAATTAAATAAACCTATTTCATCAAAGAGGTTATATCATTTTTAACATTCTCATTTTGGCATATGATGAGATGAGAATAAATGGACAAGCTGAGTGCAATCACTAATAATAAAAAGGTATCATCATGATTTTTTTAATTTATAATCAAACATATATACCTTAATTAATCACTTAACATAGTGTTTTATTTTTTATTTTAGTATTTTTACAATAAAAATTTAACGTATCCATACATTATAAAATAAAACTTGAAATACACTAAAATTTTTTCATCTATATAATTTTAAGTTGTCAGTTTTAACATAAAAAATGTAAGGTATTCATTCAATAACCATAAGTTATGTATTATAAGAATCAAAATCAACAATTAATGGCATAAAAATAATAGAAAAAATGGAATCATAACATATATATATAGGGAAAATGTTAATGAACACAACTCTAGGTGTAAAATTAGTGTGAAGAACATATGAGAACCATAAATGTCCTCTAGAAAGATTATATAAGTAAAATATTTAAATGTTTTGGCATAAAAAAAAAATATTCACCTCAACAACCTTTGAGAATTACATATTTTAAATTTCATAAGTAAATGCAGAGATATTATCACCATCTATTTTTGGAGGTGTTAAAGATGAGGAAAAGTGAAGTATGGTTAGTATGGTCAATTAGTGTCAATGTCACTTTACTACCTGTGTGCTTTACCCAAATGATGTAGCCCAATCATAAGAGGTACTTCACATTAATATATGACTATATCTCAAATTTTAAGTTTTTTTCTCCCATCTAGTTTTAATTACATCACAATTGATGGATTGTATGTTATTTTTAATAATTACATGAAGTAAATATTAAAGATGATCATGTTTAAATATGGCCATAAAACCACCAAAGTTTGTTTTGAAATAATAATGTGATTCAAATTATATGAAAAAAAGATGATCACCAAAAAATGTGAATGTGTGTGTGTGTGTGTGTGTGTGTGTGTGTGTGTGTGTGTGTGTGTGTGTGTGTGTGTGTGTGTGTGTGTGTGTGTGTGTGTGTGTGTGTGTGTGTGTGTGTGTGTGTGTGTGTGTGTGTGTGTGTGTGTGTGTGTGTGTGTGTGTGTGTGTGTGTGTGTGTGTGTGTGTGTGTGTGTGTGTGTGTGTGTGTGTGTGTGTGTGTATTTATATGTATGTATATGTATGCATGTATCCATCAAATACATAAAGGAATACAAAATAAGAACATAATAGAATGTCAGGTGAGTACCATATAGGCATATAATGCCAAAAATGCATACATTTCCATATAGGCATAAAAAATTACATCATTGAAGAAAATAATATAATGTCATATAGAAATATAGTGCCAAAAATGTATACATTTTCGTATATTTATATAAATAAGTGCATCATATAAGACATCATAATCATTAAAAAGGCTCCCTCTGTTTACCTTCCTCAAATAAAACTCTTCCTAGGATGCCTTTATCATAGATGGATATCCCTTATATGCATTCAATTTATCCAAGGTCTAACTATGAGTCCTTTTAGGATCATATTTATCCTATAGTTGAACATATTCATATAAAGATATTATTATAAACTTTACATAATAGTCATACAGCCAAGTTTAGAAAATAATTTTAAACTAATATAAAAATTATTTAAAAATACACTTACCACAATGTCATGGTAATGATCAATCTACCTCTGATGCTCAATAGGGTCAGAAACAAGTCAAGGTGCATGAACATGCATGTGAAAAGGGACAAAAAATTTGAAGGTGCCCTGTTAATCATTTGAATAGGACTATCAGATGTCATTAGAAAACCTTGTGTACAAAATACATTCACATAAGTTATATTTACCCAAGCATAGATTAAAATTATCAAAATAAATCTATATTTATAAATCAAAAATTATAAATTAACATGTATCTTAGTGAGTGAATACATATCTAAAATTATAACAATAATTCTTATGTGTGTTTTAACTTATAAAGATGGAGTATTCTCCACTGTGTTCATCAAATAAACATAAAATATATGATTATTAGTTGATCATAGATCTATATAAATAAATACATGTATATGAAGTATAATATTAATGAAAATTTACCTACATATATGTAAACAAAATCTAAATAAAATTAATAGATGTAGTAGTAGATGGTCCATAAATAGGCTATGAATATCATGACACCATCTCTTCTTGAAAATTTAAAAATTACATATACATTAGTGAATTTCTATGTAAATTAATTATTACATTTTAAATATAAATATAATTAAAGTTTACCATGTCAAAAATATAAGATACCTACATATGTGTAGACATGTGCACAAAAAATGTATGTGCCAAAAACTCATCACTCAAAGATATAAAATTTAGGCCTTTAGAAGCACCACCATCATCATTTGAAGGTCCAATTCATATATCACCACAACATATGCAAGGGTGAGGTCAAGTATGCGCACTAAGTGGAATATCCCCATATCCATCCTCTATAGCATCAGTGTGAGAAAGCTTACTCGTATGTTGAACAATTATGTCTATAAGTGCATGAAACATATGTGTGTCAATATTCATGCCCTCCTTAACTATTAGGAGATTTTAGGCTAAAGTATATTTTGGGTAGGTATTGTTTTAGCCTAGTTAAGTGCATGGCATGCACCTGGTCTATCATGTGTAGAGCCTTTCCCTTCGACCTAAAAATTTGATTAGTTAAAATAGTTGGGAATATTATTGAGGAAAAAATTGAAATAGAGTTTCCTCAAAAAATACAATGGAACCTCATGGTTATTACAATGTGGGTAATAAAATACCATCAACCATCGATCTAAAAAAAAATGTTTCTAATATAATTATGCATGCATCATGGATTGGGAACCATTTTATGGATAGTGGAAAATGTGAATTAGTTGTTATATCTATGAATAAGATACAAATTAGGTATTTTTATATATTTTTTATCCTTCACCTCACATGCTAATAATTTATCAGCATAGTAAGCCCTATATCTATCCCTATATGATGCGCAAATATTAATTTTACTCATTATTGATTTAAATTAGCATAGTATTGACTCTAGGATATTAGCCAAAAAGTATAATGGGTGTTTTTCAAAGTGGGGTCCCTCATTCTCCTAATTATCTATTCAGTTTATATTTTTTTCTCAACCATGTGTGCAATAAAATCCTCCTGACTACTTAGGGCTCTTATAGAATTATATGATGATTAGGAGGTTTAGGATGGTTAGGTAGAGGGTTATAATGAGGGTTATTATTTTTTCTTGCTATTGAATAGGTTATTAAAAAAAAATGGTTTTAATAATAAAACCATGCAAATAAAAAAAATTGCTAAAATATAGTGTTAATAGGTTTGGTTTTTGCTTGCTTACCTTTCCTTCTCAGTGACATTATCAATTCATTGGGTAGTGATAAATGATAATGTGTTTTATCCTCTACCAATAATAATGAAAATTTGGTCTAGGGTAGATATGGTGGAGGCCAAAGAAAAATAAAAATGAAATAACGTGGCCACAGGCTTAGGATTTTTATGTTTTGTTTGTAGTTATTATAACATGTATGCATTATGTATAATATCCATAATACATACATTAGGATTTTTTATTTTTGTTTCTAGATATTATAATTCATACACATTATGCATAATATACATATTATTTACACGTTATGTATACTATGCATAACACTATACATGCCCATACATTAGGATTTTTTATTTTTATTTCTAGTTTTTACACATTTTTCATGTTATACATAACATGTATAAGTTATGCATAGCAAAAATAATGCATATGAATTATACATGCTATGCATAAATAATTAATACATGTTATTCATATCATACATAGTATGTGTTATGGTTCAGAAATTACCGAGCATAAATTAAAATAACATGCACACATTATTACTATAATACATAAGTGTTAAGAAATATTGCATTGCATTATGATAAAATGTCCACATAATTATCCATCATTTCCATTCCCTTACCCTAACATTGGTACTTATCTAGGGAAGAATGAATGGTTTTAACCTCACTCTCGCTAAGTTTCCATCCACACAGGATTAGTTGAGTTACCTAAAACAAATTCTAATTTTCATAGGTAGTTAGTTTTCTCATGATATATTTTGAAATTTTGAAATTTTTAATTTTAAATTATCTCTTTAAATTGAAATCAAGTATATTAAATAACTTACATGTTTGTATTTATGCCTGAATTCCACCATAATTATTCCATCTCTAAAATTTTGATATGTATTGACAAATATCCCAAAACATTTTCATAGGGGTTACTAGAGTCCAATCCACTTCTTTATTAAGGAAGTAGATAAATTAGCACATATTTGATCATTCCATTCCATCATAAATCATATAAATTTATGTATATATGACCTCATTTTTAGGTGAGGGATGAAGGCCCTATTTCTACAATCACTCATCTCAAAATAATCATGTTAAAAGCACCATATGCTAGGTAATTTTTTTTTTTTTTTTCATTTCTTATTATCTAAAACATATGTAATTGAAATTTTATCATCTTATGTTAAAAAAATAAACTTCAAAAATCTTTTTATTATCAACACATGGAAATTAATTTTTATCTTTACAATTATCGTATCATTCAAATTCTATATTAGCATTCAATCATGCCATAATATATAATGTATATTTTAATTTTAAAATGGGAACAATTAGTGTATCCCATGTAACAAAAACACCCCTATATTGACTTAATAAAACAATGAGAACATAATAAAGTAATATGAACCCATAGATGCATGGTTACCACAATGGCAATGTAGGAACCATACAAGTACCTCAATATAGGTATAAACATGTTAGTTTATATAGTGTATTAAAGTGATAACCATATAATATTAGTGTCAACACCCAATTTAGTGGATTAAATCATGATACAACTCATAAAACATGATGTTAATGTGATGTTAGACAAAAATGACACAAAAATAGGAAAACACATGCACTTACAAGGAAAAATTAATGTAAAAATAATCAATGTAATAGTGTAAAAACTATAATGTAGATCATCCATGGGATAAAAGATGTTTAAATTACTAATAGTCTATGTATTAATCCAACATAATATGATAAAGGATAAACAAGTATAAATATCATCATGAAAAAATCCATTTAAATTGAAATGGCCCAAGACTAGGACATGTTGTCTATGAAACTAGTCCTTCCAAGATTTGGGTGGAAGCACAATGTGAAATTTAATAATATGTAACCTAAGAATCTGCATAGCACTCACTAAATAAATTCTAGGGAAATCATATATGTATAAACCATGAATACATTTATCATAGGTAAACATGTATCATATATAAAATAAAGTTTTTTTTTTTTTTTTTTTTTTTTTTGCAATTCACTTTTCAAATTTTCATGTTTTTCCCATGTTTTTAAAATTTAAATTTTTACCAATTTTTTTGAATTTTGATTTCTTTTCCATTATTTTTTCATTTTTGTAAATGTTTTTGAAATTTTTAAATTTTAAAATGTTTCAAAATATTTTCATCCATCAATGGGAAACATTTGAGATATTAATTCATCAAGCATGATAAGTATAACATGATAAAGTACATGAAGATTTTACTAAGTATCATGTTCTATATGATAGTGTAAGCCAAATATGTAATGTAATTCCCTAAGTGTAATATAAAATCAATATGTCATGGCATGTGATATAGCTGATTATGTCTCAAGGACAAAATATAAATTGAACTATAAATCAAAAATATTGATGTAGATGGGAAAGATATCCTACCCTTAAATACGAGAATACCCAAATAAACCTAGTTATATCAATGATAACCATCATTTTTTAATGTAGTACATAAATCATAGAGTTTGAAGCTAAGAATATATAGTACCAATTGTATATATGAAATATTCATAGGTATAATCCCCCCATAGGAAATTATGGGTCATACACACCATTATGGAATATATAGTCAAGTTTATATTGCATATTAAAATCAAACAATGCCAATATGTAAATGGTGATACGGACACAAAGCCCCCAAATAATTAAATAAGAAAAGAATTCAAGTAATATGTATTGTTGGTTGAATATTTTGTCGATCAACTTATTCAATTGATCAGGATTAGACTGCAAATAGTCAAACTCAGACATTTGTATTTTTGTCTTTTTGACATGATCGATTATATCAAATGGCTGAATTGAACTAGGTATAGAGAAAGGTACTTCAACTTTCTAAGTTTTAGGAGGGATGGGAGGTGGGCTGGTTTGTGAATTTGAAGTAGAAGGGGAAGGAGAAATTGATGTATTTTCCTTTTGGGTGATTACGAGATCCTTTGACTGAAAAGGTAGAATGGTTCCACGTTTAGCAATTGTGATTGCTAGCTGCAGTTGCTCTTTTGTCTTCTCTTTATCAGCCTACTAGACTAATTGGTTCTTGGATTTGGTAAACACTGCATATGATCCATAAAAAGCTTCTCCTTTGCTTCTGGGTTCATCCTGGTACTTCAGGAAACCAATGTGGGAGTCACCAGCTAATTCTTCTTGATTGTCTTTAAGGAGATCAGCGTCATTTTATTGATTTAATTTAGGCTGAAAAGAGAATTCTGATTCTACTTCAAGATATCCCATTTTTGAATTGCTTAGAGGAGCTTCTAGGGAAAATTTCCCTTGTGGGGGAGGAAGGTGATTCTATTGCCCTTGATTCCTGATAGCATTGCCCTGATATGACTGATTTGGGAATGTCATTCTGTATAAAGGAGCAGAAGACATTCCTTGAGCCATTTGCTTTTTGAGAGCAAGCAACTCATTTGCTAATTTTTACACCATTAGATCTGTGGTGCCTATAGATGCATATTTAGAAGATGATGAAGCTCTATTTCTATTTGGATCTCTTCTTATCTTCCCTACTAAGATGAGATCATCTTTTACCTCAGTGACCAAAAGTTGAGCTACAACAAGATCTATTTGAATAACACGTCTCAAGAGAAAACTTACTTTAGGTAGCTGAGAATTAATGAAAAAGCATTTGAGATTCTTAGTTGTAGGTCGAGCAATTACAGGGATTCTATTTCTCAGTTTGTCAAATTTGGCTATGAAGTCTCTCATAGGCTCATGAAGCTCTTTCTTCATCTGTGTAAGTTAAGCCAAAAGTGTATGTGCATCTTCTACAAGTTTGAATCTGGCTTCAAACTTAGCTTTGAGATTATTCCAATCAGTCATAGACCAACCTTGTAGATGATAAAACCAATCTGCAACAACACCTTATAATGTCTGTACAAAAATCCTGACTGCTACATCTTTAAATTCTACTCTGATTACTCCATAAGTTATGCTAAAAGCTGCAATGTGCTCATCAAGATGAACTTTCCCATCACCATAGAACTTGGGGAAGTTCTTCCTTGAACTACGTGGAAGCTCATGTAGAGGTGGAGTAAGATTGAGAGGACCAAAATCATTACCCCAGGGGCCTTAAACTACCATTGTATGATTATGAAAAGGAGAGATAACAAATCTCAGAGGGGTAACTATTGGTAAAGATTTATCAAAAGTAGAAGTAGATACTTCATCTAGTAATGGAGATCTAACTTTAGTAAGAGGAAAACTCTTGGTTCATTGGAGATGAGATGGTGAAGGAAATAGATCAAAATAACTTTGTTGTACCAACTTGAATACAAGGTCAACGATACCTTTAGCCCTTTGGCTTCGTGTATACCTTAAATCTGATAGATTGTGAAACAAAAATGGAAAAGAATTGACTTTGCTTTAGTTAAAGCTTCAGGCTTTAAACTGTGTATTCTTTCCCGATTAGTGTGGAGGTGAATGGATAGATTATAAATGGATAATGGATATCGATATCTCTAGTGGAGTCACCAAAAACTATTGGTTGAATATTTTGTCAATCAGCATACTGATAAACAAAATAGGTCTAATCAGCTAAAGTAGGAAGACTGGTCATCCAAATGTGTAGGTTTACCACATTGGAAGGACACTAATCTCTCCTCTCATCAAGGGGAGGTTCCCTGTAGGTATGCTATATATATAAATAGAAAATAATACTCAAGGGTAGGACAAACCATCCATCTCTCTTTCTTTAGAGATGATGCATACAAATCAAAGGAAAAACTCAATGGAAATAATAGACAACACTCCTCTTCTTTCAGAAGTACTATTCAGCAAACCACAAGAATACTCCTGGTAGTAAATTCAAAATGTAGTAAAGGATGTAGTAACCAGCAAATTGAAATGTAGCACAAAGTCTCCACTTGAATTGCTCAAGAGTAAGATACAAAGGACAATGAGGGAATAAAGTCTTCCCAAAGTACTTTACATAGAAATGAAAATAAAACACACTGAAAGGCAATTATGGGGGCATAAAGTCTCTCCACAGTTGATTCTTCAGGACACCTTTCTGACTAATTTCACTAATCTTGCTTTTTAAATTAAAAGAACAGAAAATATATTGAAGAAAAAGACATAAGAAAAATTTCCTCAACAATAAAGATATTACAACACAAAGTCTAAAAACCCATTTTCTTTCTTATTCCAATAAAAAAATATGATAAACAAACTGAGCTCAAAGTCTCAGAAGTGCCTTTCAATTTGGGCAGAGTTTCATTCTGATTGTCAAAAAGAGATCCTTTTACAATATAAGAGAGTCCTTTATATAGCCATTTCAAGAAGGAATTGGGAATAGTAACACATCATGTTGCATTGGAATCTGTTAAGAGAATAGGCTGGAACTTAGGGGCATTTTACCCATTTAATTTTATCAATGCAGGGAAACAAGTCACGCTTATTGAAAGTTTACAACTTTTAATGTCCACCTGGCGATCTGATCTTACCTTCATCATTCCTCCATTTTTGGTTAATTAAATTAGGTCCTAAATTCAATTTGCTATTTTTTTCCTTCCTCACTTTCTATTAATCTTGGCCTTGAAGTCTGTGAATGCATTCTGGTCTGTAGGTTCAAAGGATCAATGGTAATTTTGTTGTCTTGAATTTGACATCTTCGGGTGCATCACCCCTTGGTCTTCTTTTGAATTTTTTGTTTTTCACTTTTTTGAATTGAACTTGACCTTTTAGACCTTAAGAAATGACCCACTTTGGGTCGAGAAGAGCCTTCTGCAAGGGTATCTACCCTTCGGGTGGTCTTTGAATGGCCTTTGGGCTTCTTCGGGTGACTCTTCGGCTTTAGGGAAGAATTCTTCAAATTGGCAGCCGAGAGTCCCCCACAAGGGCACCTGCCCTTCAGGGTCCTTCGGTAGCCCTTCACAAATTCCCATAGGTATTTTCCCTGGGATTTTCCCCAGGCAAATTCCCATGGATAATTCCCGCAGACAAATTGTCTGCAAAAATTTCTCGTTTGCCAAAAATGTGAATTCCTTTGGGTTTCTTGATTTTGTGACTTCTTAGAATTCTTTTTGGTATTTTTGTCCAAAGGAATTCCTTCAGACAAAAAGTTTGAAGGAATTGTGCCTTAGACTTTCCTTAATCTTTTTGAAAATGACCCTTTCAAAGGGTATTTTCATTGACCAAGTGTCCTCTGCAAGGGCACCTGTACTTCAAGAGGCCCTTTAAACTTTTGCATTTTAAACTACTCCTTTAAACCAAGTTGTTTAACTATTTGATTGAACCAACATTGAGCTAAGGCTTTGAACCATCTGTTGAACCATTTGATTAAACCACTTGGTTAAACCACTTCGTTGAACCAAAATGGTTCAAGCCGACAAACCCTTTGTTTGAACTAACCGTTGAACCTCTTCATTGAACCAATCGGTTGAACCAAGATTTAAACCAAAATGGTTCAAGATGATGGTTTAAGCTAATGGTTTAATTAAATGAACCAAGCTGATGAAATGCTCCATTGAACCAAGACGTTGAACCTCTTCGTTGAACCAAGATGTTGAACCAAAATGGTTCAAGCTGATGGTTCATTTGATTGAATTGAAATGATGAACTAACCATTGAATCAACAGATGTTAAACCAACCGTTGAACTAAGTTTTGGTTCAATGGTTTAAATAAAGTCTTTAACTAACTGAAGAACCATTTGATTTAACCAAAGGATGAACCAAACATTGAACCTATTGTTGATGCTTGCCGATGGAGATTTTTGTTTGAACCAAGGTGATGAACCAATCCCAAAAATGACCAAGTGTTAGAAATCGATTCATTTGATTTAACCCACCTGTAGAAGCCGTGAAGCCTATTAAACTTGTAAAAATGAGCCTATTTGTAGAGTCCATAGAAACCAAGTCTGTAGTTTTCTCTAACCTTGAAAGAGTCCATAGATTTCAACCTGTAAAGCCCATTGAACTTGACCTACAAAGTCCGTAGATTTCCTCTTTCTGCTGAGTCCGTAGATTCAAGCCTGCAGAGTCCATAGATTCAAGCCTGAAGAGTCCATAGATTTTTGAGAAGCTTGAAAAATGAGGAATTTGAATGCCCAAGACAAATTTTGAAAAAGGGAAGAGACAATTTTGGTCTGTGGGACCAAAATAGTTCAAATTTTGTCCCAAAAATGAGTGATATTTTTTGGGGGACAATATGTATGATGCATAAGATGAAACTATTAGTGTCATATTTTCATGGGTATATTATGTTAAATACATGGTCAAATAAACTCATAACATGTCAACAAAAAATATGCAAGTGTAAAAAAAAGCAAATATGTGTACATATATGTAGTCAATAAAGATAATACTTGGTATGATGCCCCCATAGGATAATAGATATAACTATGTATGAATCCATGTTTTTGAGTTTTTTGGTCATAAATTTAGAAGAAAATAGAAACCAACATAAGAAAACATGGGGTTGTACATGAAATAAAAAGAGCAATGCTATCAAACTAGACAAATGAGATGAAGATAATTCTAAGAAACTATTAGATTAGCTTATAAATCAATGCATGATATGAAAAAATGTCCTGATAAGAATATTATCATCAATGGGAGAACTAAGGTAAGTGCTAAACATGGGATCAATAGTTAAGTGTTCAATGCTAATGAAATTTAGTGAGAAACATGAACCAAGTATCTAAAATAATGTTAATGCAAATATAAGGAAAGTGCTATGGGAAATATAAAAAATAGTAGAATGAAATAAAACCAAGGAAGAAGCCATGGTCATATATTTAAATATGGTGATGTATAATATATATTATTTTAATTTAGGAACATGCTAAAATTGGCATGAATATATCCATGTACGTAATTAGGATATGTATACCTCATATAAGTAATTAGTAGAAAATATGATGCATATAAAGCTATCTCTATATAGAAAATGTGATTAATTAATAAAATAAGCAATGTACCCCCATTGGAGAGCCATAAATTTAATCATGAGAATATCTATATGCAATAAGAAATGCATCAAACCTATAAATCAATCCTAAGTCTAAGAAGATAGATCCTACTTACACTTCTAATTGGTGATACATTAGATAATTGGGAACATGAGCAATATGTGGATCCACTAGACCCAATTAGGAGATCTCTTATCAAAAAAATAATACTAGGGAGGGTTCCAAAGCCTCTAATCAATAATAATCAAGTAATAACCCTAATTAAGCCATATGTTTTCATATTCACTAAACTAATAAAAATTAAAGTAAAGTCTAATCTAGTGCTCACCAAAGCTTGTGGCATAATATAGGGGTTAGTAAACAAATAAACATCCATAATAGAATCTCAATTAATCTTTTTATGAGTAAGACCCTAATGCATAGAGAAGAAGAGTAATATTATTTGAAAGAAAATACTTATGCTACTTATATCAATTAAATAGAGCAACAAATTTAGAGAATACTTACTTGAAAGATGAACCTGTCAATACTCAATCTCTCCCTTGGTCAAAGGGGCTTTGTAAGAGGTTATTGTGGTTTATAAGGATAACTAAGAAATGAAAAAGTATCCAAGACTTCTCCACAAGAGTATATTATCCAAGTATAAACCCTAAAATAAGACTCTTCAAGTAGAATGGTGGAAGAGAAAATTATAAATAAGCACAAGAAAATAATAACTCTTGATGTCTCTAAACAATGATGAAATGATCTTATATATATGTAGATTTAACCCTAATCCCTTTCAAAGGTTTTGGTTGATAGGGTCAACCCAGTTGAATTAGTACTATTATGGATAAAAATTCACTATATAATGGGCTACATTAGTCAAGAGCTGACTTAGGCCCTAAATGAATTTCACCCATAAGAGTATAGGGTAGATGTAGTCGTTCAAGTACTGTAAACTATCAAAAGGAGATTTATGTTAGAAAAAGGGGTATGAAAGGTGGTAAAAGAGTGGAGAAATTTTCAAAAGATGAGTAATAGCTTAGGGGAATGGTTTTAGGATATGGTTGGATTGGTGATAAGTGAAAATAAGGGACAATAATCTAGTAAAGCACCAATGGTCTGTCCACCCCTTTCTTGGTATACCCTGTAGGGTGTGTACTTAGAGAGATTGAGACTCAATAGGTTCCTGTAAGATATAAATAATTAGTAATTGATAAAGTTGGAAAATATTATTTGTATATGTATGCAACACTCAAATCTCATAATGTGTCACTCAAGTAAAATAGGGGATGGTACTTTGAGAAAGAACATAGTAACATAGAATACTAATACTAAAAAAATTGTAGTATTTTAAATAAAAAATAAATTAAATTAAATGACTACAAAGGAAATAGCTAAAAATTAAATGTGATGCATACCTTGAGTTACCTTTATCTTTGGATGATTTTCTATTATGTTTATAGTTTTAATTTTGGAGGGAACACAAGTTGCTTTTGACAAACCCAAGAATACAAAACTAAAGAGTAAAAACAAAAAAATATAATAAAGCCAAGATAATTGGTGCTATGTGGATGGGATTTACCTAGTCAAAATTATAGAGAAAATTAAGTAACCAAAAATCCAAGGCTATTAAAGACTGAAAAACTCAAACGATTAAACCTTAAGTAAGAAAGGTAAACTCACCAAGTAAAACTAGGGATACATGTTAAAAAGAATGGTAATCAAACACCATTGTAAAATTAGTAGAAATCCTTACTTTATAAAATATGGTTAATCAAAAAATGGTAAAACAACATTGATGAATAATCAATAATAATCCTTACTCAATCATGAATGGAAAAAGGTGCATAAAATGAAAAACATTGGTGAGTGAGAAGTAACAAGTCAACCTCATCCAATAATGGAAAAAGTACATGAAAGTATAAATGAACTCAAGTGTCTACAAAATGGTGTGGTACAATAATGAATAGTAGTAAAAATATAATAAAGCAAGTCTTAAAAAATGTAAATATATGGTGTAAATAAAGTAATCCATAGTTTCTCAAACATGTTGTTTTGCTCTAAGGATAGATAAAACTAAAATAAAGTAGTGCTAGCATATTTTTAAAAGGTGAAGAAAAAGGAAGTATAAAAGAGGAAAAATGGATTTATAATAAAAAAATTTCCTATCAAGGGGGAAAATGAAATTGGTGGAGGGAAGAATGTAGGAAAAACCAAGGTAGAGAGAAATATTTATCGAAGTCAAGACACACAAATTAGATTTGTCAAAACAAGAGGAATTTGAACCTTAAGGACTCTTAAGAACTTCTCTTATCAACACAAGTATTACATCAAAAAATGAGGTATGTATATCATCCCATGAAGGCTATATGAATGAAAATTAAAATGGACCTACGTTCTCACAATGTGTTCTTCATTATTTAATACCCCTTACAAAGCAATCAATCTACTACAAAGATTGGGTGATTTCGTGAGAAAGTAGGTATCACCATAGAGTTTATGAAACTATCCTATTCCAATATATTGGCATACTACACCCTAATGGACCTTGGCTCTAATATGAGGCCAATTGTAGAGTTTGAGATTTTATTGGAGAGAAAATATGTGCTTGTAATAATGTCTTTTGGTGTAATTTTGAATTTTGAGATTTGTATGTTGCCTTTTGTATATCATTTATTCTTGTTTCAAATGATTTGGATTTTAACTTCTTTTATGGTGTTTTCTATTCCTCCTCCATACGGATTTAGAAAACCAAACATGGGTACTAAAGATGACTTTCATTTGAATACTTGGGACCTAGTTGCTAATAGAGAGAACTCAGAGATCATGGTGTCTAAGAGTCTAATAAATATAGGTGAAATAAAAGTGTTATATTAACTTCAACCTTATTTTATCCAATTTGGAGTGAAAGGAAAGAAAATCAAGAGGAATGAAACATGAAATAATTTGAATTACTTCAATTCATAAAAAATGTGACAAAGGGTGAAAAAAGGTTTTAATGATAGTAAAGTGTGATTCCTTATCATAAGAATGAGGGAAATGGAGGAAAAAAATTCTAGCATAGATTATTGTGCAAATTTCATCTAGTAAAAGAAGAAAAAGCTAAAGTTGAGAACAAAGATCAAGAACTTGTAACCAATACAAAACACATTCTAGAAAAAAAGAATGACAAGATGGTGATTTTATGATGAAGGTTAGATCTTATATATGGTCTTACACTAAAAATCATAAAATAAAAACTCACAAGGGTGATAAAAATAATTATAAAAATAAATGAGGTAAGAAAAAGATGGTATTTATGAAGAAGGCTAGGTCCTATCCATGGTCTTACACTACAACTCATAAAAAAGAAACCCAAGGGGTACCAAAAAGTATGTAAAAAGTATGAAAATAAAGAGACTATAGTACATCATGAGGAAGACTAGATCATATTCATTATTTTACAATACAACTCATGAGAAAAAGGGAAAACTAAAAGACCAAAAAGAAGAGCTAAGAGTTGTGAAAGTAGAAAACTATTGCAAAGGGTGAGACCTATATAAGTAACCTACAAAAGGTATTAGATAGATAATATATAGAAAGCATGAAAAGAAGGGAATGGTTTAGGCAAAATAAATTTTGTGGAATTGTGCATTAATGGGCTATTTAAAAACATAGCCTTCATTAGTTTGAAGATAATAGGTAATTGGACCAAGAATATCTTTAACTAAATTGGGACCCCACCATTTTTGGGAATATTTACCTTCTTTATCATGAGTGTAGTCTAATTTAAGTACAAGATCAAAAACATAAAATGTGTAGACTTTAACACATTTATTATGTTTTTTGGTAATATGGCCTTGTATTGGTGATTATGTTGAAAACTAGAAAGATGATGTTCATCAAGGAGATCAAGAGCATGAAACTGATTTTTGCATAATTATTCATTAGGTATGATACCATCAGGATATATAAATAAAGAGGGAATCTCAAATTGTAATGGAAGGATTAAATTATAACCATAAGATAGAGAGAATGGCATTTCCCTAGTGGTAGTACATATGCTAGTCTGATAGGCCCAAAGAGAAGGATAAAGTTGAAGGTGCCAATCTGTACAAGTTTCATGCATTATCTTTTAGAGAATTTTTTTAGTGGTCTCAACTTCCCCATTACACTATGGATGATAAGGTGTGGAAAATTTGTGATTAATTTTAAATTTTGCATAGATTTGTTTGACATCTTTAATTTTGAAATTAATACCATTGTCTAAAATGATAGTATGAGGGACACCAAAATAAAAAATAATTTGATTAAGAATAAATTTGGAGATGTTGGTACTAGTGACATTAACAAGGGGCATAAATTCAACCTACTTGTTAAAATATTCAGTAGTTATGATTACAAATACATGCCCATATTGAGATTGAGGTAGTTTGCCTATGAGATCTAATCCCCACATGGAGAATGGCTAGGGAGATTCTGTAGTTTAAAATTTAGCTATAAGTGAATGAATTAAATCCTCATGAAGCTGGAAAAGAGTACAATTTTTATCAAATTTAATATCATCATTTTAAATAATGGGCTAAAAGTATCCCATACATAGGCATTTATGGGTTATAGCATGTCTGCTATAGTGGCCACTACAAATTCCTCCATGTGCTTATTCAAGGAGAGGAAGAACCTCATATTGCATTGTACAAAGGAGAAAGGTACCTTCAACATTGTGATAATAAAGGATTTTATATCAAAATACATACTTAAAATGTTGTTTATGAATACGAATATTTTCATAACAATCTAAGTTGGGAGGATAAGATTGGCATTCCAAAATTTGAATGATATATTTATACCATGGGCTTTATTAAATAGTGATAGCCTCAATATGGTAGATAAGTGAATCATGTGGTTGAATAAAATATATATATTTTATTATTTTGAAAATAAAAGTGGGATAAAAAATAACTTGTTGTAGATGAAAAAGAAATGTTGAAGAAGTAAGGGAATTAGTAATGGAATTTTGATCTTGAGAGATATGTTCGATGGTGAAAGAGATAAAATATTTGGTGAGATTAGTTATAATTTAATGATAATTAATGAGGTTCTCACTTTTTCATTGGTAATCACCATTAAATTATTGAAAAATGAGCTTAGAATCAACTAAGGCATGTAGGTATTGGATATCTAGATCTAGAGTAACTCTCATGCCTAATATTAGAGCTTCATACTCTACCATATTATTGGTGACATCAAACATTAAGTGAAAATCTAAAGGGATAATTTTTCCAAGAGGAATTATAAGAATATAACATACCCCATATCCTTGAAGGCATTTAGCATCATCAAAATGAAGGGTCTAAGTATCCTTGTGTAAGTCAACATTAATTTCAAGAAGTTCTTTGATAACTACTTTTAGTTTAGTAGCATCAGGGAGGATACTAAATTCATCAAGATTACCTTCTTCCAGATCAGTAGTTAATTTATGTAAGTAATATTTAAGAGATATGGATTAATTGACACCTTCAATATACATAGTAATTTCATTTGGAAGACTATCTTGAAGGTGATTGGTAGTGGACATAGGAGTTACAATAAGTTGATCAACTATAACCTATCTTTTGATAGCTTTTTTAGTAATTATTTAGAGATAAAATTCTACAAGGAGGACCATCCACTTGCCAATTATATCTCCAAAAAGAATGGCTTTGGATAAGTGATAAAGAAGGTCATAATGAATGATGACATAAGTGGTCTGATAAAGCATAGAATGTCAAAGCTTTTCAATTATAAAATATATGGTGAGGAAATCACGTTTAATTTTTTTAAATTATTTCTCATAATAGATGATGCCTTAGATGACATAGTAGATGGAATAATCTCTTCTAGTATCATCTTGTTGGGAATGCATTATCCCAATTGATATGGATGTTGAATAAGTGCATAAGATCAAAGGTCAATTATTAGAGGGAGGATGAAGAGTAGGTGGGTGAAGCAATAATTATTTCATGTTATCAAATTCTTTTTGACAAGGGTCCATAAATTTTATAAAATTACCTTTCTTGAGAAGAGAATTTATGGATTGGACATGGTAATCCATTTCAGGGATGAATCATCTAAATTATCCAATTCTATCAAGATAAGTGTGAATGTCTAGAATAGAATTTAGAATGGGCATGTTGATGATATCACTCATCTTATAAGAGTTAACATTGATGCTATGGAGAGAGACTAATAATCTTAACAACTTGTTAGATATGACACCAAAGACACATTTTAAAGGATTTAATCTAACTTTGTATTTGAGGATATGGTTGAAGATGATGGCAAGACTAAAAAGATGAGTCTTATGAATTTTAGACTTATTAATGAGGTTATCTACATAAGTTTCAACAATTTTGTGGATAAGATCATGAAATATATGGGTCATTTCTTATTGATAAGTGGCTCCAACATTTTTGAGGCCGAAGGGAACTGTACATAGAAATAAGTGCCCCATTCCATGGTAAAAGTGGTATTATGTTGATCCTCAAGGGAAATGTGAATTTGAATATAGTCCAAGAATCCATCCATAAGAGGTAATATTTCATAACTAGTTATGGAATCAATAATGGCACCTATCAAAGGTAAAGGAAAATTATCCTTAGGATAAGTGAGATTAAGATTATGAAAATAAATGTAGATGTGAATGACCATAGTGAACTTTTTATGAAAAATAACTATGTTATAAACCCATTTAGAATAGTCCACTAGTTTGATAAACTTAGCATCAAGAATTTTTATGATTTCTTTGTGACATAAAGTAAAAACCTCAGGTGGAAATTTACAATGCATTTGATACATGGGTTTGGCATCAAGATAAGTGATGATGTTGTGCACCACAATGCTAGGTTAATACTAAGAATATGCTCATAGGAATAGGTAGAGATCTAATGATATTTATCAAAAAATAAACTAAAGTTATTGTGTTTAGTAGGTGAGAGTTCATAAGAAACTATAATTGGTTGAGGGCATGATGGAGTACTATATTTAATGAAAGTAGTTTCTTTGATAATCATAACATTTCCATATTGTAAATGGTACGGTGAATTAGGTAAATAAGAAACTGAATTAGCTTTAGGATCAATGTGAGAGATGAATTTGTTGAAATAAAGGGCATTGCTTTTGAAATTCCCAAATTTTTGATGTTTTTGAGGAAGTTAAGGTTCTTGAGCATGAATTAATTCAATAATAGCTTCATCACTAGGTAGAGTAGGAAGAATACCATAATATTCAACATATACATCAAGATCAAGGATTTGATTACCATGATGATCATATTCAAAATGAATCTAATAGACATTGATGGCCTTTGCATCTAATGTAATCTCAAGAATAAGAGAAGAAGATGGATAAAATGGGATTGACATATCTTTATATTTTTTGATGTAAAAGGATTGAATGTAATGATGGGATCTATAGGTGGTAGAGAAGATGTAGGAATCTCTAGAGGTTTAAAAGGTATGATTTTTTTTACCACACAAGGAGTATCAAGAAGTGGAGAATTGGTAGGAGGAACATGACCTTTAGAATTGAATTCACTATCTATGGAAATAGTATGGACATCCCAATTAAAATGATGTATTTGAGCTAAGGTTTTTTGATAATGTTGAATATCCAAGTCTCAATATTGAGCTTGGACCATTATGTAGTTGTCATCATATGTGGGATAAATGGTAAATGCTTGAGATTCATGAGGAGTTTTGGAAGGTAAAATCTTGATATTACTAAATTTACATAGAGACATGATGAGAGGATCTTGGAATAATTTATCCACTCCATAATAATTACATTTAAAGGCTTCATTTGGTAAAGAAGGCTCTTGAGTATTGCATGGAGGGGGAAAATCGGTAATCTCATCAATGAGAGGAATAGTAAAATCATGAGGTAATAAAAAATAAGAAATCCAATTCAATGTATAGGGAGGTAGCTTGGTAATATTTCAAGATGTTGTAAGTCATTAGGTTCATCATCATTTAAATCACAAAAAGTGACTTAAAGATCTAGATTGATGTTGATGAACTCAAGTAAGAGAACACTATTGATCTTAAAAATGGTTAGGATGCGATATTTGTATGGTAGATTAGCATGTTGAATACTCCAAGGGTTAAGATCAACTTCATGCTTATACTATTTTTTGTTATTTTTTTATTTAATAATTTAATGCATTGGCTACTAGAAGAAGTAATGGCACTCATTCAATGAGTCTATGGGTGACCAAGGAGTATGTTATAAGATAGGGGAAAATCAAGGATCATAAGTTTAGTTCAAATGGTATTAGGTCCAATTATTAAGGGAAGATAAATACAACTAAGTGGATTTTTATTAGTCTGATCAAATACATGACATGTAAGGTGGGTTTGCTTGAGATGATCCTTGTTATAACTAAGTTGTTGGTTAAGCCAAAAATATGCCACATTAATACTAGAGCCTTCATCAACTAAACATTTATGTATAAGGGTAGTATTAATGGCTATTTTAATGAAAAATGGTAGATAAATAGCATGAAAAAGAAACTCATCATTAATCATGTCCTCTTTAAAAAAATCAATAGACAGTTTGGAAGAAGGATAAATAGTTTCAATGATTTGTATGTTGGTAGGTTGAGGTTCAATAGAAGGTGGTTATTCATCTATAGGAGATGGATATTAAATTTATTATAATTGTTACATAAGTAACTTGTAATGATAATGGGACGTTTGAACCAACTCTATAAGTGAAATCTTGTAAGGCATGGAGTTAAGTTATTCGATAAAGTTCCAATGGGATTTAGAAGAAGAACTTGCATGAGCTTTAAAAGGTAATATGGATTTTGAAGGAATAGAAGTTTTTGGGGGTTTGAATGGAGGAGGTGGTTCCTCATGTGCTTTCAAAGCTAAATTAGTGGTTGTATCTTTGGGAAGTTATTCTTCTAAGGATGGTTTTTTAGGTTTGGTAACATGATCTTTGTGAGTTGGTTTGTGATGATAATTGACATTAATGATGTTAATTAACCTTAGTGGTGTTAACATATTAATAATTATTATATTGGTCATAATCAACATTAATATCACAAACATCCTTGGTATTTTATTGATTATTGCTATGGAAAAATATTTTTGTTTATTAAAATAAGAAGCTCTAGAAATATATCATTTTTGAGAAGTGGTATTGAACTCTTGATGATGAAGCTTAATCATGGATTCATGATTAAAGGAATCACCAATAATATAATAGATATAAAATTTAATAATCCCTCTAAAATGTTCATGGGAATGACCAATATTGTCATGGAACCAACAAAATTGATTAGGGTCATAACACTTAGGAGGATTTTTAGGATAAGTAGAAGGTTTAAAGGGCAGTAAAAATTGTTTCATTTACTTCATAGTGAGTGGTGTGTGAGAAAATAAAGGAATGTCATATTTGGTAACTCCTAGTTTGGTTTGTGGAGTATTAACAGTGATGTCATTATTATATGTTTGAAAATATCCTTTAAGGAATTTAGGACTAGGTTTGAATTTCTTCATGAGAAAATATTGGAATTTAGCTTGGTCAAGAGCTTCATTAAGTGTTTGGGGAGCAAAATTTTGAACCTTATATTAAAGAGAAGGATTTAAAGTAGTGATGAAGAGTTTAAATATATTATCATCAATAATGTTATGGTTGGATTTATGGGCCAAATATTTCCATGTTTTGATAAATTCATGATATGATTCAGTGGGAGATTGATTACCATTGATGAAATGACTAAGATAATTTCAAGGAAGATAATTATGTTGAAACTCTTTAACTAAAGGATTTACTAAATCTTCAAGTTGTCAAATGGAATGTTGGGGAAGTTGGTTTTACCATTATAATACATCACCAGTGAATATTTTAACTATAAGTTTAGTCATGTCAAAAGTATTAGTTTGGATCCACTCCTTGTAAAGATTGTTTAAGGATTTGAGAAAGGATGCAAGGTCTTTATTCCCATCATACCTGATAGTTAGAGATATATAACCAATATCAATGGATATGATGAAAGGATCTAAAGGGTCATTTTGAATTTTTTGAAGCATTTTGTTATTCATTGTAGGTTGAGTAATAACATTGTATATGGCATCTCTAAGAGGTGGAGGAATTAAATTTGGATTGGCCTGAGGATGGATAGCTAGAGGTTGGTTAGCCATATTGATCAATTGATGTTATAGTTGCATCATTTGAGAGGTGTTTGAAATTTTCATTATGTTTATTTTTTGGATGATTTGTGCAAGAATTTGTGTCATATCTATTGGTGAGTTGGTGTTTGGAGGAGCACTCCCTAAATTAGTATAAGGGGGAAGGTTATAAGAAGATGGATTATTAGATATACTTGTGTTAATTTCTCCCACATTAAGTTGAAGAGTTTAAACATGAGAATTGTCTTGATAGGTATAAAAAGGATTAGATCCACTTAATTCATCTTGACGTGTGATTTACACCATGTTACAAGACACATATGAAGAAGCAGAAGAGATGCTCCAAGAGTGAGGGTTCTCTTGGGAGGAAAAGGGAGGGAGACATAAACATCCCATATAGTATCTAAATGGATTTAAGTTATCCAATAATATTATAATAAATGAATTCATGATGACTTGAGAGAAATGAACAAAATTCTAAGGAAGAAAAATAGATAATCAAGTTAGACAGATAGGGTAGGTAGTAAGATTATAGAGTCAACTAGGTTGACCTAGTAATAAAAATTAGGGAAAATAGAGTCTAAGAAGAATACATAGTCGATTAGGTTGACCTAGTACTACTATATAACTAGTAAAAGAGATACAAGGTTGACTAGGATGACTTAGTAATACAAATAGGGGAATAGATCATTTGTAAGAGACTGTGTCAAATAGAACAACTATGTACTAAAAATAGGTAAAAATATTACAATGTACTTTGAAACAAGAAATGAAAGGAAACCCACATAGGTCAATGAAGAAAATATAATTGAGGCACATAGCACAAAACCTTACACCAATGCTTATAATGCAAGTTTTTAAAATACAACATATAATGAGTAAAGAGCAAGTAGTCAACTTGAAAAGTAAATGCTAACTAAGTGGTCATCCTGAATTTTGTTAGATTATTAAGTGTTATTTTAAATGTGATAGGGAAGTTGACTGAAAGTAAAGAACTAGAAAGTAATCTATGGATGGTTTTAAGATGTTTAAGATGAAATGGATCTATGTTGGCAATTTTACTAGCCTGGTATTAGGGCCTACCCCCTCACTTCACAATCCCATAGTGATAAGGGTGTTGGGTGCTTTACCAATATATACCATTAACCAAATATTTATACTTAACTATAAAACCAAGTTGGCTTCCCCCTTGGTAATGAAATCCAAGTAGGTAGACCTTAGGTAGACAATTTTTTAAATTCATTTTAAGATTATGTGATTTGGTAATGTGTACAAGAAAGATAAAAATAGTGTAACTAAATGGTATATTGAAAAACCACCTAATTAGCCTATGTGATCTATTATAAGCATGTAAGCAACTGAAAGTGAAAGTGTGAAGCAATTAATAGCATACAAATGTTAATTCTAACTTTGAAACATATTAAAATGCTATTTTATATGATAGTGTATGCAAAAATTACATTACAAAGTTGATAGTGTCACTAATATACTCTTAAAGCAATGGTCTATTAAGAACTATGTCGACAGTATTGACCTAGTCTTTCAAATAGAATATAGAATACAGAACTAGGTTGACTAGGTCAACCTAGTTTGCTATATAAGGGTAGTTTTAAATACTATAAATTGTGAAAAATAGAATTATAAGGAATAGCTAATTTGAAATAGAAAGAGAGAAAAGAACCTTGGTGGGTTGGAAGATGATGAGGAATGTGAGATCATTGTTGAAGTGCCTTGAATGTTACTTGTAAATTCTACCAAATATGTCAATTAGGTCAACTTATTTTTATAGTTCCCTATTTATTGAAGCTTATGAAGATGACTATATCAGCCTAGTTGACCTAGTATGCTTTTTAGAAGATGTCTAAAATACTATATGGGCTTGATCGACATAGTATGTTTTTTGGAGCTTAATAAGAATATTATGTTGACCTATTAAACCTAGTATGTTTCCTAGAGCTTAATAAGAATATTGTGTTGACCTGTTCAACCTAGTAGCCTATCTAGAAGTGAAAACCTATACTATGTTAACCTTTTTGATCTAGTAACCTATATCTGATGAAGACCTACACAATCATAATAGATTCATTTTGATGTGACTGTGTGTTAAAATTATGCATAGAAGTTAAAAACTATATAAGCTTGACAACCTAATATCATAAATATATAAAAATAATAAATAAAATGATAGAAATTAAAAAAAATTGAAAGAAAACTTGCAAGTGTTAGATTTAAGTTAGGTTCATCAAAATGTATGTAATCAAAAATGCATCAAACCTGTAAATCAATCCTAACTTAAAGAAGAGAGATATTAATTACACTTTTGATTGGGTATACATTAGATAATTAAGAATATGGATGATATGTGGATTTTCTATAACCAATTTGGGTATCTCTTATCACAACAATAATACTAGAGAGTATTCCAAAGCCTCTAGTCAAGGAAAATCAATTAATAACCCTAACTAAGTCTTATGTTTTCATGTTCACTAAACTAATAAAAAATAAAGTAAATTATAATCTCACGCTCACCAAAGCTTGTGGAATAATGTGGGGCTTAGTAAACAAGTAAGAATGCATAAGATAATCTTAATTAAGCTATGTATGACTAAGACCCTAATGCATGGAGAAGAAGAGTAATATTATTTGAAAGCCAATACTTATGTTACTTCTATCTACTAAAGAGAGGAGCAAAGTTAGAGAATACTTAACTAAAAAATGAACCCATTGAGACTCAATTTATCCCTTAGATAAAGGTGATTTATAAGAGGTTTTTTTGGTTTGTAAGGATCGCTAAGAATGACAAAGCATCCTAGACTTCTTCACAAGACTAGATTTTCCAAGTAGAAACCCTACTCTAAGACTCCTCGAGTAGAATGGTGGAAGAGCAGATTGTAAAGAAGAGAAAGTGAATAAAAACTCTTATGGTCTCTAAATAATGATGAAATTATCTTATTTTTATAGGTGTATTTAACCATAATCCCTTATAAAAGTTTTGGTTGACATGGTCGACCCATTTGATCTAGTACTGTTACAGATAAAAATTCACTAGGTCAAAAGCCAGATCAACCAAGAGTTGACCTAGACCGTAAATGAATTTCACCCATAAGAGTACAATGTCAACCTAGTTGACCTTGTACTGTAAAATATTTAAAGGGGATTTAGGTTATAAAAATGGGTACGTAAGGTGGTAAAATACTAGAGGAATGTGAAAAAGAGGAGTAATATCTTAGCCAAATGGTTTTAAGAGCTGTTTGGATTGGTGATAAGTGGAAATAAGGAACACAAATCTTTTGAATCACCAATGGTCGACCCACCCATTTATTCATGCACCCATTAGGGTATTCACTTAGAGAGATTGAGACTTAACAGGTTCCTACAAGATAGAAAGCATCAGTAATTTATAAAGTTTGAAAATATAATGAAATCAAAATAAGGAAGAAGACATGGTCATAGATTTAAATATTTTGATGTATAAAATATAGTATTTCAATGTAGTAATATGCTCAAAATATCATGAATATATCTATGTACACAATTAATATATGTATACCTCATATAAGTAATTATTAAAAAAATATGATGCATGTAAAGCTAGCTCTATATATAAAATTTAACTGATTAATAAAATAAGCAACATCCCCCCATGGGGGAACCATAAATGTAATCATGATCATATCTAGCTAGATTATCCCACCTATACCTAAATCAAGGTATATCATTAGAAAGTAGGTGTGGAAATATGGATGTGTAAACTTTGTAGTGATAGGTATGATGGGTATCTAACGACAAAGACAAATAAAATATTTTTTTATATTTTCATCTTTTAAAAATGTTTTTAGTTTATTTTTGATAAATTGAACTCTAAAAGGAAGGCATATAATAGGTAGAACACATAGAAGAAGAAATATATGTACAAGACTATGGTATAAATACGTCAAAATATGTATTGATGATGATCATGATAGAAACCAATTTTTTTTTTTGTATTTTTGTATTTTATAATTTAATTGAAACAAAATATGAGTATTTATAAAATCAATCAAGGATGATGTACAATACAAGAGGGGTTTAAAATATGTGTGTATGGAAGCACTCGATATGCCATGTTAAGCATCAATGTTTATTTTTATGGGGCTAGAAAGTATTCCTCCAAATATGTGGAATAATAAAAGTGATCATCCTTATCTAAGTCTCAATTGAATTATATATGATCACTAATATCAACATTTATTATGTGCTTAAAATTTTGTTTTTAATTTTTAAATATTTCCCTTTCTAATGGATGTTTAGTGAGGGAAAATGATTTTTCTTTGATCAATTAACTATTGAATTTTTTATTTTAAATCAAAGCATATTATTTTTGACTATCATGTCATTGAATGATATGAAAAATAAATTATACCTATAAGATGTTACTTTATTATTTGTAAATGAGTTGTGCATAGGGGTTGAAATTATAAAGTTATTATATATCAGGTCTTAAATTTTTGAAAAAATTGAAAGTTTGATAGAATTTGTTTTCATGTTTGGTGTTGATTTTTTCTTCTCCAGAGTATTAGATGTTACTTTAGTATATTTTTAGGTGATAGGTTTGATTGATTACTTAATAGGTGAGGTTTTGTCTCTATGTTCATATTCTACTATATCAAATTCCATATTTATAAGGTGGGTGAATGAATCAAAAGTAACTAGCTTATCCATAAAATTTAGTATAAGGATATTGATAAAAAAGTTGCATTGTATATTCAATCAAAAGGTATAAAGTGGTGTATATTTAATGCAATATAGATCCATCTTAAGGAAAGTTTTTTCCAGATTAATTTTAATGGGGATTAAGAAATAATATATGTGTGGATGGGATAGTTTTTAATCCATAGACACGATGTAAAAGTTTTATGGGGTTGATATTTTTTTGTCAAAAGCACCTAATAATGAAGTTGAATTTATAACCTTATTTAAATGGATTAAATTATCAAAGAAAAAATTATTTAAGGAGGTGATAGTGTAAGGGTACTTCATGGTGATTATTATTATTATGCTGAAATAAAATACTCCTAGGTAGAAACTTTATGGTATTCTCTTAGAGGTTAGATAATTGTAAAATTATTTCTCCTCCATATCCTTTCAATATTATTTTTAATAATTTAACCATGTAATAGATCTTCTTAATAATGCCAAGTAGATCATGATCAATTCTATTTTTCATTTAGCAGGGAACCAATTGAATGGTCTAGGTTATCTAATATTATTTTTTCTAAGGCTATAGGAGTGACTAATAATTTTGGTGTAGATATGAGTAATTAAAAGAGATGAATACAAAAAATAATTTTAAACACTAATAATATATTATTTCTCACTAAGATAATAAATCATTTAGGACATATATTTATAGGAACATCATTCCTATATTCATGGAGAACATCTCTCCACTGATATCTCATACAATATCCTTATGATTATGTAAAACACTATATACAATATATTTTTATAACTCATAACAATATATCTCAAAAATACAATATAATTTAATCTATTATCATAATATTATGTATAAAAATATTTTGATAACTAACTACTAACCAAATATGCTATTTACTTCTTAGTAAATACCCAAACTTACATAATGTAAAACCTAATCCCTAACATTTGCCCCCTTAGTTTCTACATAGTTAAAAAATATTCACGCTCTCACTTGTAGTATAATCACCCCTTTGGCATGCCCTATATGGCTCATGACCTTGATACAAAGAAAAGATCACTCCTTCCATGGTTTTATTCAAGTTTACCAAAAAACTTGACATGAATAGGACCCATTAATTATTCACCTTCAGTGGTTTTCTAGATCTACCACAAACCTTTTCAAGGTCCATGAACTAAATTACATTTGTGCTTTTGTCCTTTCACTATGTTCTCACATCAAGTAAATATGTTTAGAATTACACACACATTACATTACATGGACAAGCATGTACTTCTATTCTTATTCAAAAATACTAAAAAATACTAAAAAAATATAAAATATCTATACACATCACTATAGTAAGAAGCACCCCTTCATTAGTGGCTAATGAGAGATGTATAAATCCTCCATCCTCTAGTACCCTCAAACCTCTACTAGGTCACTGCTTACTCAGTAGATAAAGTCATGAATAGAATTACTCCCTCTATAATATGGACATGCTCAACATTTAACTTAGGATGTCGCATATAAGTGACAATGTGTCCTTGTATATTTGAATACTTTTGACTATGACTCTAACTCTTTTTGACACTTTTGAGATTTTTGACAAATTTTTGACAATGGACCCAAATAATTTACAATAGACTTGACCAATAAAAATGATGTTGACACTTTGACTCATTTTTATTGATGACAAAGTAACTTTTTGACTATAGTAAAACCTAAAAAGTGACTTTTATGACACTTTGAGGACTTTAATAATTATAAACCCTATAATTTGATATTAACCAAAAAAATAAATCTAACCTAAAAAAAATGACAACATTTAATAAACTTTGACGCATTATTAATTATAACCTAAACAAATGAAATTTAAAATAAGACTAATCTAAATTAAAAAATAATAATTAACAAAATGACATTTGTTTTGGATTTTGACATTAATAACTAAATGACAAAATATCCTATCGAAATGATTTTTTAAACATTGACAATTTTACTTAACAAAATATTTTTGATTTAATAAAGAGTAACATAAATAACTAAATATACCCTGACTAATCTTAGACTTAAACATCATAGGACAATGAGATCAAACCAACTATTAATGTAATGTATTTGTAAAATAATAGATAGAAACCAATTCCATGGAAAGATGAGCTTGATATCTAAAGTTGGGACTCCTTCAAGACTTTTTTGACCACTTAATTCTTAAAAGAACCAGGTCTACAATTCTCACTTTTTGACAAAGCACCACCACTTCACTGGGGATAACACTCTATATGGTGATTGGTAGGAAATAATTTTTTTTAAGGAACAAAACAACTCTATGATGGCATGGATAAAATCATGGCAGTGTTAGATGCATTAAACAAAATGCATGGCAAGACTAAGATGCAAATTTTGATTCAACATTAGAAAAAAATGGCAAGAGGGATTATTTAGATATATGCTTGGATAAGACTGATAAATACATATTTGACATGTAAAAAGGCATATTAAATGTAATGTGTAGTAGAGATATGACAAGTATTTTTTAGATTAGTATGACTTAGAAGATGATGGAGTGGATTCCACACTTTTAACAAGAGGAGAAAATTTTGATCAAATAAATGGTAATCTAGACAAAATTAATGTTGGAGTGAACACATATATACTAGGGGCCACTAAAACCATGTACACATCTATATATATAGGTATATATATCATAATTTTATGGATAATGATAATAAAAATAACCCATATCTTCTCCCATACACTCATTAAACCATCAGAACCTCCTACTTTGATACTAGATGATAATGTTAGTGCAAATCTGAGTAATTAAAAGAGTTGAATATAGATAATAATTTTAAACATTGATAATATATTATTTATTACTCTAATAATAAATCATTCAAGACATACATATTTATAGGAACATCATTCTTATATTCATGGAAAACATCTTTCCACTGATATCTCACCCAATATACCTATGATTATGCAAAACATTGTATACGATATATTGTTAAAGTCATAAAAATATATCTCAACAATATAATTTATTCTAATATATTATCATAATATTGTTTATTATAATATTTTGATAACTAAATACTAACCAAATATATTTTTTACCTCTAGGTAAATACCCAAACTTACACAATGTAAAAGTTAATCCTTAACAGTGACATAACTAGGGGGTTTGCCCCTACTAGATAAACTCTGACTTGATAACGGATAAGTATTTTTTTCTCTACAACATAAGCTTTAGTGGATAGGTATCCATATAATTTTTTTCAATGCAACTTGACTTATTTAACCTAATGTCCCCTGTCACAATTCATAGTATTAAAAAATCCATGGAATATGTTGTAGCTATATATATCATAATTTTGTGGATATTGACAATAAAACTAACCCATATCTTCTCCCATACACTCATTAAACCATCAGAACCTCCTACTTTGATACTAGATGATAATGCTAGTGCAAATCTGAGTAATTAAAAGAGTTGAATATAGATAATAATTTTAAACATTGATAATATATTATTTCTTACTCTGATAATAAATCATTCAAGACATGCATATTTATAGGAACATCATTCTTATATTCATGGAGAACATCTTTCCACTGATATCTCACCCAATATACCTATGATTATGCAAAACATTGTATACGATATATTGTTATAAGTCATAAAAATATATCTCAATAATATAATGTATTCTAATATATTATCATAATATTGTTTATAACAATATTTTGATAACTAACTACTAACCAAATATATTATTTACCTCTCGGTAAATACCCAAACTTACACAATGTAAAAGTTAATCCTTAACAGTGACATAACTAGGGGGTTTGCCCCTACTAGATAAACTCTGACTTGATAATGGATAAGTATTTTTTTCTCTACAACATAAGCTTTAGTGGATAGGTATCCATATAAATTTTTTCAATGCAACTTGACTTCTTTAACCTAATGTCCCCTATCACAATTCATAGTATTAAAAAATCCAAGGAATATGTTGTAGGTACCTGAGGAAGAGGTTGTAGTTACATATGTGGTTGAGGGAAAGGCCATGATATAGGTTATAAATATGGATACTTGAGAAGAAAGTGAAGATATTATAAAAGGAAAAGTTTATTTCATAGGGAATTCTTGTTGTAGAAGGGTATTTATATATCACACCTAGAAGGTTGAAGCTCTTTGTTTAGTTATTTTGGAATTGTCTAAGCAACACTAAGGTAGTTTTTGTATCATGGTTGTGGAAGTTTCTAAGAATATTTGTAAGAAAAATAAATTATTGATACAAAATATATTTATGGGTGTTGTGATTTTTCATTTTTCTATGGATATACATAGTGGCTATAGAAGTTTTTGGTGATGGATCATTTAGAAGGCTTAGGTAATGGTTATATAAATTTTTAGTAGAGACTAAAATAGATCTAAGTAGGGATGGAAAAATATGATTAATTTTATATATTTTTTAAAATAAGAGAATATTTTGGGTAGTGACTATAGAACCCAATTTATGTTGTAAAATATCTAGATATTAGTGTCACATAACTGTTTTTTGTACAAAATAGAATAGTCTTTATCATTTTGGTTCTTCTTTATGTGGATTTATGTCATTATTATTTAATTTTTCATGGAATACTTGGTTTTGGGTTGTGTAAGACAATTTGTGGTGGTTTGCGAAGAAAACTTAATTTACTAAAAGATTTTTAATATTTTACTATAGAAGACCTACTTTAGGTAGTAGGATGTTTTTTTTAGAATTTGTTTGTATTTTTAAGAAATATTTCCTTTAAAAGAGGATAAGATGAAGCTATGAATATTTGGTTATATTTTGTAAGATTTTAAAGACATTTGTATTCTGTTTGGTTATTTCCTTGTGGTAAATTTGATATCTTATAAGGTTTAGTTTATATTGATAAATGCGTGTGGGAAGAATAAACCCTACATTTACGGATAAAAATACATTGTTAAATTTTAACATTAAATGGTTTATAAATCAAAGAATACATATGATAACATAATCAAAATATGTAATGTGGAATGGTTTATATTGGATTTTTTTTAGATGTTGAATGTTTTTACTTGTAGCTCTTGGTCCATGATTAGTGATGTATTTTTCAATTAAAATTTATTAAAAGACATGCATTATATTCAAATATCTATAAGATAAAAAATAAACCAGTCTAAATTTTTCCCTATTAATATTTTAGGGAATAATTTAAGTTTGACTACTAAAAAATATTCACAATTTAGTATAGATAGGTAAAAATCATGAAGGTCAGATTGAGGATCCCCATGACCATAAAATATATTTAATTCTAAAATAACCAAGTAATGAGGAAGAGGTATGTCTAAAATGTCCTTCTGAATAATATTAGAATACATAATATTATCTCTAAGGTTGGATTCATGATTTTTAATAAAGTGATAGATAGTACACTTGCCTCTATAGGTATCCTATAGAATGCATCTTGGTTAGTGCCTCATGTCTATCAATTATCATATTTTCGATAGTCTCATTAAAGGTTTGATCCTAATCATTGATAATGGGTGTAGACATACTATCTTACATGGATGTAGAAGTTAAACATTTGTCAGATATCATAAACATTTTAGGATTAAAATTACACATTGTAGGGATGTTATTATGAAATGTGTTTATCTTTAATAAATATTTAGATCTGTCTAAGAATTCATGTGTAAATTCAGGGTTCACAAGAATGTTCTCTCTATAAGCTTGAATAACACAATCACAAATCCTTTTGTTATTTTAAAATGTGACATTTTATAATTCAAAATCTATGAAATACATGACACCTTCATTTATTTCCAAAATTTTCACTATGGTTAATGTTAATTAATGAACACTAAATGGTTATGGAGGTTTTAATAGATGAAAGGGAAAAGTGAACCTAAATTAAATATTTGTAAATCAAATTTGAAAATGAATGATCAAACCATAAGATGATGCATGTTTATAAAATCATAGGTTAAAAGTAAGTAATAATTAAAACCTAGGTGAAAATTTACATGATGTAAGAACCTAAATATAAATTATGTTTTTATTAAAAACTATCATGAAAATAATTCATATCTAAAACTTATATCTGAAATCATCTATAAAAGTGTAGGAAAATAGAATACCCTAGGTTTACTATTGGAAAGATTTAGGGTTCATCATTTATGTTTAATATAATTATTATTTTAATATAAAATAGTTTTTAAAAAGTTTAAATTACATATATTCAATTGTATACATCTTAAATACATAAATCAAAAAATTCTAATAGGCTAAGTAACATAAACAATCCCAAGTGTCATAGATGAAAACTAAAGCCAAGCAATGACTTGAAAAATATGTTAAAAATGATCACATATTTACTATATATAAATTTGAGTATGTATATTATATATGTTGATTTTAATTGACCTAACCTTGAGTTTATAGACCTAAACATTACTCGAGGATGAAATTGTACTTGTATAAGCTTGTTATGTGCAACCCTGACTAGAACATGCCCAATCAATTTTTCCCTATCATTGTGCTATTGGGTGTGTCTCAATAGGGTTTCATAAATAATGTTTCATAGTGATTTTTCATTATCTTATTAATTATGACTATTCCATCACTATGCAAATGTGTAGGGAAGAATATGTTGAATGAATAAATTTTAACTTTGACCTAGATTTCACACTCCAAAATAAAAAAAGTAATGGAGTGTGGAAATCACTAAATAAATATTTTAAACTATGTATCCCACACACTCAAAATTATACTTAAATATTTCTTATGGTGTGTGAATGGAATATCTCAAGTAAGGGTTCTGAACCTCCTCTTCCATAGAAGTGATTAATGTAATTACTAAAGTCTAATTACACTTTTTTGGCACAAGGGAATTTGTAGAGAGACTAAGGTAGATGAGTTTTTAAAGTGTATGGGATTTGATTTATGAATAAATAATTGAATGGAAATGATTATCTATAGGATTGACCCTTGGTATAATAAAGTGTTAAATGTTCTATTTCTCTCTCTTCTTATTTTTTATTATTATCAAATGGCATGGAAAGACGTATATATAGGATGATATAGGATAACTAATGTGCATCAACAAAAAATAGAAAATAAAAATGGAAAGGATTAAATCTCATGACCAATGGTAATAAAGAGACAAAACCAAAAAATAAAAGAGACAAACCCATATGGGTATGAGTTTGTCTACAATGGGACTATACATCTATAAGTTTGTTGAGGAGATAAGCCAGGCTCTATTTTCAAACCAGATATGGCTAAAGGATAAAATATAGTCTAAATTTATTAATGGATAACATTTGGATAAGTGTTGAGGTGATTTTATCTCAAAGGACAAAATATAAAAATATGTGGGGTTGGAACCATCCTAGAGATAGGTTAAAATGTACAAGTTTTCTAAAATAAGTTAAATTGGGAATAAAACACATGAATAAGGGTTTTTTACCAAATATGAGTGTCTAAAGTTACATAGTAACATAATTATAATAAATCCCATTTTTTATATATAGATAATTTAATATGCACACACACACACACACACACACACACACACACACACACACACACACACACACACACACACACACACACACACACACACACACACACAGATATATATATATATATATATTTAATTATTTACATGAGGCATACATATCTTAATTTTGTACATCGATCTATTTATGATATTTTTGCATATTACTACTTTGGATAAGTATATTTCATATTTTTACATAATAATTTTATGCCCTACCATATTTAATTATATGACTATGATCATTCCTCTTTCTTTATATTCATTGCATTTTTATATTTTCTAGACTTCACTTGGCACTTGTCTTATATTTCCATTGACATTATTTTAGACACTTATTTCATGTTGCTCATTACATTTCACTATCCTTGTCCTTTTGACATTTATCTCATTATAATCACTTGCATTAGTATTTTTTATGATGAAAAAATACTTACTGAGACCTTTCTCACATCATAAATTGAGTTTTGAGAGAATCCATAGGTTGATAATAATTCTCCTCACCTAACTTTTCTATTTTGTGAGCCTCTCTCTTTTTATTTATAGTGAAACCTTATGCCTTTTTGTGTTATATTCATTTTTAATACTCATATAATAAAAAAATGGTTTAATACATGATCATATATGTTTTCCTATGGGGGAATCATAACCAAACATGATTTTTATCGATTACATCTTCATACACATCTTTTAATATGGGGGAATCATACCCACACATATTTATCAGTGACATATTATGAGTTTATATGAGAATTAATTTAAATTTATATACCCATGGGAGAATTGTACATGTATTTTATCATATGTGTTATAATAATCACACCCATATCACATTAGGAGGCCATATTACTCACATGCCTTACCTTACTGAATTAAATGTAATTTCATATGTTTAATAATATTTACATATTGGAATTTATTATTTTACACATACAATATTAACTTTATTATATCTTTCATTTTTATTTACATGATGCATATTTTTCTATTCAGGAATTGTACCCATGTATGTTGCTCATTTACATACCCTATATATTAGCAATGCATGGTTTAAAATTTAGTTTCTGGATATTACACATATGTCAATATATGATTTTATGGAACCAATTTTTCATTTATTTATATATATATATATTACTATCATTTATAATTTTTTCATTTGGAGGTATGACATCTTCCCCATGTACGTCATTATCCTTCCCTTAAGGTTTTCTTACGATTGACAAATTTTACCACCATTGGTCAACGTCACTTATGTGTAGGTTTTTAAGAAGGATTAATTAATTAAATAATATATAAAAAATATAATAAATTATTCATCAATCCAAAACCTTGCCTAAGAGGCTCACAGGTCCAAATTTTGGCAAAAGTTTCTTTTATTCCTCTAGCAAGCTAGTAAAGGTAATTTTTAGATGTTCAATTCATGAAGGAGACGAAGAGTTGGTTATAATGGAATTATTATAATATATGGGAAAATAGTACATGAATTTATTTTATTTTATATAGCTTACATTTATGAACAATTGTTAATAAGAAAAGGAGCTCTAAAACCCTAATAACTCAATATTATGAGATATGATTGTATTTTTGAGTTCTTTGTTGAAAAATAAAAGTTGTGTGATATCTTATTTGGAATAAATAACCTTAATAAACTTTTTTAAATAAAATTTTTAATTCAAATAATGGATAAAGGTAAAGGTACAAGCTGTAGGGTTTCAAGCATATAAGTGAGATAGTTAGAAAATGTGTTTTTTGAGAGGTTTAAGTGATTAGATGAAGATATACAATGGTTTTAATGATTATATTTAATTTTATATATCATAATTAAAAAATAATTAGGTATTTATTCTTAATAAAACACCAAAACTTAGACCTATAGGCATTCAAAAATGAGAAAGTGCAAGCTAATAAGCACTAAAAAGTGCATATTTTAAGTTTTACTAAATGAAATATTTTGAAATTTTACATTAAGATATTTTTTATTTTATTTAATATTTAAAAGTTTTTTAATTTACCTAATGTACTTGAGGAGAGATAAAATGGTAAAACATTGATCTATACCATGATGGAAATTAGGTTGTTAACTAATTTTTCTCATAAATGGAGTTATAAATGAGCGTTTTATATATTTACAAGGGAATAAAATGATTAAATATGGTTTATAATTAATTTGAAGGTATTAATATTAATTTTAAAATTAAACCCAATGCAAAATAGGCTCATATCATTGAAAAATGTCTTTGACTGACCCAGCGGGAAACAAACAGGCATTTTTTTGTGAATTTTTGTTTGAGAGTTCGCTAAAGAGTTTTAAATATTTTAAAACATTTACAAGTATTAAAAATTTATACCTATCCAAATAGGATATTATGAGTTTATTTTATTCCTATAACTCATTTTAGACCCCTAAATACAAATCAAGGTTTCTTGAAGCCTAGAGAGCACAAAAGAGCATTTTTTTGAAGTTGTATATGGAGTTTGGAGCTGAAAATTTATTCAAAAGGTATATTAAACCATTATTATGATTTTAAAATCACATTTAAACTCATTATATATTCAAATAATTATAATTTATCAATTCATAGGTTCTTATTGTGCATTTAACAAGATTAGCAAAATGGAGTAGATGAGCATATCCAAGAAGGACCACTATACAGATCTATGATTGTCCATCATTAAATACAATTTAAGAAAGGATATTTAATGAAGAGAAATAAAAATTAACATATAATTCTATCCTTATGTTCCATCTTAGATTAATAATATAATCTACATGCTAATCAATGCATAAAAATCCTCAACAACCTTGCCATGTTAAACACATGCTCTTTGATATTTGGAGATCAAGAATAGGTTAAGTGTTTATTTTAAAAATGGAATGAAGTTTGTAATAAGAGTTAAAAAACATCATCATGAAATATTTCTCTCCTAATACAAAACTTTGGAGTTAATTTTAGAAATAGTCAAGTCAAATAAGAAGAAGCCTTCAATCAAACCTATAAAGGTGGAAAATCAACATGCAAGATTGGGGGAGTTGAGTTGAAGACTTGACAAAATAAGAGGGACTATTTTGATGGAGGATACTCATTAAACAAAAAACATGAAATATATATTTCTTATATGCCACCTTGGATCTATTTAATTAGTTTAAGAGAGAGAAACATGCATGCAAGATACAAAGAATATAACTAAAACATGCATGCAAGATACAAGGAAGATAACTAAAACATGCGTACAAAATACAAGCAAGATAGTTGAAGTCAAAATACAAAATTAAATTAAGATATCTAAAGTTACTCACTATAAATATTGAAAGTCTCAATGAGATTTAACAAGATTTTCAAAAGGAGTTAAGTGAAGATGATCAAGATCTCTTCAATATTGAATACCATAAAATCATGCAAGGAGACCAATTCCCTTCAACATTTGTCTTGCATGATAAAATTTGAATTTTTTCAAAGCATTAAAACATGTTTATCTCTCTCTCTCTCCTATGAAATTTTCAAATAAGATAAGGTTAAAATCTATATGTATGATGTAGGAGTTTGGAGTTTTATGGTTGAGTTGAAGGAAGAGTTACAGATGATTGGGCATGATGACTCATGCCTAGTTTTGGATCGCTTTATCCTATATCCTTCCTTACTTTTATATATGTAAATTAATTTTTAGATAATATTATTATATTATGATTTTTTACATGAACAAACTCTATGAAAATTTGTATTACATCACCTTTGAAGTAATAAGAACCTAATTTTTTCCTCATTTTCAGGTTATTCATGAAGTGTGTGCCTAATATTCATTGATGTAACTTAGTGGATGACTAATTTTCCTATGTTTATCTTTGAATATTTCACCTTTATGCATCATATTAGAATTATTTTAGGTCATGTCAAGTCTCTAATTCTAATTTATACATAATTTTTAAGTGAATTCAACCCATGTTCATTCCTTCCATGCTAGTGTAAATGTTTTTCAAGACCTCTGTTTGAAATATTGATGCAAGAGTCATTATATGAAGATTAAGTGAATGTTTTAAATTTATTTATCTTCCAAAGTTTGTTAATTATATGCATAATTTACCTTAACATTGGTGAATCACACCAAATATTCATATTTCCTGTTCAATTTAAACTTGTGTATTGTTCCTTTACTTTTTTCCTAATCAAGAAATAACTAAATTAGAGAGTTTAGAGAGAGATAGGTGAGTGTACCAAAGGTAAAGAGACCTTAATATGGATATTTTATCCAATATAAGTTTTAAAAAAATTGTTCATATTTTCTATTGTGTCAAAATAAGTGATAACAAACATACATTATTATAAGGGTGTACTTTTAAGTGATAACAATTAATGGCACACTCAGTGTGACATAGATTGGAGGCTCCTCCTTCAACATAGTAAAAAATGAACATGAAAATTTGGGATTAATTTTAAATATTAGGACAAAAGGATACCCTTATCCATGATCTTTTAGTTAATAGCTTGTCTATAAAACTAGAAGAGAAGGAAGGTATGATTCTAGCAAATTTAAATTAGTAAGAGAATAAACAAGTATAAAAGGTATATAAAAGGTTAAATGTCACTAAATATGATTAAAAATCAAGTAATACACCTCCTTTATATCTTTAATTTATTTTTGGAAACACACTAATTCATAATTACATGGTTGATAGTGGGGCAAGTAGCATAGTAATACCAAAATAGATTGTAGATAAGTTGGGTTTGGTGTATGAGCCAAACACTATGAATGTTTTTAAAATTCATGGGTATCCAATAAATATAGTTGAAATAATAAATAATATTAAATTAACACTTAATTCATGCATAATTTGACCATTCATCAAGATGTGGTGGTGGTGGATCTTCCTCCATACTTTGCTATGTGTTTATCATGTGACTTCACTTCAAAGATAGGTGGGTATCTTTTAGTTGATTGGACATACCTAATGTTTAAAACAAGGTATAAAATAAAATTTACAATTTTTTAGATCCTTCTACTTATTTTCATATAAAACCATACATTCTTAATAGTTTTAATACTAATTATGTCATCTTAGAAGTAGATCAAACTAGTGAAGATGAAGTAAACTCATCTCTTGATGGTGTTCCTAATTTATTTATTGATGATCAGGCTATTAATATTCATGATAATTATTCCTAAAATATGATAGAGGAATAAGTACATGGATTTTATTTGTAACATGATGATAGTGCACAAATTTTAGCTCTATACAAAGAAAGATCTAAATGATGGTTTATGGCAACTCTATTTTGATTGTTCATAGAATAAACATGGATTGGGGCTGGTATGATGTTCATTTTTCCCTTTAAATAAATGTATTATAATTATATAAAATTTTAGTTTGTATGCTCTAATTATTTTCACTTGAACTTGAACCCCTTGAGGAGATGACTTAGCTCCACTTATTTAAGTGGCACAATGGAAACACCTAAAGGTTATGGGTGACCCTCTGTTTAGGTAAGTCTCTAGATTAGGGCTAGTTCCCTTGATGTATCACTTCCACACTCATTGAACCATACTTAAACTTATAATGATAAGGGTTAGGAAGCATAAACTAAACCTAGATAGGGAGGTGATGTACCAAATTAATCCTCCAATAACACCTCTTATAATGCACTTGGAAGCAAAGGGAAAATTTCACATACACTTCATCAAACTGAAATCTCTTCTTCTACATCAAGGTTTCAACATGGGGTCTTGAAGAGATATTAGACTAAGAGGACTAGACAATAGGTCATCTATAAACACTAATGAATAGACTAATCACTATGCCTTCAATCCACATTAGACACTCCTTTTTGACCTACAAGAGGGAGATTTCAAACTACACAAGGCACTAAGAAGAATAACATGTCAAGGTAAGCAAACATACACTTACACATGAACAACTACCATTTTATGCACTTAGTGAAGTAATAAATAAGGTAAAAATAAATATATTTATTAGTATAAGGCCACAAATAAGTATATATTTTCCATATTTAGGTTGAAATATCCCCTATAAAAGCCAATAAAGCTAGTACATATAGCAATTTTGAGAGAAAAGAGAGAAAGTGAAACTCATGAGTTATAAGGAAACTTGTCAATAAATAAGAAGAAATTACAATATAATTTAATAAATAATGAGATAGTTACTTCAAGTAAAATAAGGACAAATTTATCACAAATTCATCTAACTCCTCCAAATGTGGTGTAGATGCTCTCTTGCTTGCATAAGAAATAACCCTCATAATTTTCCTTCATTAAACTACCTCACCAATAAATAATGATATATATGATGATTGATTTAAGAGTTAGGGGTTACTAAAAAGGCTCCATAGGTATTAGAGTGGTCCTTAATCATCTAGATACCTCTGACCATGAGCCATCATTCCTAATAGCTACAAATGATTCTTTCTCATGCACCCCTCACACTTGGCACTCAAAATTATTCCAATTATTTAATTAAATTGATTTAAAAAATGGGTAATTTCACCTATCAAGACATATCATGTCATTATAATCATCCAAAAATCCTCAAAAGGATTTTCAACTTGAGTTTTCACTCCCTCACTAAGTTATCACCATGCTAAACTATGACTGGTTGAGATGAAAAAGATAGTAGGCATGCTTAGGAGACTAGATAACTTAATTAATTAAAATCCTATACTATCTCCAAAAGTTGGTTGCATCATCTGAAAATTCTCCACACTGGGAAAACACTCTAATTTATCAAATAAAGGCATGTTGTACACCATCTATACAAGTGTAGTACAAATAAAACTCATGGGGAGGAGACCTAAAGAGTACTCTACAATATTAAATCAGTTTAATGGTCACTTTACCCCTTCTAGATGTCACATTTGTAATATCTTTCCCATCGGGTCCCTAGAGAGGGTTTGTGAGGGTTTATGTTCTTAAGCATTGATAATATAAATGGCCACTTTGGAATTCTACCTTAATGAAAATAAGGGCTTCTTGGAAACCCTATATAATATCTCTAAACACCTTATCTCTCCATGAAACTCCTCATGGAAGTTATGAGCATTATAAGTTGGCCACTCGGCTCTTTTTTATGCATTTTGCAAGGTCTCAATGCCTTCAAGCCAAGAAATAGCTTCTTGGTGGACTTCTCTACATACTATGGATTTTTAGAAACCTGAAAGGTCCTAATTAACATAATAAAAGCATTTTAAATTCCATATATCCCCCAAAAAAGGTAGTGGACTACCTTCTAGGCATTACACCTAGATTAGGCCTACTAGGCATAGCTGTAGACCTAGGGTTTTAAAATCCCCTACTAAAATCATGGCATCTGAGAGGCTTTCACATGTCATTTCACACTTTCTCAAACTTCTACATTCCACTAAAAGGTTATTCAAGCTTCAAGTCTACCATCTACCTCTCAAGACCATCTCGTATGATTAGACCTTCAAGTGAGTGATTTTGGTCTATGTTAAAATAGAGCATAATTATCCTTCCTTTCTTGGCTTGAAAGTTATATGAATACCTTAGGTAGGTCAAAAAAAATTTCCCTACCAATTCTTAATGTTAGAGTATCTCAAATGATCCTAGGATATTTCAAAACTAAAATAGACTTTTAAGGAGTATAACACTGTAGGGGTCTATCCTAAAGTGAGCTATAGGTGCGTGTAAATGACCTTCACTCTATATGATTCTATATATAATAGATATTCTTAGGTATCTAGTTCCATTGGTAAGGTCATTTCATTGTATCTACGTCATAACCCCTTATCAATCTATCAAACTACCTATTTTTGTGTTTTCTAAGGGCTGATTAGGTTATCCTCACAAAGGCTACTTGTAGGTGTCCATAGGCTACTAGACCCTTGACTCATCTCTGTTCCATCTTCCCTAAGCTCACCAAAGTGATATTTTAACCTTTTTTATCCATTTTTTACCCCATCTATGTTATCAATCACCTATAAGTGTCAAGCTTTATTCTAAGATGAAGTCCCCAACAGTAGGTGATCCATTGTATGAAAAAGGAGACATGTTATCCTTTATTTTATCCTATTCATTGGCAAAAATTAGTCAATGCACTATAAAAAAAACAATATCAGACCTTGATGACTACAAGTTTACCAACAATACTGTTGATTGACCTCACTACATGAAATCAAGACAACACACATAAGACAAGGGAAAGAAACACACACATGTGCCAACAAAACACTTAGGAAACACAACACAATAGGAAGCAAACTATTTATGTACATCTAATCTGATAATTTAGTGTCCCTCATAGATCAAAGGGTAAGTTTCTTAGGCCTCTTCCATGACAAGAAACCTCATGATGACAAATAAGTGGTTTGTTGAAGTAGAAGCTTGATGACTCATACCTTTTGCTTGTAACCTTGATTGATAGGTATATAATTAGATCATATTAAAAAATATCTACAATATATATTTATTCCTTTTACTCTTTTATACATGTGTTATGTTGATTCTTCATGCTAGTATAGCTTATCAATGCATCTATAACTTTAATTTCATCTTTGGTAGGCTTCTTTGGCTCATGTCCTTGGTATGTGTCTTGAGCAACTTCATCCTTCTCTATTTCTTCAAGAATATTTACAAACTAATCTCTAGCTTCTTCATTTCTCTCTTGAGGAAGGGATGCTAGTTTAATGTTGCAAATAACACAATAATCTTCAAGTTCATCCCAAAAGGAATCACTTTCTTGTTCAATCTTCTTAAGTTATTTTCCTTCCACAATGTCAAAACCATACCATTCTAATTTCTCTTCTTATTGATCAAGGACCAAGATATCATCTTGCTCATGACAACCTTCTTGTATATCCTCATCATCACCTTCCATTTATTATTCACTATCTTCATCAAAATAAAATATAAGCTCGTCAAGTAGAGATAATGAAAGATCATCATGTCTACATGGATCCATACCTATTGCTTCTTCTTCTTGGACTTGAAAAGTGTTGTCAATGTCAATATCCTCATGAAACATACCTATAAAATTATCTTCTTTAGATAAAAATTCTTCAAGAGTTCTCTTTTTGTCATCTTCATTGAGAGCCAAAGGGGAATCAAGAGAGTTAAGGTCTTCAAAGTTACCATGATACCAATGCAAGTCCTTAAACTCTACTCTTCCATTCAAATTATCTTCTTCACCCATGATTTCTAAAATTGTATCCTCCACGTTACACAATTCATGTTATCCTTTATCAAAATATATGGTGGGAGGGAAATAAAATTCCTAGACTAAGTTGAAACATGTTGGAGTACCTTTATTCTCTTCTTTCTATCTTGAAACTATCATAACAAATCTAGGAAGACTTCCATCACTTAAAGCCACTTTAGATTGAGGGATATGAGAATGACTTACCAAATATACATTTATATTCATATGAAACTCATCAACCTCTTCCTTATTTTCCTATTTAGGTTGTGCTAGCATTTGAAGGACATCATTCCAACATGTGAAACCAATAGGCATAACCTCTTGCTTATTTTCTTCTTTAAGATTTTGGGCTGATTCATGATGAGTACTCCTCCAATTTGGGATCTCGAGATCATATTTAAGGGCTTGAGGAGGTTAAGGAAGGCTAGGTAGGTTTCACACATGTATAGGAGGAGTTGATTGAAGATGGGTGAATTGGTTTCCATGGGGAATATGATGGCTTTCTTCAAAGGAGCACTCACAATTTGGGAGTTGGAGTAGTTAGTTTCCATAGAAGGTTGTTCTAATCTCCTTTGGTTTTGGATTACCAAATACAAGAGATTAATATTAGGATGAGTTTGCTTTGTCATAGGAGAGGATTCATTAGATGGGATAGCATATTCATTCATTTTTATTTGATGAGAAAGTGTTGTTTGGAATAAAATATTTGGAGTGAGAGAACCCTAATTAGGTGTAGAAAAGGATAATTTGAGTGAACTAGAATGTTGGTTCATTTTCATTTTATAAAAGGTATTTCAGGTATAAATATGTTCACTTGGAATAAGAGAAGGATTATTAAGTAGATTAAAAGATCCCTATATCCTATTTTGATAGGAAATTAATATTTGTATGAGGTTTGGGGTAAGACAGGGTTACTTTTTCATTTGATAAGGATGTCTTGGGATGGAAGAAGGCACACAAGGCTTATTTCATTGGGTGGGTTGACTCCTCCATCTTGCTAGTCTCTCTTCCATGGATTTCATGTCTTAATATTACTTAAAAAAGCAATACTTTTTATACATTATCTTTTATTGGTATCTATTGCAATCATTCAACCTATCTACCTCCATCATTTGTTTGTCATACTCCAACCTTATCTCTCTAACACTCTTTGACTGACTAGGAGAAGGACAATTAAGAGGGCTACTTGAGGTGATTCCATGAACAACATGAGATTGATCAAAACTATGTGAAGGAACATAAGATCCATATTGCTCAAAAGTATGATTATACATACCAAAGTCTAGTTTTTTTATGTATTAGGGTTTCTTGGCTAGTTGATTCAACTTGGAGTCACCATTAGTGTTGATTGAGATGCCTCCAAAAAGTTTATTAGCTGAAGAACACACCTAGAAATATCTAACTCTTTGGATAAATAGTCCCATCAGGTGTGCTAAAAGTTATTGTCCCTTCAACTTTCACCCCTTGAGGAGATGACTTATCTCTCCTCATTCAAGTGGCACAATGGAAACACCTTAGGGTTGTGGGTGACCTTATGTTGAGGTGAGTCTCTAGATTAGGGTTAGTTCCCTTGAGTTACCACTTCCACACTTGTTAAACCAAACCTAAACTTATAAGGAAAAGGGTTAGGAATCATAAAATAAACCCAGTTAGGGAGGTGATGCACCAAATTGATCCTCTATTCAAACCTATTACAATGCACTTGGAACCAAAGGGAAACTTGTACATACACTTCATCAAACTGAAATCTTCTCTTCTACATCAATGTTTCAACATGAGGTCTTGAAGAGATCTTAAACTAAGAGGAATATATAATAGGTCTTATAGAAAAAATAATGAATAGACTACTCACTATACCTAAAATCCACATTAGACACTCCTTGTTAACCTTAAAAAGGGATCTTTTAAACTACACAAGGAACTAGGAAGGATAACATGTCAAGGTAAGCAAACATACACTTACACAAGAATAAATACCATAGTATGTACTTAGTGAAGTCATTAATAAGGTAAAAATAGCATATTTATTATTCCAAGGCCATAAATAAGCATATATTCACAAAACTTAGGTGGAGAGATACCCTAAGAAAGCCAAATAAAACTAGGACATATAACAATTGTGAGAGAAGTAAGAGAAAGTGAAACTCAAGAGTCACAAGGACACTTGTCAAGTAAGAAGAAGAAATTAAAACAACATGGAATTAGTCATGAGACATGTCTTATAAGGAAAATAAGGACAAATGCCATTAAAATTCATCCAACTCCTCCAAATGTGGTGTAGATGCTCTCTTGCTTGCATAAGAAACCACCCTCATGATTTACCTTCGTTAAAATACCTCACCACTAAATAGGGATAGGTCTAATGATTGATTTAAGAGGGAGGGGTTATTAAAAATCCTCCATATCTATTTGAGTGCTCCCTAATCATATAAATACCTTTGGCCATGAGCCATATTTCTTACCAGTTATAAATGATTTTTTATCATGCACCCCTCACACTTGGTACTCAAAATGCTTTAAATTTTTCAATTCAATCCATGCAAAAGCAGGAATGTCACCTTATAAGATCTCCAATGTCATCATAATCATCCAAAAAGCCTCAAAAGGCTTCTCAATTTGAGCTTTCACTCCCTCATTAGGTGATCACCATGCTAAACTATGATTATCTAAGATGAAAAATACAATAGGCATGCTTAGGATACTAGATAGCTTAATGAACAGACATAGAGACCTAGAAAAAACCCCATACTATCTCCCAAAGTTTGTTACATCATCTAAAGCTTCTCCAAACCTATAAAATGCTCCACTTTGTCAAATAAATCACTATTATACACCATCCATACAAGTTAAGTATAACTCAAATGCATGGGGAGGATCCTTGAAGAGTCCTCTTCAATCTCCAATCATTTTCATTGTCACTTTATCCCTTCTAGATGCCACATTTGTAATATCTTTCCAATTGGGTCCCTAGAGAGGGTTTATGTTCTTAAGCATTATTCATAAAAATAACACATTATAGTTCTACCTCAATGCCATTAAGGGATTCTTGGATATCCTCTATAACATTTGTAAATACCTTAGCTCTCCATGCAAAGCCTCATGAAAGTTATGAGCATTATAAGTTGGCCACTCAAGTCTTTTCTAGGCATTCTATAAGTTCTATATGCCTTCAAGCTAATAAATGTCTTCTTGGTGGAATTTTATACATAATAATAATTTTAACACACCTACAAGTTCCTCATTTACATATATCAAGGAATTTCAATTCCAATTTAGCCCAAAAAGAGGTAGTGGACTACCTTCTTGGCATTAGGCATAGATTAGGCCTACTAGGCCTAGCTGTAGACTTGGGGTTCTAGACTCCCCTAATAAACTTATGGATTCTAAGAGGATTTCACATGTCATTTCATACTTTCTCAACCTTCCACATTCCCTAAAATGGTTATTCAAGCTTCAAGTCGACCATCTACCTCTCAAGACCATCTCGCATGATTAGGCCTTCAAGTGAGTGCATTTGGTATGTGCTAAAATAGAACACACTTATCCTTCATTTATTGGCCTAAAAGTGATATTAGGACCTTAGGTACATTTCTAAAAATTTCCCTATAAATTCTTAAGGCTGGAGGACCTCAAATGCTCTTAGGATAGTACAAAACTAAAATAGACTTTTAAGGAGTATAACACTACGGGGGTCTCTCCTAAAGTAACCTATAGGTGCTAGTAAATGGCCTTCACTCTCTATGATTCTATGTAAAAAAATATATTATTAGGTATCTAATGACATTAGTAAGGTCATTTCATTGTATTTGAGTCAAAACTCCTTATCAATTCATCAAGCCACCTCTTTTTGTGTTTGCCAAGGGTTGACTGGGTTTTCCTCACAAAGGCTGCCTATAAGTGTCCACGAGCTACTAGACCCTTGAATCATATATATCCCATCTCCCCTAATCTCACCAAAGTGATCTTTTAACCTTTTTCATCCATTTTCTACCCCATCTATGTTATTAATCACCTAGAAGTGTCAATCTCTATTTCAAGGTGAAGTCCCCAACTATAGGTGCTCCATTATACAAAAAAGGAAACATGTAGGTTGTCTTAACCTATTTATACTTAGATCATTCTTCTCTCACTTGCCTTAAACCTCCTTTGGGTGGTATTTTATACATTTGTGTGAAAAAACTTCATATAAGTCAATTAGTATGGTGTCAAGTCTCTACATATTGTCACCTTGAGAGTATAGAAGTCATTTGGAGCTTATTATTGTAGATAACATTGAGCAATTTTAGTGTATGAAAGTATGTTTTCTAGGTCTTTAAACCTGTTATTCTCTTAGTTTCCCATCTTCTTCCTTTTGGAAAGTGAACACCCCATTATAAGGCTATAAAATTGAGTTATTTAGCCTCAACAATACTTCATGTTCTCTTTTATTTCAAATCCCCCAAAAGGGGTAGAGCTCTCTATTTGGCCATTTTAGAGAAAATGGTTCCAAAAACCTAGCTCTCTATTTAAGTGATTATTAAAGGACTAATTATCTTACCAAGGGGTCTTAGCCATGTTTCCCAACCCAACCTACAATCTCATGAACCTCATGAGGCCTCAACACTATTAATCTCATTTTGTACACACTCCTTTAGATCTATAATTGCTTCTTATAGGTGTATATCCCCGAGTATAAGATAGTGAGGGTGAAAGAGTGAGTAAATAACATGAATGGTATCTTATAATGATGGATAATCCCATGGAAAGGCCTTAGATAACCTTGAGAAACACATTTAGAAACCAATAAGTCAAATCCAATTAGAAAACATAGAAAAATGCTTCACAAAGGACCCCTTCTTAGATGCAAAAGCATATGAAGCTACATTGATTATTAATAATGATTCATAAAGGAGGATCCCTAAAAATTAGACTTATTTCTATGGATTTAAATCAGACTAAGAACCATCTCAACTCCTAAGAGCACTCTCCCCAGCTCCACTTGTACAACCTACACCAAGTATCTAAAGTTGACCCTTTTTGGCTTGTAAAGGAAAGAAAGAAGGAGAAGAAGCAAAATTTGATCCTTTTGAATTTTTATCTACACACCAAGTATATTAAATACTTTAAGAATCTCAAGAGACACTATGTCCATGTTCACACCTAAAGATAGACTCTCCAAGTCCATATAAGTGCCATCAAGAACCCATTTTTTAGGAGATTATCCTATTTTAGTGCATAAAATTACTTATTTTATACCTATAATAATTTAATAAAATCCTCTAACCTCATACACATTATAACCCTCCTTACTTCATTGAAAAAATCTGTACAAGTCATTTAATGAGCCCAAAATGTGACCAAAACATACTTTTAACATATGAAAGATAGAAAAGGATAAATTCATGACTTAGGGAAACATTATAATACCTAAATAACCCTATTATAATATTTATAAAACAATTTTATCCTGTTAACATGTTTGACCAAAGATGACCAGAGTTGAATTGGGTTGACTAGACAAGTACAAGGAATCTAGGCCTAGACCAAGAGTAGAACATGATTGGGTGGATGATTAAACATACATGAGACCCTATAGTACATATGGAAACCTTTTAAAAGTTTAAATATGTATGGGTTTACCTAATTTTACTAAAATTCAAATTTGGTCAACACTAACAAGATAGTATAATATGAGTCCTTAGTTCATGGTTTGTAATGGGCTAGAAAGGTGGGAGCTAACCTCTTATAGGCATTTGGAGATAGTGAGATTGTGTTACATAAAATAATAGGGATGAAAGTGTGTAAAAATATAATGATAAAATCATAAAAACACAAGTTATGGGATCTTTTAGATTATTTTGATGCATTTGACATATAAGCAATGCCTAGTGAGTAATAAGCATGCAGATAAGTTGGTTACAACAGGAGCCAAATTTGACATTCTAGCTGATATAAAGAATGATAAAACTCAACCATACATCAAGATTATGTTAACACCCTATATTATAAATAATTATGTGAATTGGTAAGTATTTGAGGATGATGATCAGGTTGTTCATTTCCTACAAGAAAAGGTTGAATTATCTTCTATAAATTAGTCAAAACTTTTGTAGTTGTATAATGATCAAATAGTTTAACTCAAGTCTAACAAGTTACTCAAGGGTCTTGCCACACTTGAGAATATTTTTAGTAGGGATGGCGAGGTAAGAAGGGATAAATTTTTTTGTCTATTAGAGAATAACATTATGTGAGCATTGGCATAGTCAATGGGAAAGCTCTCAAGCTTGGTAAAGTATGCTCTCAAGATCAAAAAGAATATTTTGTTGATTTATGTAGATATTTTTCCAATGTATTTTTTATGGTATAATAATGATTTAAAATGTTTGGATCCTAGATTGGCTCAATACACCATTAAATTAGAACTAGATATAAAACTAGTGAGGCAAAGACAAAGGCCAATCAACTCAAATCTAGAACCTTCAATGAGAATAAAGTTTCATAATGTAATTGAATCAGCTATCATCTTTCCCATCAATCATTCCACTTACATGTCTAACCTTTTTCCCTTGAGGAATAATAATGGATAAATCATTGTGTGTGGACTTTTATGACTTGAAAAAGGCCTCACTTAAGTACCATTATCCCTTGCCATCAATGGAATAAATACTACAGTTAGTGGCTGGTTTATAAAGGTTTTCATTGCTAGATGGTTATAATGAGTATAACCAAATACTTGTGAAAGAAGAGGATTAGTTAAAAATATCATTCAACACCCACCTTTACATACATAAAAATGTCATTTGAGTTATCTAATATCGGGGAAAGATTCCAAAGATCCATGGATATGGCATTTCAAGATTTGATCAATAGGTTTGTTCTTATGCATTTGGATGATGTTACAGTTTTTTCAAAGAAGGCAAGTGATAATTTTATTCATCTTAGAGAGGTATTTTATATATGTAGGCAATATGGGGTGTCACCTAACTCAAAGAAGTGTGTGTTTTCAATACATGAAGGTAAACTCCTTGGTCAAGTTATTTCTAATCATGGTTTGAGTATCAATCCAAAAAAAATAAACTATATTCTTGTGTTTTTCTTTCTTAATCATAAAAAATTATTACAAATTTTACTTGCCAATATTAAATTTATAATAAGTTACATATTTGATTTTTCAAGTTTTTCAAGGCTCTTACAGCTATGATAAAAAAATTATAATTTTACTTAGACCAAGGAAGGTATGTAAAGTTTTAAATAAATCAAGAAATCCATTTCTAGTGCTCTCACTCTCATCAATCCTAATTTTTACAAATATTTTGTGTTGTATGCATATGCTAATGTTGATACAATTTTAGGAATATTGACATAATAAAAACAACAAGGTTTGGAGTATCCAATAGCATTTTTTAGTGAAGGCTTGAAAGAGTATGAAACAAGGTACACATTTGTTGAGAAACATGTGCTTTCTATAATCAAATGTCTCAAAAATTTTAGGCACCTACTATTTAACAATAATATCCATGTGATTTTTGCCCATCCTAACATCAAATATTTCTTATTGAATAAGGACATAAGTGAAAATAGATAAGGATGGATAATAAAATTCATGGAATATGATGTGGAATTAAAGGTAACTAAGCTAATTATAGGTAAAGGGTTGTGTGATCACTTGGCTCAAGACTTGCAAGAAATCAATGAGGTAATTTGGTCTTGAATGATTAATATATTGCAGCCAATCATACACCTTTAGTAATATGGTTTCAAGATATGGTAATGTACCTTCAAAGTGGTATGTATCATCCAAATTTAAGTTGTTCAAAGAGAAGGTTATTTAAGCTGAAATATATTCATTTTTTCTTGTTGATGGTGTGTTATTCAAGAAAGATGTTAATGGCATATTGTTGAGATATATAAACCCAAGTTAAGTTGAAATATTAGTTAAATAATTTCATGATAGACAAAGTGGAGGAAAATTTTTAGTAAGGAAAACAACCCTCAAAATCATGAGGGGTGGATATTATTGGCCAATTTTTTTTAAATATTGCCATGCTTGGGTAAGGAAGTGAAATAAGTGTGCATTATTTGAAGAGAAGAAAAAGTTTATTGCCTTACCTCTTCAACCTATTTTAGTAGATCAAACCTTTGTCCAATGGGGTTTTGACTTCATTAGTATCATCAATCCACCTTATAAATTGTCCCAAAATTGGATTCTTACAGACACATATTTCTTTATTTGATGGATAGAAGTAGTGGCTTTGAAGGAGGCAAATGAATCTAGTGTTTTGGACTTCTATGAAGGTTTACTCAAAAGGCTTGGTGTTCCTTACATTATAATTTTAGACAATGCTATGAAATTTTTAGGGGATAAAATTAATCAATGGGCTATATAAAATTGTTTGTATCTCATAACTTCTTATAATTATTATCCACAAGGAAATGGCCTTATTGAGTTGACTAACAAAAACTTGTTGAATATCATTAGGATAAATATTACAGATAATCAAAAGATGTGGCATTTGAAGTTAAAATCAGATTTATGGGCTGATACAATCACATTCAAGATGTCCATTTCTAATTCACCCTACAAGCTAGTGTATGGGAGATAAGTGATATTGTTAATCTCACTTGATATCCCTCCTTTGGAGATAATGCATCAACTAGAATTGTTGGAGAGTGAGACAATGGAAGTGAAATATTAGGAACTTATGGAGTTAGAGGAAATAAAAAATTAGTCTCTATCATCTACAGAGATGAATCAAGAACAAGTAAATAAAAAATTTTATAGAAATTATCTTTAAAGAGCTTCAAGAAGATGACTTGGTTTTAAATTGGGATGAGGATAGGGCCAAACCAAGAAGACACATAAATTTTAACTCATTTTGGAGTGCTCCTTACATGATCTCAAGCTACAAGCCTCATAACATATTTAAAATATCCAAAATGGATGGTTATGAGCTCCCAAGACCAATAAATGAGATTCATGTTAATTTTTTTTTTTTTAATATAGGTTCTTCTTTGTACATAGTAGTTTTAATTTTCACTTTCCTCTAAGTGTTATCTTTCACATTTTCAGTTGGTAGTTGTTTTAGTTTTTTATTCCATAAGTGATTAAGCAAAAGTGTTGTTATAAATTAAGGGAATTTTAATTTTTAAAATTTGTGATATTTTCATAACTCTGTATCCCAATGGATAAGGCTACTATACTTGAGTGTTTAGTAGGCAAATATCATAGTAAGGTCACCAAGAATGTTGATAAATTATGCCAGCATTGGTCAAGGTTGCTTATGTGTAGGTTTATAAGAAGGATAAATTAATTAATTTAAGATTAAATAAGATCTAAAAAACATCATAAAACCTTAAAAAATCTAAAACCATGCTCAAGAACAACTCATAAGTCCAAATTTTGGCAGAAGTTTCTTCTATTCCTCTAGCAAGCTAGTTGCAAGCTAGTAAGGGAAATTTTTAGATGTTCAATTCATGAAGGATAAGAATATTTGATTATAATTGTATTATTTTAATATATGGTTAAATATTACCTAAATATTTTTAAAAAAAAATTATGTTACATGGGCTTAACTTTATGAACAATTGTTAAGAAGAAAAGGTGCTGTAAAACCCCATTAACTTAGTTTTAAGAGATGTGATTGCATTTTTTAATTATTTATTTAAAAAAATTATCATATATTATAAAGAATATATAAAATTTATCCACATTCATAAATCAAAATTTCAATTAAAATTATGGAGAAATGTAAAGGTATAGGTTGTAGGGTTTCAAGCATACAAGTGAGATAGCCACAAAAAGCATTTTTTGAGAGGTTTAAGTGATTGGTTGAAGATATAAAATGGTTTTAATGATTATATTGTATATTAAATTTTATAATTAAAAAATAATTATATTTTTATGCCTCATAAAACTCAAAAAAACACCAAAACTTAGACCTACAGGCATTAATAAATGAGAAAATGCAAACTAGTAAGCACTAAAAAGTACATATTATGAGTTTTACTAAATGAATTATATTTAATTTTTAAATTTAGGTATATTTTTGTCCTTTATTTTTTTAAATTTTTATCATGTCTTTAATTTACCTTAGGATATATAAAATGGTAAAACACATGTTTGCACTATGAAGGAAATTAGGGTTTTATCTAATTTTGCTCATAAATCAACTTAGAAATGAGTGCTTCAGATATTTTCAAGGGAATAAAATGATTTTATATGGTTTATAATAAATTTAAATGTCTAAATTAATTCTTATACAATTAAAATTAATTCAAAATAGGCTCATATCATTGAAAAATATCTCTAGGTGACCTTGCGGGAAGCAAACAATCACTTTTTTTTGGGAATTTTTGTTTGAGAGTTTGGTGAAGATTTTTAAATATTTTAAAAAATTTATAGGTATTAAATATTTATACATATCAAATTATCATATTAGGAGTGTATTTTGTGTCATATAACTCATTTTAGACCCTTAAATCCAAATCAAGGTTTCTTGAGGTCTATGAAGCACAAAAGAGCATTTTTAAAAGTTGTATATGGATTTTAGAGGTGAAAATTTGTTTGAAGGTCTATTACACCATTATTATTATTATTATGGTAAAATCATATTTATATTCATTATATATTAACATAATTAAAATTTATCAAGTTCTAGACTCTCATTACGCATTCAACAAGCTTGCCAAAATGGAGTAGATGAACATATCCAAGAAGGACTAATATGGAGAGCTATGATTGTACATCATCAAATGAAATTTAATAAATGATATTTATTTAATATAAATAAAAATTAAGCATATAATCTCTCTTAGTATATGCCACCTTTGAGGAAGAAGATAATCCATAGGCTCAATCAATGCATCGAAATCTTCAACAACCTTGCCAAGTCAAACACATGTGCTCTTTGCTATTTATAGATGAAGAAGAGGTTAAGTGTTTATTTTTAAAAAAAAATCAAGGTTAGAATAATATTTAAAAAAAATCATCATGTAATATATATATATATATATTTATATTTATATATATATATATATATTTATATTTATATATATATATATCCTACTATGCTACCTTGGAGATAATTTTACAAAAGGTCAAGTTAAACAAGAAGAAGCCTTCAATTAGCACCAGAAAGGTGGAGAATCAACATGTAAGAATGGAAGAGCTGAGTTGACGAATTGAAAAAATAAGAGAAAATATTTTAATGGATTATACTCATTTAAAAAACAACATGAAATCTCTCTCTACTATATGTCACCTTGGAGCTATTCGAGGAGGTTGAGAGAGAGAAACAAGCATGCAAGATACAAGGAAGATAACTAAAACATGCATGAAAGATACAAGAAATATAGTTGAAGTCAAACTCAAAGATGAAATTAATATATCTTAAGTTACTCACTATAATTATTTAGAGTCTCAAGGATAGTAAATAATATTTTCAAAAGGAGTTAAGTGAAGATGATCAAGATCTCTTCAAGATTGAATACCATCAAAGCATACAAAGAAACCAATCCCTTTCAAAATAGGTCATGCATGAGAACCTTTGGATTTTTTAGAATCATTAAAACATGTTTATCTCTCTCCATTATGACATATTAAAAGAATATAAGGTTCAAATATCTATGTACCAGATATGATTTTTGATTTTGATGGTTGAGTTGAAGGAAGAGTTAAGAATAACTAGGCATGATGACTCATCCCTAGTTTCGGGCTACTTTGTCCTCTCTCTCCTTCCTTCCTTTTATATATGTATGTTAATTTTTGATAGAAGATTATCAGATTATGATTTTTGATAGATATAAAATCTTCCAAATTTTGTATTACATTACCTTTGAAGTAATAAGAAGCTAATTTTTCCACTATTTTTAGGTTGTTCATGAAGTGCGTGCCTAATATTCATTGATGTAACTAAATGAATGACTGATTTTCATATGTTTATCTTAATATTTCAAATTTATGCAGAATATGATAATTATTTTAGGTCATATCAATTTTATAATTTTGATTCTACCTAATTTGGAAGTGAATTCAACCTATGTTTATTCCTTCTATGCTAGTGTGAATGTTTCTCAAGGCATGTATATGAAATACTGATTAAAGAGTCACTGTATGAATATTAAAATAATGTGTGAAAGTTATTTATATTATAAAGTGTGTAAATTATAGGAATAATTTACCTTAACATTGGTGCATCACATTTTTATTTTTCATTTTCAATTTTAGCTTGTGTATTGCTCATTTACCCTTTTCCTGGTCAAGAAATCATTAAATTTAAGATTTTAGAGAGAGATAGATGAGTGTAAAAAATGTAACAAGACCAAAATATAGATATTGCCTCAAATATAAGGTCACATGCACCTTGGATAGTTTCCATTATGTCAACAAAAGTGAGAACAAGCATACATTCTCTTAAGGGTGCACTTCTGAGTGATAACATTTACTATTTGGCTTTGCCATGTAGTGAAACTTATCATATATGATTAAATTTTGATTTTATTATACATTTTGGGATATATATTAAATATATATTTTTCTATTATATTTATAAATTATGAAACTCAATACAAATTTCATGCACTTTACCGCAATATGTTTATCATGCTTGATACTTACATAATTATTATATGTTTTCTTATTAAGGGTTTTTTTTTTTCTTGGAAGGGTAAAAATAATATAAAAAATCAAAATATATTACAATAAACTCATACTCCCAAAAAAACAAAAAAAATCCAAAAATAACAATTGAAGAGAATAAAACTCAAAATTATTAAAAATAAAACAACTAACAACAAACCTACAGTGAACCATTAGCACCATAAAAACTAATAAGAAGAATATATATATTTAAAATATAGGTCATTTAATGATAAATATAACTCCCACTCCTCATTTAGATAATAAATGTGGATACACACAAGGTCCTCTTCCAAGTCTTCAACATCATGTGTTTGATTTTTCCTTTAAATTTTGGTCCTATTATTAGGATCCCCATGGGCTAGGGTCTCCTTATTTTTATGCATTCTAAAACAAACCCATTTTTTTTTTTGAAATTATCTTATAGAGTATACAATATATCATCAAAATTCCTACTACATATAACTAATATAGTGCATTACAACTAAACATATCTATGAGAAGTACTAGCAACCCACTACCAGGATCCCAAACATCCCAATGGATAATGCTATAAATAAGTATAATGGAACTAAGCACATATAAGAACATTGGGTCAACCAAATGCTTTATAATCAATTATTATATACTATAAGTGTAATACCCAAGCATGTAGTTCCAAAATATTGAACATAAGGGTCCATCTCACTAACTTTCTTAGCTAGTATTATCACCCCATAAGATCAATAGGTGGAGATCTCTAATCCATTACTAGAGCCAACATGACATAAGCATAAGAGTCCAAAAACCTTTGGGTAATCATCCAAGTGAGGAAAACCCCTATTGATCACCATATTATGATCCAAGTTCCTTTGGGAAAACATTATGTCTTAGTTCCTTAAAGATGATGGTCACACAAACACATGATAAAACTCTATGTAAAAATAATTGTTCTCATTAGATTATATGAATTACAATATTATTAATTATAGGTAGATAACCTCTCACACATGAGTATCCTATTGAATATGGATACATTTGGAATTTGGAAAATCAATTACTCCATAAGCTACAAGACCACTAATCATGCTACAGGATCACCATATTGTAGTCATCGATAGGGCCTCACGCCTAAACATTAACTAGTTACCTTTAATTATCCTACCATGTTATTAAATAAACATAGGTAATTTATTTCATTCAAATAAAATGCATATGAACACAAAATTTTTTTATTTAAATATTTTTATGTATTAACTCAGGCATTTATTAAGGAAAAGTATGATTTAGTAAAACATTGACAAGGTATATTATTTAATCATGTAACCAATTGTTAACTTAAAGGTTTCCATAACCTCATAATTCTCATCCTCATTCTAATATTATTTACCAAATACATGGACTCTTCACATCTTGATAGTCACAAAACAAGGTGTATCATGAAGTTCATTGGCAAGGATAAGCTTTATGTTTAGGCATGCACATAACTAACATAACCAATGACTATCCAATATTATATAAGCATTAATGATGATTTAACCAACTTACATTAAAAAAAGAGTTATATTATAACATCTAAATTAATAAACTTTAATAAAACATGTCATATATCTGAAACACTATGACACCATTAATAATATAACCCATAATCCAAAATGTGGATCCACATGTGAAGATAATTAACCTAGCTTACTTCATTACTTAAGAAATCAAAGGTTCACTGAAAATGACATTATGACTAATAAGCACTCATTGCTATTCTATAATAATGAGATCATATTTCTTAAATCACCAGAGTCTATTTGTAAATACTATTTACTACAACTTAATTTCATCCAAGGTTATAAACATGAAACCATGTTAAGACCACATGTCTATTAATAACACTAAAACTAAGGGATATCTTATGTCATCACTATAATGACATAAATAATTGGTAATTTCACATACTAGATAAACATTCCATTTTATAATAATATCACCAAATAAAAGTTCATCACAAAACCCAAGTGAAAATATACATAATCCCACCGAGGAGATTTACAACCTCTAACTGATTCTAGTATACCATAGGACAACACCATCTTATTCCATGTCATTCTAGGTTAAGAAATTTATAATTTTAGTTGTTTCAATAATATCATTTTTCTAATTTGTACTTACTTAAAATTATCTAGTATATCTTTTACTGATGTACATATAACAACATATAAGGATCGAATATCACATAATTCATATCAAATACACTAAAATTCATATGGTAATTAGATCCCACTATAAATGTGAAACAAATAATAAATATAGCTGGTCAGTTATATAAAATCAAACAACTATCAACAAGAGTGACTCTAATGTCAACATCATGACCAATAATGTTCATATTCCCACATAAAAATATTACCAAGTTGCATAACATAATGAGATATAACCACCATATAGAATGATTAATCAACCAAAATCCATTCATCGAACATCATATATCAATAGGACTAGATGAAAGGTAATATTCCATATGAATCTAGGTGAAATCAATGATGAAAGACAAACATTGAAGGAGGGATACCCCTCAAAACCAGCCCTATGAGCCCAACCATCAATGTCCCTTACCACCCCAACTATCAGCTTACTAGAGGGTTTTGACAACTAGGTACTTATGTGAGGTAAAAGATACACACATAATACTAAGCCACCAATAAATACTAATAAAATCATTCACAGGAACAACAAAATAATGCAAGAAACACAAAACCATAACACTCAATCAAACCATGGGTCTGAGTAAAGCCCAAAACATACATTGGATTTTTATAGAGGATTATTTATATCATAAGTCAGGGTCAACTATAACCATTTAACAAGATTGTGAGGTTTTTAATAGGGTCCAATACTTATCCCAAGAGGCTTATTTAAGCATAAGAATAATTAAACTCAATGGAATCAACCCAAGATAATCACATTAACTCAATCAAGTTGAAAGGGGAAACATAACATTCATAATAGAAAAATAACTTGGGTTAGCTTAGAAAGAACCAAATACAACTAACATTTATTCCCTTTATTAACTCAATAATCCAAAATAAATTAATAAAGTGACCTCATTCAATAAAATGAAACAACATAATCAACAGTCTACTATTAGTAATCTCGACTCAACAGGTTTGAGAACAACCCACTCTAACATCAAGAGTAAAAATAGAGGTTTACCAATAGCATGGATAGTATATTATAATACAAGTCAATATTAAATTTGAAAGGGATATATGCATAGTATAATATATGGCATCAATATCCAGTTAAATTTATTCATTTTACGAATGATAATCTAGTAACATTATCAATAATGAACAAGGCCATAATATCAATCCAAGTGGAGTGTAATGATTAAAATATTAATTAAACTAATTTGAGGTATGACAAGTTTTCTATTTATTACTCTAAATTAAAATAGTTACATAAATGGTAGATAACCTTTAGTTTAAATTCTCACAATTTTTAAATAAATCCATTAAAAAATGAAGGCCTAACAAAACTCTAAAATATCTATCAGGGAGAAGATCATTATTTTTAAATTGTATCTTCTTTTTAAAAATCATATTGTTGACACAGTGGATTGCACCCAAGGTAGAACACCGAGCTCCTGCCTTTCCACACGCAACAATGGAAACTCCCCTCTCACCTGTGGGACTGGTGAAGCTGGAGGGGAGAGTCTCTAGATAAGGGCTAGCTCCCTCTGATGTATCCTTTAGGCCCTAGTTTCTCTTAATTCTAAAAAATAAAATTAAAAAAGAGGGGGGATGAAAAGAGAGAGAGAGAGATGCTAAAAATAGAACCTAAGCCTAAAAAAGAAAAGGTGATACACCAAAAAAGTTGACCCACCCAACCCGAATATACACTTTTCACCAAAAGGAAGCGCCCATACACTTCATCTGAAGTGGGAAGTTATTCTGCAATAGTCATGTAAGGGTCCATGGAAGTACAAGGAAGAAGAAACTACTAGAGGCATCCTCAAACACACTTATGGCAACCTATTCACAGGCACCTACATTCCCCTAGGAACACTTCTGGCAGACCTGCAAAAAAGAGACATTGCAATGCACTAGACATGCTATAATTAATCTGTGAGAAGCATGAAAGACAATGACTTAACACAAAAGAATAACATAGACATATACTTTAAAGTATAAGTCTATATTAAGGTAAAAATTCTAGGTCTTGATTCAAGGTAAAAACTGGCAGAGCTTTGCCTTACAAGCTCGAGAGATTTTTGGGCAGATTTTTACCTTAAGGCTAAGAGAGTGGATCCTTTCTCAAATGAGAAGCTTTATAATATATAGAGGAAGAGAAGAGGCCCTTTGGCACCCTTTTTGCAAATGACCCATGTGCATTCTGATCATTGGGAAGAGTAGGCCGCTTAAACATCATATGAGAAATTATGGGCCACACTGATTATCTGCTTACAAGACCACTCCTTCAAGGTGATTACATGGCTTGTCTACTCATTAATGAAAAATGAAGAAAATGGATCTAGTCGCTAGATTTTTGTGCCTCCCAATGATCAATTTGCATACACTGTATCACCTACTAGAGTAATTCCCTGATTTGACACCTTCTTCACCACTTGGATGATTTGTCTGCTCCTGTGCTTTGTCTTCTTCCTAGTCTCTCTCTTTCTAGCTTCTTCTAGCAGGTTGATACTTTCTTGGGCTCTCCTTGCTTGCCTTGGCCACTTTTATAATTTTAAAATAAGTAACACTTGGCGCATTCCACTATGAAATGAGTAGGACATGTGGCAGCATCCACTTGACTCATGGAAGCTTCAGGCACCCTTTGAAGGTCCTACAAAAGAGGACATGTGTCAGCTTCTACCTTCTTTAGAAATTCATCTAGGACCCACCATAGTTCTCATAGTACAAAAGAGAGAGACTCTGAAGGCTGACACTTGTCAACTTCTGCCGAGCCTTGTAGGGGACATGTGACATGTTCTGCTGCTCCTAAAAAAGCATGTCAAAGTCTTCTGCAGTTGCCACTTGGCACCTTTCACACTCTAGCTTTCCTAGTGTAAAATTTGACATTCTCAGGCCCGTCACAGTTTGAAAACCAATGGCTAGTCTATCTTCTTAAATTTGATAGCTTCTGGGATGTCACCATCCTTAGTAAATTCCTTTAAGCCTTTTTTGTGGGCTTTTTCTGTGGATTTCTTCCCATGGACTTTTTATGCGAACAATTTTCTCATGGACAAAAAGTCTGCGAGAATTGCCTCAGTCTTCAGGTTCTTTGGCTATAGCTTCCCTGAATTTCTTCAGACTTTTTGTCTAAAGGAATTCCTTTAGACAAAAGTCTAAGAGAATTCATTTCTTTGCCTTAACAAAATTCTAAAATATCTCACCATTTCTTTGTGGCCTCTTTAAAGTGCTCCCTACCCTCTGTAAGGGTTCTTGAACCCAGAAATGTCCTCCGCAAGGTCACTTGTCCTTTGCTTTTTAGGATGTTCCTTTGAACTGCCTGATTGAACTAAGCTATTGAACTGACCGATTAAACCAAATAGTGGTTCAATAATTCAACAGTTCAACACTATGCACCACTCCTTATTGAACCAAGCCTTTAAACTATTTGCTTGAACCAACCATTGAACCAATCCATTGAACTGGTTCAACGGTTCAAACATTTGTTGAACCAAGGCATCAAACCATTTGATTGAACTTGCCGATGAACTTTGCATTGAACTTCTCCTTTGAACCAACCGTTGCACCAATTCATTGAACTAGTTCAATGGTTCAAACATTTGTTGAGCTGAGCCTTTGAACTGAGTGTTGAACCAAGCTCATTTGAACCATCTGATGAATCGAGGGATTGAACCATCCAATTGAACCAAGGCATTGAACTTCCTGATTGAACCAAGGTGTTGAACCAACGCGTTGAACCTATCGATTGAACCAAGGCATTGAACCAAAGCATTGAACCAGTTCAATGGTTCAAAGATGCCTACCTTCCTTGTGAATTTCTTTAGGAAAGACCCTGAAGAAGCTATGTAAAACCTTGTACTCTCTGAACTAGTTCTTCAACTACCAAAAGACTAACCTGCAGAGTTTGTAGAAAAATCTTCTTTAAAAAATTTGTAGAAACTTCACCTATAGAGTCCATAGAAATAGACCTATAGAGTCTATAGAAATAGACCTGTAGAGTCCATATAAATTCCTGGACATGTGCAAAATTAAAAAATGAATTGGCCTAGAATAGCAGGGGAAGAAGGGAACCAATTTTTGGCCTATTGGGCAAAAAATGGTCAACAAATTGGCAACTCATAGGGGAAGCATGCCTACTATGCTTAGAGGCTAGTTGCCTTGTAGTCCATTGGGCACAGAGTTAGATGTAGCTTTGAACAAGGTTAGTAACAGCCCCAATAGATCCAAGAATCAAACATGAAGCTTTTACCCCGTACATAAAGGAAAACACACAAGGCTAAAAACACTACTTGTGTAAACTGCACTTAGGGAAAGTAGGAAAAGAAACTAAAAACAACTAACTAGGTACATATACTTCCCTCCTGGATCAAAGGGAAAACTTCTTAAGTCTCTTTCTTGGCAAGGAAAATTATAGTGTTAGACAAGTGGCTAAATGAAATGGAGAGTTGGTGACCCGCTCCTCTTGCCTACCACCTGGGTTGGCTTGTATCCGACTGGATCAGATTCAAACATGCTTCCAACATATACGTACTCTATTTGTTCTTAGAAGCTTGCCTCCTATTAGTTCTTCATGCTAGTGTATCTCATCAAGAAATCAATCGCTACTGGCTCATCACCATAAGCCCCTTGATATGCATCATTGATTGGCTTGTTCTCTTCTACCTCATGCTCAGGTTCCATGGTATGACCATCTTTCTTGATGATTTCAAAGAAAGTATCTTCAGATTCACCAACCTCTTGAAGGGATAAATCTGAAAGCCTGTAGCCCCTTTACATACTTATTTGAGTCCCAATTTTGCCTTCTCCACTCTTAGCCAGCTCATAGCCCCCTTGAAGAATAGTGTAACTTGTCCTAATGACTTCAAACAAATAGTTCAAAGCATGGTAAAGAAAGTGTCCATGCCCCTTCACAATGTCTTGCAAAATGAGAAAAGGGGCAGAAAACACTTCATCATCAGAGATAGAGGTAAAAGCTTGTGACTCGTCTTCTTGTTCATCAAAGTGGGGACCTATGGTGATCTCCTCCTCATCTGCACTCATGAAGTCTCCCTGATCAGTCATAAACTAAGCATACTCCTCTTCACTTACTTCTTTCAAGATAGGTTCCTCCTTGAGAAGGGGTAAAGTGGATGGCTAACAAACAAACTCATGTGGAAGAGGAGGTAGTCCTTGAACTAGAATCAAATGATTCTCCTCTTTTCATTTGGTTAGCACTTCATCTATATCAGGCATGGCTTGATAGCTCTCTTGGAGATGTGTAGGTGGGGTGTGTTCAGACATGGAATGTGTCATTGGGTCTAAACTATCCATCACATACTGGTTGAGGAACCTCTCTTTGGATTCCAACTCTGTAATCTACCTATCTATATCCTCTTAGAAGAGCCTTTCCTAGAGGTCACAATCATCATCGAGAGTAGGAGCAGCCTCATCTTCTTCAAGGTTTTGAGCAAAACCTTTCTCCTCTTCTCCCTTTCTACCCCAAGATTCCACTATTTTCTTCCAACTCATGAACTTGGGATTGGAATCTTGCTCCTGTGAATAGGTAGAAACTTTGTCCTCTTCAAGGTCCTAAGCTGGTTCATGATGTTCCTTCTTCCAGCTTGGAATTTGGAGATCATGTTGAAAGACTTGAAGATGTTGGGGAGGATTTGGGAGGGTCTACTCATGTACAAGAAGAGCTATCTGAAAAGAGGCATGCTGAAAAGTTAAGCATACGAGATTGAGGGTAGGATCAATTGATGCATCGAATGATCTAGAAAGATTAAGTGCCATCTGATAGAAAGGATTTGGCACACAAGAGGGAGTTTTCTCTAAAATAGGAGGGGGTAGACATTAGGCCAATTTTTCTTGATTTTCATCCCTCCACTTTACCAACACTTCATTAATATTGAAATTAGCTTGTGTATTAGTGGAAGGGGTGTCTTTTGGCATCAGATCCTCTACAAGGTCTGAAAACTCCATCTCTCTTTCTCCAAGTAGTCTCATCTTAGCCTCTAATTCCTCAATCTGCTTAGCCAGATTATCCTCATTTTGTACCTCTTAGGGCTCATAGGAATCATTATAGATATGGGGAGTGCATGAAGGTTGCCATGAAATGCAAAAAGATTCTTAAGGAAGGGTGGGAGGGACTTGGAAAGGACTAACCTCATTTTGTACCTTACACTCTTGGACAATGTCTTTCTCCTCCTTATTGTTCCATGACTCAACCACTTTATTCCAGCTCAAGATATTTAGACTAGGCATCTCCTTTTGGGGTGATAGGGCTACAATGTGAGAGGGTAGTGACGGTTAAGATTCCACTTCCCTTGCTACCAAAATGGATTGCTACATCTGAAGATTTGCCAATTTGATCTGTCTATCAAGATTAGCTTGAAACACAAGATTTATTGTTTCAAAATTCTCCTCAACATGATTGGGGAAAAGGATTTGACAGGCTTGACTTGGCTTATAAGCAGGGGTTGTGTATGACTGATATGACACTTGGGGCAGTTAGTATGCAAGTTGATAGACTTGGTAAGGCTACCTCTCATGAATACTCAGCTTCTCTTCGAAAGATGCAATCAAACCACTCACATCCAACATCTCACTTGTAAGCTTGTGCCAGTTAGCTCTTTAAATAGGAGCCCATTCACTCTTAACCTGATCTAGTGCATTTCTCAGGTGATGGATGACATGATCAAGAATTTCTTGGCCACATCCCCTTCTAGTTTTAAGATCTATTACATACTTTTCATATCCCAGCAGTGCTCGTTTAAAGGTGCAAATGGGTTGATTGGCAAAGACATTGGGTTGAGTGGGAGAAGTGACACATTGAGAAGAGTGGGCATAAGGCTGATATAGCTTATGACATATTGAATCTAATAAGGATCACCATAAGGCTAGTAAGGATCATAGACAGACTGGCCAAGGAAAATAGGGTCCATGGCTCTGAATGATGGAATTATACATACCAAAATATTGTTTCTTGATGGCACCAAAACTTCTTAACTAGTTGATTTGACTCAAAGTCACCATTGGTGTTGATACAAAAGCCTCCAAAGGCTAGTTGGTTGAAGAACACACCAAAAACTATTTAACTCATTAGACAAAACTTGTCCTAGTTGATCCCACCGAGCATGCCAAAAACTATTGACACAGTGGATTGCACCCGGGGCAAGATGCTGAGCTCCTGCCTTTCCACACACAACAATGGAAACTCCCCTCTCACCTATGGGACTGGTGAAGCTAGAGGGGAGAGTCTCTAGATAAGGGCTAGCTCCCTTTGATGTATCCTTTAGGCCTTAGTTTCTCCTACTGCTAACAAATAAAATGAAAAAATGGGGGATGAAAAGAGAGAGAGATGCTAAAAATAGAACCTAAGCATACAAAATAAAAGGTGATACACTAGAAAAGTTGACCCACCCAACTCGAATATACACTTTTCACTAAATGGAAGCACCCATACACTTCATCTAAAGTGGGAAGTTCTTCTGCAATAGTTAGCTAGGGGTCCGTGGAAGTACAGGGAGGAAGAAACTACCAGAGGCATCCTTAGACACACTTATGGCAGCCTATTCATAGGCACCTACATTCCCCTAGGAACACTTCTAGCAGACCTATAGAAACTAGACTTCGCAATGCACTAGACATGCTGTAATCTATCTTTGAGAAGCATGAAAGACAATGAATTAACACAAAATAAGAACATAGACATATACTTTAAAGTGCAAGTCCAGATGGAGGTAAAAATTCTAAGTCTTGATTCAAGGTAAAAATTGGTAGAGCTCTGCCTTACAAGCTCGAGATATTTTTGGGCAAAGTTTTGCCTTAAGGATAAGAGAGTGGATACTTTCTCAAATCAGAAGCTTTACAATATATAGAGGAAGAGAAGAGGCCATTTGGTGCCTTTTTTTCAAATGACCCATGTGCGTTCTGATAATTAGGAAGAGTAGGCCACTTAAACATCATACGAGAAATTATGGTCCGCACCGATTGTCTACTTACAAGACCGCTCTTTCAAGGTGATTACGTGGCTTGTCTACTCATTAATGCAAAATGAAGAAAATGGGTCCATTTGCTAGCTATTTTCACCTCTCAATGATCAATTTGCATACACTGTATCACTTACTAGAGTAACTCCCTGAGTTGACACCTTATTCACCACTTGGATGCTTTGTCTACTCCTACGCTTTGTCTTCTTTTTGGTCTCTCTCTTTCTAGCTTCTTCTGGTGGGTTACTACTTTCTTGGGCTCTTCCTACTTGCCTTGGCCACTTTCTATTGATTTTTAAATAAGTGACACGTGGTGCATTCCACTGTGAAATAAGCAGGACACGTGGTAGCATCCACTTGACTCATGGAAGCTTCAGGCACCCTTTGATGGTCTTATAAAAGAGGACATGTGTCAGCTTCTAACTTATTTAGCAATTTGTTTGGGGCCCACCATAGTTCTCATGGGATAAAAGAGAGAGACTGCAGAGGCTGACATTTGTCGACTTCTGCTGAGCCTTGTAGGGGACACGTGGCATGTTTCACTACTCCTAAAAAACCATGTCAAAGTCTTCCACAGTTTCCACTTGGCACCTTCTATGCTCTAGCTTTCTTGGTGTAAAATTTGACGTTCTCAGGCCCATCACAATTTGAAAACCAATGGCTAGTCTATCTTCTTAAATTTGATGGCTTCCAGGATGTCACCATCCTTGGCAAATTCCTTCGGGCCTTTTCTGTATTCTTTTTTTGTGGATTTCTTCCCATAGACTTTTTCTACAGATAATTTTCCTATGGACAAAAAGTTCATGAGAATTGCCTCAATCTTTGTTATTCCTTTGGGTTCTTTGGCTGCAACTTCCCCAAATTTATTTAGACTTTTTGTCTGAAGGAATTCCTTCGGACAAAAGTATGAGAGAATTTGTTTCCTTGCCTTAACAAAATTTTGAAAGATCTAACCATTTCTTTGTTGCCTCTTTGAAGTGCTCCTTGCCCTCCACAAGTGTTCTTGAAACTAAAACTACCCTCTGCAAGGGCACTTGTCCTTCACTTTTTAGGATGATCCTTTGAACCGCCTTATTAAACTAAGCCGTTGAACCAACCGATTGAACCAAAAAATGGTTCAATGGTTTAACACTGCGCGCCACTCCTTATTGAACCAAGCCTTTGAGTCATTCACTTGAACCAACTATTGAACCAATCTATTGAACTGGTTCAATGGTTCAAAATTTGTTGAACTAAGGCATCGAACCATTTGATTGAACCTACCGATGAACTTTGCATTGAACTTCTCCTTTGAACCAACTATTGAACCAATTCATTGAACCGGTTCAACGGTTCAAACATTTGTTGAGCCAAGCCTTTGAACTGAGCATTAAACCAAGCTCATTTGAACCATTTGATGAACTGAGGGATTGAACCATCTGATTGAACCAAAGTATTGAACTAAGGCATTAAACTTGTTGATTGAACCAAGGCGTTGAACCAATGCATTGAACCTACCGATTGAACCAAGGCATTGAACCAAAGCATTGAATTGTTTCAATGGTTCAATGGTTTAAAGATGCCAACCTTCCTTATGAATTTATTTAGACAAGAGATCGAAGAAGCTTTATAAAACCTTGCACTCTTTGAACTGGTTCTTCAACTATCGAAAGACTAACCTGCAGAGTCCATAGAAAAATCTTCTTTGTAGAATCCATAGAAACTTCACCTATAGAGTCCATAGAAATAGACCTATAGAGTCTGTAGAAATAGACCTGTAGAGTCTATATAAATTCTTGGACTTGTGCAAAATTATAAAATGAATTGGCCTAGAACATTAAGGGAAGAAGGGGACCGATTTTTGGCTTGTTGGGAAAAAAATGGTCAACACATATTTAACCAATGTAATTTCAACAAATTCCATTGGGGGAAAATTACTATAGTAACCAAATTCCCATTATAAAAATTGTGTGTGTGTGTGTGTGTGTGTGTGTGTGTGTGTGTGTGTGTGTGTGTGTGTGTGTGTGTGTGTGTGTGTGTGTGTGTGTGTGTGTGTGTGTGTGTGTGTGTGTGTGTGTGTGTGTGTGTTTGTGTGTGTGTGTGATACCTAGAAAGATAGGGTGCCATGGTAAAATTATGGGTTTTTAGTACCAAGGTCCTAGCTTTTGTTTTCTATCAGGCTACCCTTGCCATAACACTTCACCCATCCAATTCATCCCAATCTTCAGACATTTTTTATTTAATCTTACACCCGGTCACATAATGTATTCATCAATTATTATGGATTAGAGTGGGGGTAGCAAAATGTTTTCTTTGTTTAATTTTTATTCTTGCACAGTCATTTCAAGAACACTTAGCTCACCCCACTCTTCATAGGGTAATAGCATATCTACCCCAACCCAAATTTATAGCATACTAAAATAAAACCCATGCCCCATTAGAAGATGGAAATAAAAATACAAAATAAAAATAAAATAAAATAACTAATCCCCACAACCTAGCCATAAAATATAATTTTTCACCCAACATAAGATTTTGACCCTACATCTTCTTTATATCTCCTTCCTTCTACTCTCCCATGCATCCCCTCTAATTTCTTTCCCCTATTCTATTTTTCTCCCTTTACCTTTGTCCTATGCCTTTCTATTGAACTCCACACATCATCTTTGCATACCCCTTCAATCCCTTCCTCTACCCTCTACACCATGCTTTTTCTCTCACCTCCTACACATTTCCCATGCTTCAACCTGTTATGCCATACCATCGCCATACTCTGCCCCTATCAATGCCATGTTATTCTCTTCCCCAAAACTATCTTACTTTTTTCTCCCCCTTGAAATGTAAGCCTAATAAATATAATAGAATAATAAATATTAAATATTAAATTCAAAAATTCCTAGCCATTACTTGGTGTCTAAAACCACTAGTCAACATCCCATAGTATCCTCCATTCACCAAAGGAAATAATAATTAAGATAGGAGAATTTAAGAGAGCGTAAGAAAACTCCTTTTTACTAACCAAGAAGGTAATAAAAGATTAGAATAATAATATAAGTAATAATAAAATCCATATTAAATAATAATAATTATTATTTAAAAGATACAAAAATCATTAACAATATTAATAAGTTATTAAAAGGATCATAACACGTAATTTGACAAAATTCATAAATAAATATTAATTAATGAAATAAAATTGATAATGAAATAAAGTCATTAAATAAACCATTAATGAAATTAATAAAAGTATTAAAAATGATGATAATAATAATAATTATCAATTATTTAATACACTCAAATGAAATTTATAGTTTGACTAAAATAATAATAATAATGATAAAAGTATCAAAGTAGTAATAATTAATAAAAATTATTAAATAATAATGATCCATGAAAATAAAACATTGACCCATAATTATGGTTAAGTTGAGTGACCATGAAGGAAGGAGTTTTTATACATCTACTAAGGTTAAAAGACCCAAAATGGTCTAGTTGAACCCAACCAACTTGATAAAAAGGATGAACCACTCCTATTGATTAACCATCTAGAGTTCAAGACACCTAGGCAGGATAACCAAGATGCAAAAATGATGTCAAACACACAAGGATAGGCACAAGGAACAACAAAGCCAAAAATTAACACTCTAATCATAGAACCATACAACATGCACACTAAAATTATATGGCATGGCCAAAAGGATGAAAACCAATAGCACAATGGAATAAAATGATAGTGGCTCAATATCACATAGTACATGATATAACTATCAAAGTGACATTCTAACTACTCAATCATCTATGATATACTTGAGATTTCCAAACCCAATGTCAAACCTAGCTCATAGCTTGGTGCTTTCATCTACCAAATAAGACATCAACAATACCTAAATGATATTAATATGATAATAATAATTTAGAATTAAACATTAGACATGAAATGATAAATCAAGTATAATCAACTATAGCTAAGAAGGTACCAGGGTTAGTCCTAATAAATGGGACCTCAAGCATGCCCTGTGAACATATCCTACAGCTATAAGAGAAATTAATGTCAATCTACATCCAGTAAAACATGATATATCAATGACATATATTAGTGTAACCAACTAAAGCCACAAATACATAAAATAGGATAAAATTAATCTAGTGGAGGTAGTATGCATATCAAGATATACTGAATCCAATGTGAGTATCAACCATGACATAACATGTCACATCAACTATCTAAGGCACCTACATCAAAAACATCTAAAAATAGAACCAACATCATAAATTATTAGTCCAAGTGCTATCAAAATACCCTAAATTAGGCTATAGACCAGTATTCACAGGGGCTACAAGGTTGGTTCATGACATCCTTCCCTTTTTAAAGAGGAGCGATCCCAGTGACCATTAACAGTCAAGCATAAAATTTATCTAAAAATGTCTAATCAAAACCAATCAATATTGTTACATAACTCTCCACCCATTATAGGGTGGTAATATCTCAGCCACATCTTACTAGAATTCATATCCATTGTTATTAGGACAACCATATTATCCAATGCATTAGGTCATGTAATGATCTCCTTAAAATATTCATGTTCCCTTTATGATACTAAAAGGGAAAAAAACCCTTAAACAACACTATCAAAGCATAAAATTCCATCAAATCTCTCAATTTGGATGGAACATTTCCACTCATGCCTTAAAAAGGCCATCAAAAAAATTAAAATCTATTAAAACAAGCTACAATAAGTTCACTAAACCCAAAATGACTACATCAATTAGTAAAAATTCTAAGGTAATAGTTGTTAATCTCATTGTAACACTATTATTATAACCATCCTAGCCATTTATGATGTTGGTCACAAAACATCATGAGCATAAAATGTCTCAAAACATAACATCTAACAATTATCTTAATAAGATTCCCAATAAGGGTACTAACAACACTCCCAAGTTGGAAATTACAACTAATGAACACAAGACAAAAAGTGATGTCTAAACTAGATCAATAATCTAAATATGCAAATTGACTCAAGTTAAATTAACTTATGTCAACATACACAAACCTGTAATATGAGGTCAACAATCATAGAAATATCCAATCCCATGAGATTGTAATTAGAATCTAAATCAATAGTGGAGATCTTCCACTACAACATTATGCCACATTCATAATTCTAAGAGCATTTGTCATAGAATGTCATGTCATAAGGGCATTAATCCATAATATTATGGTTATTTCATTACATTATCAACCATTCAAGGGTTAGTGTAGCATCCCACACCAACCATGCTAAACCACAAAGAAGCCATACCACGCATCACATGCAACTTGAAGACTTACAACATGTTCTTCAACATACATGAAAGCTTGGACAATGGTTTAGGTATACCAATCCCTCCATACAAAAATATTCATCTAAGGGAATCACCTAACTTTCATCATTCTAATTAAGAGTCAAGTGGGTGCCTAAGATTTTTTAAAATTTCTTGATCAGGGCTTAGTACTACTCTATTAGAGCACAAAAATAGCATACATTCTATTAATGATTCTAAAATAAAATATAAATATTCATCCCAAAATATTTATAATAGGTATAATAATAAAAATACCTTAACCAAAGCATGATGACACCTACAGGCCAACACATGCATGAATTTCAACAAGTGCCACCTTGCCAATTTGAATAAATGTCCAAGTCTATAGGATCAGTTAATGATTCACAAGGGAAAAACAATAAAACTTCATAATGGTTGCATTTATCATAACCTTCAATAGGTGGCTAAAGTAATGCTAAATCCATAATGTGGCCATTATGTACTAAGATTCCATGGCCAACTTGTAGCACTCATGGTGCACACTCTAAATTAAAAAGGTGGCTACTTATACAAAGGGGAAAAGTATATTTTTAGCCTATAACAGGCTCCACTTCCTAGCTCATACTTGGTCAAAATCATTATGGATATAGCACTTTTATACCTTCAACCTCATACTTTCACTAATACTCAATGCTAGAGTAGTGAATGCGGGATTACACAACATAATATAAAATTATACCTTGGCACATTCAATCAAATAAAATTTGGTTTCAAGAGGAAAACACATCACATGAGTGATGTACGAATATATCACCACATACCAAAAATGTTAACAACACATATCAAATTTATTCTAAGACATGTGCATAAAATATTCAAATAATAATTTTAAAAACATAGATGAAGTTAAGGTTCATAGGATTGATTTAAATAGGGGAGATCACTTTTCACAAGTAATTTATCATCATTCACACTTTCAACCATTTACAACATACTATTAGGTCTATAAAATTCTCACACAACAATGCTAATATCAAGAAGATAATGTGAAAACTCATAAGATTATTACATACACATAAGGTGTAAAAGATACCATTTACATGATTTGACATAATCAATGAAATGTAAAAGTTCACACAACAAGGTTGATATCAAAACAAGTATGTGAAAGTCCACAAGGTCAACCATATACACAAGTATAATAAAGACACAATTTTTTCATGATTTAATACACTCAATGAAATATATGGGTTACAATGCACATAAAAATTTTACATACAAAGAGGAATTACACATAGATCATGCATATGTGAATCAAGTATTCTAAAAATCATGTTAATCTACTTTAACATCACAATAATCAATATACATGATGGTGAACCTCAAGGTACATGACTCCCATCAGGTCACCCAATGTCTAGATGCTACCTAAATGACACCAAAAATCCATCATATAATATAAATAATCAATCTTGGGGACTCAAATTGAGATCACTTTCCTTCTAGGAAGGTTGTGTTCCAACAAAGCCCAAAATCTATCTCCATGAGTTCCAATTTTTTTAACAATGTTCATACATCATGGATAGATGGCTCACGTTAACTGATAGCAATAAAAAATCCCCAAAACTCTCTAACTTGCCTAGGTAAGTCAGTCACACTCACTTACTAGACACTCTAGGCTCAAGCTACACCCTTAGACCTCCCAAATTATTATACCTTAGCATCGTTGGATAAATCATCCATGCAAGCTATCAATGGCCACTAAGGCATTATCTCATGATTCCATCAACATTATTACATCACCTATTCTTTTAGTTTACTTAATCCAACAAGTCAAAGGTTAAATAGTAATGTTTGTATTAACACAACATCACTTTTGGGAAAGGGTGGACTTGGCTAAAGTATGAGGTGAATGATAAACACTACCATAAAAATTATAATTTTCCATAATCAATAAGTTCAACTGAACTCACATAAACTTCCTCATGGATGGAAGACATATCTATATCATAATAGACATCCTATGGGTATCAAAACATAGCTAAGCTTTTGATGAAGCATCCTATGATGCATAACTCAGCTTGAATTAGATAAACACCCCTATGGATATAACATATCTAGGGTCAACATGACAACCTCATGGAAACCAACATATCCACGATCAAATAAAAATCATCGATGTAAACACATCTATGATTAGAATAACATTATAATTTCAAAATAGGAAATAAACATCATGTATGCATTAAAATATGCTTACCCCTCTAACTACATTAATTCTTACTAAATTAGCTTAATTTCCATATTTCCTAGTTATATTAACTATGAGCTTCATACCCATATCTCATTTTTATATCCCACACAACCTTTATCCCATCCTAAAATCAATTAATCTCATCATTAAACCCATAATAGACTCCATTACCTAGTAACCTACCCTCTAAACCCACTAGCCAATTTAAAATTCAAAAAAAATCCAACTACCCACCCACCATCCTATACTAGCCTCTCTTAAAACCCTAAACCCTATGGGGAGATTTCTAGAATTGGAGGATTATAGAAATCTTCCCCAAACTATTCTCCCTTTTCTAAAATTTTCTAATTCTAGAAATTTCCATGGAATTAAAAATTCCATGGAAATTTCCTAGCCCTATATCTCAAAGGCCCAAATTTGAATTTGGACCATTGATCTTCCCTTCCTTTTCCTATAAAACTAAGCTCTCCCTCCATTCTCAAGACTAATGAGAAATTGTCAATCAACCCATTAAGATCTCTTATATCATCCATAATAGCAATTTTCATAACATCATCATATCAATTTAATCCATCAATAAAAATTCTTATATCAAATCCATGTCCATTTATCTAATCATCAAGCATCCATAATCTATCAACAATAAAGCATCTATGTCAAGTTATGTCTACATGCAATCACAAATCCTAGAATGGATGAATGATAACGTAAAAAGAATGGTAATAATTTTTTATTTGTTCTTATTTATCTCCTCTATCCATTCCTATTGGTGTTATCAAGTTTTGGGTTTCTATTGTCATTTTGATAGTATTTGCATTGAACTTGAAATTTGGTGCACATTCTAGCGACCACGGTAGGACTAAACTCCTCTTAATATAACATTTTTGGGACTTGAGGTGTGATTGTTTAATATTATAGGAAAAACTTGAAGATTGGTATCTCAACAAATTTTTAAATTCCCATCCATAATAATCATAAAGGTTCTTGTTTCTATACATACAACATATATTACTATGTTTTCTTCCTCACACTACCATTAAGTTAGTTGCATATCTTCTAACTTATAAGTTGTAGGTGAATGATATTTGAAAAATTTTAGGATATTTTAAAATGTTTTTTTCTAATATATAAATAACATCTATATATTTTGAAGATTTTTATATATTCCATAGATATAAATCTATGCATATATTTTTGAGACTCGATATATATATATATATATATATATATATATATATATATATATATATATATATATATATATATAGTTTGAAAGATGATATCCAAAGATTAACTTACATACTACAAGAGTCATTGGCATCCTTCTACCTCTATGGCATATTTTATCAGTCCTATCAAGGCCCTCATTCTACTTATATTCAATCATAACAATCCATATGATTATGTTTTCTTTGAAGACATTCTATCACACAGTTCATGCATCTAGTATTTGGTGACTACTTTCACAGCTACTAAATATTTTCCATTACGCTTTGGAATATGTCTATGTTGTGCCTAGAATCCCAAGATTAGAACTCTAAGATTTTGTAAATCTGAAGGAACTTTATTACCTAGAATAAAAAGTAAAATCACTCCTTACATCATTCCTAAGAAGAATTGGATATTGTTCATCTAGTCGACAAGGGCTTGGGGCTCACTCTAGAGGATATTAAAATACAAATATCAAATCATGAGTAATATTTTATCAGGATTTTTCATAGCACTTTTTATCTATGTTCTAGGCCCACACATTTTTATATGTTGTAATATTTTTTATCATACTATAATATTTATTTTGATCATGCTATTTTAATACACTGTAATATTTATTATGCTATTTTATAAGCCCCAATGCTTTGTATTCATTTTAAGGAAGGAGAATTTCACCAATATTTAGTGGTATTATAATATGTTATTGTTATTACGAAGATTTTATATAAAAAAATCACCTTAGTTGCACATATCTTATATAACCAAAGGTGGATCTCTTGTATAAGATGATTTATTTTTACAAATAATCCTATTTTCAGCTCATTATCTTCTTGCCTTAGGTTTTTTTTATCCAATTCAACCTATAGGTAAGATACTTGAAATAATATGACAAGGTAAGATTTTTTTTTTGTTCTTTTAATGTGAGATTACTGTCTCTTCAATTGAAAAATTGAATGCAAAACTGATCCTTCAATCCATTTTTTCTCCTATCTGCTATAGCCATAAAATGTTGAGTTAATCTTTTATAATTATTTTTTTGTTTTTAGATATTGGGAATGATTAATTAAGGAGGATGAATTGGTTGGAAAATACATTTCATGGGTCTCTATAACCTACATGGTGCACCATATTATAGCCACCTTGACAAAGGTAATTAATGTTTAAACTAGAAGATTGGTTGGCATGTGTGGTATACACCCATCATGATCATTATTAAAACACCCATCAAGATCATTATTAAAATTCCCATCAAGATCATTATTAATACACCATCAATATTATCTTGTTGTTATCAAGTTTTAAGTTTTTTTGTACTATATTATATAAATAATATTTATAGATATTTAATTGTTATCAGTCTTTATATTAGGTATTTTCTTTGGGATTTTGTAATATAGTTTTTAGTGGTCTTTAGATTATGTATTTTTTTTGGGCTTTGGTAATATAGTTTTTAGGTAGTTATTATTGATAAACTAGTCATATTAATTAAAGACTTTTTTTAGCTACCATGTAGAATTAAATAGGAAAGGTGGGAATTTTAATAAATAAATCTTCACAAGCATCAATGGTGACTAAATTATTAAAAAAAATTCATAGGGTCATTTACGAAACCATTTGTTCCAAAAATTAAATAAATAAAACTACTAAATATTTACTTTTTAGGACCTCTCAAGATTTAGGCACCCTGATCAGATTTATAACACTTGTGCTTTCAAGAAGGGGTGCCATTTTGCATTTTTTTGGGGATATATTGTTATATATATCTTATTGTGAAATTTTTTTATTGTAAATAATTGTTTTCATGTGTGTATTGATTTGTATATAAATTTTTCATATCATTCCCATCACAAATAGCTAATTGAATCAGTTAATTAATCATATTGTATGATTTCTTATTTGTTAAGCCCTCCCTCTAAGATAACATTTGAAGTGGAATTGACACCCACACACAAGATTAATATATAAGGGTTAGTGTCATGGATTTTATCACTACTTACTAACTAAACTTCATGTTCCAATGGAGTATAATAATTAGGGATAAATATCATTAGGCTAAGTAGTTAACCCCATACAGGTCATCTATAAAGGGGAAGAGATAGCTCTCTAAACTAGACATTAGATAGCACCCTATGCGAACTTAGGCCCCAACCTACCTTTGTGTATATCACATATGCCCATAGAGAAATAATTTAGCCAAGTATAGGGCATTTTGATCATAATAGGTGTACCATTGTAGGAGTTAGTATTAGCTCCAAAGTAGCCATTGAATGTAAGTAGGGTTGAGAGGGTTCAATAGATTTTGTAATGGGTCATCAACCTACAACCTCACCTGTGAATCTATTACATGGTGTAGACATTGAGTTGTACACCTTATCAATTTACTAATCATAGGGATATGACTTGCTTATTTGGGTGTGTGTTATGCTAGACCCATGTTGTTTGTGAGCCAAATCAACCTTCACCCAAATGTACATACCTATCTAGTCTTTACAAAACACATCTTATACATTCTATCTTCCTTATTGTACATATCATCATATATATTCTTGCATCATCATCCTACCTTCTTATATATCCTTACCATCCTTTTCATTATCTCATCTATAATCTTAGCCTAGTCATTATTACATACCCTAGTCACACCTTGTCCTAAGACCATCTCACCTTGATTTGTCCAAACTTGACATTGTCTTATCCACCTTTTGTTTCACCATCATCCCTATAGTATCTTGTCTCCATCTTGTCCATCCTAGTCATCATCCCATTATATGTTTTTTCTTGTCATCATCCTTTGTACATCCTTATCACCATCCTCTTGTACATATTTTCTTTATATAACCTCATCTTAGTCTTATCCACATCCCACCTTATTTAGACATACCCACTCATCCTATTATACCATCATCTCATCATCTTTTCATCCCTTTGCCCACATTGTCTTTTAGTATCTCCCATCTTGAACTCATCCCATCCTAGTCATTCCAATTTATCATCAGTCATACTTCATCACCCACATATCATAATCATCTTGTCTTGTACATCCTTATCCTAGTCACCTCATCTTTTACATATTTTGTTCATCTAGGGTCTTGTTTTGTCTTGTACATCCTCATCATCACACTCACACACACACAGATATATATATATATATATATATATATATATATATATATAATAGTATTTTTGCAAATCCTTTTACACATCCCATACTATCTTGTCTTCATCCCATCTTAGTCATAACCTATCACTTCACATATTAAATCATCATCTTACTACATTTCATGTACACATTATCCTTATCATTATCCTAGTCTATTCATTCCCCATCATCTACATAACCTATCACCTTATACATCCCTACCCTATTAATCAACATCCTAGTCATCATCCCATTATATATCTTGTCTTGGATATTATTTTACACTCTTAACATCATCTTGTACATATTTCCCTCTTGTACATCCTTTTTACCTTATTCTTGTCATAGTAAAACTATATCCACCACATCTTCTAAAATTGACCTTATCCATATTTGTTTCACCATCATCCCCATATCATTTTGTCTCAATTTTACTCATTTTGTATATCCTTTTTATCATCCTTTTGTATTCTTTTCATCTCATCCCACATCTTGTCTTAATCCAATCCACTCATCATTGGTCACATCCCCATAACCTATATCTTGTGTTAAACATCATTTGTTCTCTTGTATATCCTCTAGTTAAATCTTATCCTAGTCATAAACCATCACTTACATTTTATATTGCACATATCCCATTCCCCATCTTTCCTTCATCCCATGCTAATATAGTCATATATTCCCATCATTTAGTCATCACCCCTTTACTCGTAACCTAATCATCATCTTATATACCCTCTTGTGTATAGTTTTATTTTCTTTTACATCCTATTAGTCATATCACATTATAGTCCCACTTATAATTCATCATATCCTTACCATATCATAATCACATATTGACACATCATCCACATCATATCATAATCACATCATATTTTATTATATGTATCTTGTTCTAAGTCCAATATCAATCATTTATCTTTATCATCCTCACCCCCATCCCATAATTTGACACATTCATCACTTCATCATCACCTATCATTATACCTAGTATCCTTTATCCTAATCACTTTCATCACATAAATCATATCTCATCCTATCTTGAGAAAAAATAGTTTAATTTCTAAGTTAGTCCTCTTATCCACATCATTCTATCATCTTAATCCACCATCACTCATCACTTGGTAAGATCCCATACCTAGTAAATATATTGTTAGCATCTTATCACCTTATCAGTCTCAATATAGGAAACCCATCAAATATAAATTATCCTTAGTCTAATCATATTTCCTTATTCATAACTATCACCTATCATAATTTCCTCTTGCTAGTTTGAATTTAGGCACCCATCAAAATCCAACAATATTTTTTCTAGGTTGATAATGAGACATCATTGATAGGTTGTTAACACCTATTAAACTATTAGTCTAAAATTTAATCATAATATTTAATCCATTAGTATATCTCATCCTCATCTTCATATTATCTTGATGCTTTGATCTATGTTGTTTAAGAACCCCATTAAATCCTTAGTTTGCCTTCACATCATCATCCATCTTTCACATAGATTTAGATTTGGCTCTTGTATACCAATACATTCTACATAATAAGGATGAAGTCCTTTTATGGGAACTAGAGTTATGTACTCACCTACCCTGATACCTTGATCATATTCGACCCAAACCACCATCTTGTAGCACAACAAAATTAGTCTCAACATTTCTTGATGTGGTCACCCTAATAAATCAATACATCATAGAGAAGAAAGGTGAGTTATTTTTATGGCTATGGAAGATGGGTACTCATTTTATTGATGATGTTAACCCCATAATCCTAAATTCACCTCCCAAGCAAGATCAACATCAACCCTTATTTGATCCCCCTACACCATCCACTAACCCTATTCAAAACCCCGAAGCCCCAATTCTTACCTATCCATAGTCAAACTCTCCATCTACTAATCATCATCCATCACCTTTATCACCTACCACCATGCAATTGGACCCCTATCTCATAAACCAATACATAGATACCAACAAGGATGAAATACTCTTGCATTTTTTTATAATGGATGTACCACTCCTAAAGGTGTTGATCTAATTTCACTCATTTTACCTCCAACACAAACCCCTTCATGTAAGTCCCCTTATAATCCATCACCCTCTCATCTTCACCAGTCATCTAATGCTTTCTCTACTAGCAAAGGGAATCTAGTCTTGGCCACCTGTCTATCTATCCAACCACATCACACACCATCTGATCTAAAATCCAATGTTTCCACATCAAAGTCACAAAGTAAAGTAGGTCCTTATACTCCCCTTACTATATCTTTGGAATCCCTTTTACAACAAATTTTCACTGCTAACATGATGGTCTATCCACCCATAAAACAACTTGATCCCACCAAACCTAATTGCTCTTGGTATAAGCAAATTAATATTACTTATATCATCAAAATTTGGGGTATTCCCTTAAACAATGTCAAAATTTTTGAGATTATGTCCAATACCTCATCAATCATGGTGACATAGTAATTGAAGATGAAATAGATGAATTTAAATCCATTGGTAAAAAAGAAGAAGAATTCCAAGATTTCATTCCCTATCATGATCAAACCCTTCCCCTTCTAAGCCAAGGTTAAGACATCCTATCCATCCTCCATTATCCCCTATCTCTAACCACCCATTCATCCAAAACAAGTCTATTCCTCATAAGGCTAGTACTCCCAATTCCCACTATTCCTTTCATGACCTACCTTTGCTTCATCCATCATCTCCCTCTCACCTATCACATCTAATACCCCATATTGAGAGGACAATCATAGATAATCATTAATTTACTCATAGTGTTACATAATAGACATCAAAATCAGCATTAGAGTTAGAATAAGTTTTATCTACATCTTGATCATGTTTTATACCAACATCCAAATCAGTTTCCTCATCAGAATCATCATCCCTTATCTATGTTACATCACATGGTGATAATGCCTACAATTTTAAAGATCCCACTTAGGATGATGATGTCAAAACCAAGTTATTGAATGATTTATCTGATTTTTAGAGTGGATCTAATCCTAACATAGAGGCATATATTAGTGATCCTTTGGACATTCTTGAGGACACTTTCTCCAACATTGAGGCTAGGGATCCTAGTGAACTTTATGAGGACTATGATACCCACTATCCCCTTAATCCATCACACCAAAATCATTTACCCCTCATCCATAATCCTAATGTCTCACTTCATCTAGGGGATGAATAGGAACATGCATTGATGGATTCCCCTTTGCATTTAACATTGTGTGCCATAAATGCAAAAGTCTAAGATCATATTCAAAAAATCATAAATCATAATCAAATCATATTTAATCCCATAAGTCATAGTCAAAAAAAGTTAAATCATCAGCCTAATCAAATAATTTGTACCCATTATGAAGCCCAATATTAGGCACTAGGGGAATACCAAATTTAAACTAATCATATATCAAATCAAAAATCAATCTCCTTTGGTGAAGCCTAAAAACTAGAAACAAGGGGAAATAAATTCAAAAATCATACAACCAACAATCCTCTTAATGTTTGGATCAAAGAATCATAAAATCAAATGGTCTTGGATATCATAGTCTCTCAGTACCAATCTAAATAATCCCCTCCACCATATCCAATGGTGTATGTGACTATCAAACCCCCTCTCCATTCCTCATCCCATCAAAGCACTCATCTTGATCATATTCCTCCTTCACATTATATATCCCATCATCACATTCATGGCATACCCCCATTTTTATCATATATCACACCCCTTGGTAGCATTATCCATTGTAGGGGTCATGAAGACACCTTGTTAAAACATTTAGAGGATGTTAAATCAAGCATCAATAAATGTCACCATCACATGATCCTATCATCACCTTTTTCTAGAATAAGTGTTGGCTAAATAATCCATCTAGTGTTTGCACCTTGCATCTCACCTATCATTTAATAAATTGAGATGCCATCAATAAATTAAAAAAAATCATTCATCCAATGGTGATAACTAGTCTTATGGCACCTTAGGAAAGTACCATGATGAAAACCAATTTCTAGCATCATGGTGGAATAATATATTTTTTCATATTATCCCTCAACACTTGGGGGAAAATCCATCCATTTCACATCCTCATCCATCCTTCCCACTTGTCACATCCCTCATCCTTCTTATTTATATCACAGATCATCTTATCCCATGATCCATTATCCCTTGATCCATCATACCATGCATCATATCTCCTCTTCCTTCCTATATTGACCTTCATAAGGAAGTGGAAGGTGTCTTACAAATATCCTCAAACCATCGTACCATTTGGTTCCTTCATGATGTGGTCATTGTCTATCCCTAATTCATTCATCATTGGCCCCCATCATCATCATCATCATTTATCATCCCATCCACCATCTATCTATCATCCTCCTAGTTTATAAACTTGGTATTCTATTTGCTAGTAACCCCACTTATACCTCAAAAAAACCATAAATTTTGAAAAATGTCAAAAACCCTAAAAATCATAAAATTTTGAAAAATCCAAAAATAGTCCATGATGTCTTCTCTTATCCTAGATCCCCTAGTCACATCTAACTCTATCCATCTCATATCACCCCAATCATCATCATTGCACATTATGTTTGGTCTTGAAACCCAAATCAGAGTGGTCATCCATCTCTCCATCTCTTTATCATCCTTGACCTAGGTACCATTGGCACATATCACTTTGTCAAGAATTTAATCTGGCACCCATCACTTTCACATAAAACCCCTTTTCATATCTACCACCCATCACATAAATATTTTATAGTATGGAAGGTTTTTGATCCCATTACTATCCTATCATTTCCTCTTGTAGTCATATAATATGCAAAAATTGGTAACTTAAGCATGGCTAAAGATACCCAACCCTTAGGTCCCTCTTACATGTTCTCTAAACCCTCTTAGGTTTGTTTTCACTAATTATTGGTCATTCATGGCCTTCTATACTTGACCCTAGCTGAGCTAGGACCCTCTCTTCATGACTAATCTATCCCCTTAGGTCTCATCTGCTTAGGAATATCACACCAAAGTTGGATTATAGTACTGGACCTTAGGGTGTCCCTTTTTTAATGCTCCTATCTAATCACAAATAGAGCCTAGATTACCATTTTCCCTTGATTCCTCTTGTTTATTATGTCAGCTAAGTTTGGTTTCATTTAACCCATGAATAATATATCCATTTATAATCCCATTCAAAGATCATTTGGAAAGGGTTGGTAAATATCATTCAAGTAAGCAAGAATATAATCAAGACCACTCACTCAATCTTCCATATTCTTTGTATACAACCAGCCTATAAACTTTAAATCTAATTCAAGTCCTTACACTAGTCCCTAGTCATCTCAAACATACCCAATTTTAGAATTTCTTGCATTTAATTCACTATCATGAGAAATACTCTTAAAGGGTGAAATACATATGGCTTGATTCCTCTTTGGAGTATTGGTATGTCGGCAATGTGCCCACACACAAGGTGTGAATCATGTATAGTGCATCTTACACACACTAACCCCTTTTACTCATTTGCCAAAGTTTATTTCAATTGTATTAAAGATATAAGTACATGAATAATCAGTTCTATAAGGATATCTAATTATAATGAGGCTCTAAAAATTGGTACACAGACTCACATTGAGTAGGCAAACAAAACCCAAAAAACATAAATCCTTAAGACAACAGTGATGAAGAAGGACTGCAACACTAGAGCCCACGATGTCTAGTTTCAATTTTTTTATCTAATTAAAAAATTAATTCCAAGATCCTATTTATGATAGTGTCCTAGTCTTTCACACAAATTTCTAGACCTTGTCTCAGTCGAAACATTCCAGAATAAGGTAAGTTTATTTTTTTCTCTCGCTACTATTATTAAAAAAGGTCTAATTGTAATTTAATTTCAAAAAGAAATAGCTTTAATTAGTAATATTATTTAATTATTTCTTCTACTCATACTTTTTTAATAAATAGGAATAAAACTCCATTATTCCCAAAAATAAAAAATCATTTGGTGAACCTGACTTACTTCAAATTTTGCATAAATACCCTAGAAACCCTAGGGTAAATTCCTAGTTTATTTTTCCCATTAATTTTTGAATTTTTTATTAAATATTAGAATCATAAATTATTCTCAAATTTTAAAATTTTGTGGTAGATTTTAAAATAAATTTATTTCAAACCCTAATTATATACACTAAGTCCCAGTAATTTTCTAGCATTAATCCAATAATTTCTTGATTTTTTGCTTACACATATAGATAAAAAAAATTATCTCAAATTTTAAAAAATTTTAGTAAATTTTAAAATAAATTTATTTTAGACCTTATTTGCATCAACTAGCTCCCATTAATTTTCCAATCATTTTCTAAACTTTTAGTTGCATATTAAAATAAGAAAATCACTTCAAATTTCAAAAATTCATAGTAATTTTCAAAAAAATATTTTTCTCAAAACCCTAGTTGCATCTACTAGGTCCCATTAAATCAAGGATTTCATATTAATTTCTAATTTTTTATTAAATACTTAACTTAAACATTCAATTTCAATTTCAAAAATTCATAGTATTTTACAAAAATATTTCTGAAAAATCCCTAGTTACATGTATTAGCTCCTTTTTGCTTCTTGTGTTATCACCTTACATGTTTGGTAGCTCAGTATCCTTTTTTCACAAAATCCAATTCACTATTTTTAGGACATTTCATTTCTTATATTTAGTACTTTCCCTTTCTATCACATTTCCTATTAAAACTTATTAAAAAACATTCAAACACATTTCAAATTATTTTCCTACTTTAACTGATAAAAAAGAACTTCAAGAACTCTTAACCAAACATATGGATATGCAAGATGACATGCTTAGAATTATACAAGAGGAACAACAAAAAGTGATAATGGTTAATCTTATCAAACCATAGAGCCACAAGTTGTAAATGACACTATGGGGGTAATTATGTCTCAATAACCCCCTATAGTAGCCCAACCTACCTCTGTCCACCAGTTACAGCTAGTACATCACAATCTCTTGATGTGGTAACCCTTATACAAAAGATAATATCTCTTCAATCCAAGGTGAAACATCTTGAGTAAGGTGCCTCTAGACCTACATAGGATTTGAATTGTTTTTCTATACTACATACACTATTGGCATGTCACTTTACTTCTATACCCTTGCCACAAGGTTTTGTTCAACCCAAGATTACTCTTTATGATGGCAAGGGTGATCCAGAGACATATTTGAGAGCTTTTCATGTAGCATGCTTGGATAATGTCCTAAATGACTATCTACTTACCAAGATATTTCCATTATTATGATTTTCAATGGCTCTATAGTCTACTAAATCAGTTAGTTAATGTATTCAATCCTTTAGCTTACATGTTCCCATCACACTTCAGTATCAACATTGGTGATAAGGCTTCATATGCTCAAATTATTTAGTAGAAATAACAACCAAATGAACATCTCACAGACTATGTTACTTGGTATAAGACCATCTTAGCAAATATGAATATCCCCATGGTATATTAGGAGTTATGGGACCTCTTCAAACAAAATCTTCTACCAACATTGCATAAATCAATTATGTTCAATAGATTCTCTTCCTTCACTAAATTGAGTCACACATTAAAGGAAAAAGAATTCAAACTAATTTCAATGGGCAAACTAAAGTACACTAATACATCAAACATAACAAATAAAAATAAAAACAAAGTCCCATACAAGGTCAATTTCAATGATACTAAAGGGAAGAATCAACCTACAGTCAATGCATCTTTAGAGCCTCCTCAGTGAATAGTTTTATCAACACCCCCTTGGCATACTTTTTCACATCTTCTAGTTCTTTCAGCCATGATTTTACATCAACTTTTGGATTGTAATATCTTATCTCTCCCTCCTATTTATGAATTTGATCTAGTAAATCCTCTTCTAAAGGGATATGATCATCAATCATTTTGTGACTACCACAAGGCACTGGGCCATACAACAAATAGATGCATCAATTTAAAGCACAAGATACAAGACCTAATAGATTCAAATGCTATTGATCTTGGCACTTTAGTTGAGCCTCCATTGGCAAAGAAAACATAGGATAAATCATTAAAAATATTATCAAATCTATTTTCACAACATTCAAAATAAGATACAAGGGACACATCAAGGGTTCATCATGTATATCATGCACATCCATCACCAGATATATATAGGGTGCTTTTAGTTGAGTTACATCATTTGAGAAACATTATTAGTGTATAGAATTCTAGAGTTATAGATATACCTTCTATCTCCTTCTCAGAGCAAGAGATCATTGAGGATGATTTAAATTATCATGCACTCTTTATCAAATCTCACATTCATAATCAACCTATTTATAACATGCTTATTGATAATGGTTCTAGTCTTAACATCTACACTTTAACACTGCTATAGCATTTGGGTTATTTAGAGTAGGATATCACTTTGATATACATAGTTATCAATGGTTTTATTGGGCATATATAGAGTTCATTAGGAGAGATAGTAATTTCATTATAGGTTGGTCCCACACATGTGGCCACACCATTCATTATAGTTCCTAACATAAGAGTTTTTGATATGTTACTTGGTTGACCATGGATTAAAAAAATTAGAGTAGTACCTTTTATAGTTAATATATGCATGAAATTAATTCATGATAATTATGTTGTTATAGTTGGTAGAGTTCCATATGAGTTACCACTCCCCACTTCAGAGCCATCTACCAGTTTTTAGTTACCAATTTTAGTTTTGTCACTAGTTTTAGTTTTGCCACCAGTTTTAGTTTTACCACTAGTTTCAAATTTTCCTCTAGTTTTAGTTCCTCTTTCACTTTAGATTTAGACATATTTGAGTCATCCATTTTTAGTACATAGGCTTCATACACCTCCATAGCTTTACAATTATAGATAGTTTCTACCTATAATATTCACACCCAGGGTAGTCTCATTGAGATCTCATGCATCTACACATAGATCACATGTTCAAAGAGTTTCTCCTATTTCTAGATGGGTCCCTAAGAACCCTATAGTTGTATCCACTTATCAGAGTTATAGAGGGATCCCACAATTATTTTTTACTTTAGATATTATAGAATATTTATAACATATACAACTTTTAGAGCCACATTCTCAATATTTCCATCATGCTTCATGATCATGCATGATTCCACTCCTTGATACTAGACACCATGATAGGGAGTCTCTCATGAGACTCATCTGTTAGTATCATCTCTTTCTAACTTTACTTGTACATAATCTATTTTTCTTGATTATACATAGTTCAAAATTTTCAAAATATAAAAACAATATAACATTTCAAAATCCAAAAACATTCACAAATGTCAAAACACCAAAAAAATTTGATTATGTGCATTATCCATGATTTAAATTTCTACTACAATGCTAGATTTACATTTGATATTCTATGATATTGTATGTCAATTTATCTACATTACCATACTTCACTTGATCTTCCTTGAGTGTGTGGAGTGACATCCAACTACTTGATTTCTTCACTCTACCCATTGAGGGGGCATCCTAGTTCTATATTTGAGACACACATCAATATACATACCCACTGGGGGCATCTTCTACATGAATACACCATCTAGGTTATGTCATTCCTACACTAAACACTCCAAGTTATCATGTTGATGTACATTACTTACTAGATCACATCAATTACTATATCAACATTTCACTAGTATCTAGCACTTGTGTATATCTTAGCATATACCTAGTCTTGTATTAAACATGTCTTGCATACTTTCACTCTTGATTTGATTAGTTATATGTGATTATATCTTTCTTGTTATTACACGCTTTCTCTTCTTGCTTAGTGTAGCTTGTTGGATAGTATTTCTAGTTCCTACTTGTCTCCTATATGTGCCTTAGGAAATTTGCCAATGTCTTTTTATTCTATTCATGTATGTGCCTTAAGACATTTGCTAATTTCCTTTAATTGTAATCTTTTTATGAGCCTATGGTCCTTGTGCAAACATTGCTTGTTTCTCTTATATGTGTATGTGGCATTTAAACATGCCTTGTATGCTTGATTTATAGTTTGAGTGACATGTGCCCATGTCCCTTATTTTCATGGCACCTTGGCCACCCTTGTATGCTTCTTCCTTCTTACTTTGTGTTTTTTTTCTTGATTACTTCTCAATTATTGTAATGTCATGATCCATATCATGAATTTTCCTATTCTCTTAGATGTTATGATGGACATCATGCTCCATCCCTCCAACTAATAAAATAAAAACTAACATTTATAATTTCAATTCAATTCAAGAACATTTTACATGCTATTACATTATTACATCTATTTAGGCATACCCCTATTGATCTAACAATCTCTCAAATCAAACCATGTTATATCTTGAGATATCTTGTTGATTGTCATTGTTATATCACATATATTTCCAACTTAGCACGCTTGTAGGGTTTCTTATTCTAAGGGAAATCATTGTAGGATACCTATTACTACCCTCAGATGAGGGGACAATAAATAGGGGTTTTTCTATAGAGATCAAAGCTCCTAATTGTTCAAAAAATTTAGTTTTAGAACAACTAGAATAGTAACTAGTCCTCAAACCATGTATAATAGACTAGGTAGATAGTCAAGATTCTATAACAGTGATTAGTTTTAGCCTAGGATAATAGTGCTAAGGTTTGACTATAACACCAAATACTAAGGTGTCTATTTTTAGTGCTCTTATCTAAATAGTAGAAAAACTAGGTTTTCTAAAAGCAGGTAGAAAGTTAGGTTTAGCTATAGTTTTACATAATCAAATCAATAGTTTTTTGTATATTTTTCTTAGAGAATACAAACATAGGGGGCATCATGAATGGCATGATTGGTTCTCACTTCTAACTTTATATATGGTAGTTGGTATAACTTCTGGATTAGAAACCATGATTTAGACACCAATTATTGGGAGTGGATTACACAACACTTTTGCTTCTTTTCTTTTATTTTTTAGCATTACCTAAGCATTCTCAGTAGTTACATGCTTTATTCCATTTATAGGTGGTTGGCATCATTTCATAGTGTCTTTCATACAAGCCTAACATCCACATTTCTTGAGTACCTAAGTTCTCGAGTGGCTTCCACATAATCCAAATTTTTAGTTTTGAAGTAGCTTTCATACAAGCCTAATCTCCATCTTTTTCAAGTTGTCCAACATTGGCTTAGTTTCCAAACACATTAAGCTATCCATGCTACATTTTCATATTCCTAGAGCATTTAAGGGATTTAGAATCCATCTCATATGACATACACATTCATACATACTGGTATTAGTTCTTAGCTTCACTTCATGGGGAAATGATGGAGCCAAAGACCAACCTTTGTAATCTTGAGCCACCTATTTAGAGGGATTATACACAAAGTATAGACATCAATTAGCACATGTGTGATCATCTAGCTTCACTTAGTAGGTGATGATGGAGCCAAATGGCTAGCCTTTGTATTCTTGAACCACTTTCTAGGGAATTGAGCACTTAGCTCTATTCACAATATAAATTTTTTTACAACATCATCCAACACATCCAACATTACTAAGCCTTACTTAGGATCATAATAGGTTTTGTATCAATTCACCTACCCAATGAAGTGTATTCATTCCTTTCTCTTTCTCTCTCTTACCTAGATTTTTACATTCTTGTTTTATATTACATATAATAAGAAATGATCTAATATTTGTTTTATTTTAACAAATTCACACTTACATAATATGCTCTACCTTTATATTCACTATCTAGCATTACTCAACATCACAAGCTTCATGGGATTCACCTTTGTAGGTAAGATTAGGTACACTTTCTATTTTCCTTTATCCTAGTATTTTACTTTGTTGTATCACTAGAATAAAGTGGGGGGGGGGGAATGTAATCATATAAAATGAAAAAATTGGTATCTTAAACAAGGCTAAAGACACCCAACCCTTAGGTCCCTCTTACTTTATCTCTAAACCTTCTTAGGCTTGTTTTCATTGATTGCCAATCATTCGTAGCCTTCTAGACATGATCCCAACTAAGATAGGACCCTATTTTTATGGTATATTTGTCCCCCTAAGCCTCATATACTTAGGACAATAGTGCCAAAGTTGGACTATAGTTTTTGACCTAAGGTTTTCCCCTTTTTAGTGCTCCTATCCAATCACAATTTGAGCCTAGATTACCATTTTTCCTTGATTCTTCTTGTTAATTATGTTGGATTAGTCTAGTTTGATCTAGACCATAACCAATAGATCCATAAAAATTCTCATTCAAATATCATTTTGAAATGGTTGGCAAATATCATTCAATAAAAACAAATACAAGCAAGACCACTCAAGCAATATTCCCTATTCTTTGCATATAACCAACCTATACACTTTCAAGCCAATTCAAGTCCTTCCACCATTCCCTAGTCATCTCAAGCATACCCATTTTTATCATTTCTTGTATTTAATTCACTATTACACCAAACACTCTTAAAGGGAGAACTACATATGGATTGATCCTTCCTCGGAGTATTTGTATGTTGGCATCATGCTCACACATGAGGTGTGAAGCACACCCAATGCATCTTACACACATTAACCCATTTTCCCCATTTACCAAAGTTTATTTCAATTGTATATAAGATACAAGTACATAAATAATAATCTATACAAATAGCTCTATTGACAGTGAGGCTTTCAAAATTGTTACATAGGCTCACACTAATCAGGTGAAGAAAAACCAAAAAGCTTAAATCCTCAAGACAATAGTGCTGGAGAAGGACTACATCACTAGAGCCCAGGGTGTCTAGTTTTATCACTCTTGTTTAATCAAAAAATTAATTCTAGGATTCTATTTGTGATAGCATCCCAGTCCTACACACATATTTTCAAACCTTGTCTTAGTCATAATAGTCCAAAATAAGCTAAGTGTAATTTTCTCTCTCATTACTTTTTTTAGAAAAGTTCTAATTATAATTTAATTTCACAAATTAGTAGCTTTAATTAGGAATATTATTTATTAATTTATTCTACTCATAATTTTTTATTAAATAATAATAAAACTTCATTATTCCCAAAAATAATGAATCACCTCTTCATACATAGCACCCATCCAATTACTCTTTACTAGTGTGAAAGGTATTTGATCCCATCCTCTCCTAGTCTCCTTGCTAGATTGGATCCTTGCAAGGCCTTATCTATTGGTAATACTTGGTCATCACTTGCTTGATCACCTTCCTTGAACATTTTTTTATTCAATTTCAATATTAAATTGATATTCAAAGGCTTTATCACACCCTATCATGTCATCTACCCTTCCATCCTAAACTAGGGGAAACATCTCAATCATCCTAGTATTTCATCCAAGTCCATACATTTATCCAAATCACTAGTCATAAACCTATCCATAATCATTAGTCTATCCAAAATCTATCTTAAATCTATAACCACATCATGATCATCTAACCCATCACCTAGTCACTTATCCCATCATTAGGCTAGACATTATGACATTGCATGTAGATACTTCTGTGTGTGTTACTTATTTGTTCTATTTATCTTGTTTGTATGTCATGTATATATCTTATTTTTATCATGTTTATCATGTCTTTTTATCTATTTGGAAATGAATAAGGATGCTATAAGGACACCAAAAGTGCCCTCAAGGATGCAGAATTTACTACTTGCCCATGCACATTGGCACAATGTCCTCTTAGTCATCTTTATATCATGGGGCATAATTCCAAGTGATATATTTAATTGGATACTTATACTAGGATGAGTCTTATGACATTTTTTATGCCTTGATCACCTACACTCCTATCATCACATCATCCTTATCCCCATCACTAATCTAATCCTCTTGACCCATCCAACTAACATCCAATCTTTCATCCTCATTTCATCATCTAAATAATATCCTTAAATCACTAATAAACCTAATCATACTTATCATAATCAATTTATAATCAATAATAATAATCATCATCATAATCATCATCATCATCATCATCATCATCATCATCATCATCATCATCGTCATCATCATCTCCTAGTTATAACTACATCGGCTTGAGGTATTTCAAAACTATGTAGGCAACACTTGGCCACGCTTTTGTGCCCAAGGATAGATTGACCACTATATCCTTTCTCACTCCCTTTCATGTGTCTTATTTAAGGGAATTTTCCTAATAATTTTGGTCACTTGATCATATCAATTCTTCTTTATCATTAGCAACATCATCTTGATTAATTTAGCTTTGAGCTACACCCATCCTGAATCTTATCAAATCATTAGTCTTATCTTGGCTAACATCTCTCCCTTGCATGTGTCCTTGCTTGGGATACATCTAAATCTTATGGCCCTTTAGTCCTATCATCATCTTATTATGGTTGATTCCCCTTTGGGATGTGTCTACAACTATGACACCTATCATCTTTATTCCTTATGTATGTGTCCTTGCTAGGGGCATCATTATCAATTTGTAACTTATTGATCAATGTTGACCTCATATTTTTCATCTTCTATCCCACATCTATCATCCCATCCCCTCATCTCTTCATCTTATCCCACCCCTTGTTTCTTCTTTTGAGTGGCTATCCATCTTATTCTTTCCTGCATGTCCCCTTGAGGGGGCATCATATCCCCTAACATCATCTACTAACAATCATCCATGATATGGTTTTTATTTGAAATAACATTACTCCTTTCACTTCGTTTTAGTTGCAATACCATTTCAAATAGGGGTAACATGTATGCATTAAAATATTATTGCCTTACTAATTACATTAATTCCAACTAATTTAGCTTAGTTTCCATATTTCCTAGTTATATTAACTATTGGCTTCATACCCATATCTCATTCCTATATCCAGAATAACCTTTATCCAATCCTAAAATCAATTAATCTCATCATTAAACCCATAATATAATCAATTACCTACTAACCTACCCCCTAAACCCACTAGCCAATTTAAAGTTCAAAAATAATCCAACTACCCACCCACCACCCTATACTAGGCTCTCCTAAAACCCTAAACCCTATGGGGAGATTTATAGAATTGGAGGATTCTATAAATATTCCCTAAAATAGCCCCCTTTTCTATAATTTTCTAATTCTAGATATTTCCATGGAATTTTTAATTCCATGGAAATTTCCTAGCCCTAGATCTCAAAGGCCCAAGTTTGAATTTTGACCGTTGATCTTCCCTCCCTTTACCTATAAAGCTAAGCTCTCCCTCCATTATTAAAACTAATGAAAAATTATCCATCAAGCCATTAAGCTCTCTTATAGCATCCATAACAACAATTTTCATAACATCATCATATCAATTTAATCCCTCAACAAGAATTCTTATATCAAATCCATGCCCATTTATCCAATCATCAAGCATCCATAATCTAGAAATAATCAAACATCCATGTCAAGTTGAGTCTTCATGTAGTCACAAATTTTATAATGGAGAAATGAGAAGGTAAAAATAATGGTTAAAATGTTTTGTTTTTTTTATTTATCTCTTCTATCCATTCCTATTGGTGTTATCAGGTTTTAGGTTTTTATTGTCATTTTGATAGTATTTTCATTAAACTTAAAATTTGGTGCACACATCACTTCATGCTTATTTATCTTAAACCCTTTAGATTTATAAAGCCACATGCTTCTCTATCTAACTCAAAATATACTAAATACATAAATACGATCAAGCTCTTAATATATTTGAATAAGCTCCCACATAAGCAGAGACCCCAAGACTAACTTATTTAATCAAGTAAATCTAGTAACCTCACCCTATGCAGCTCTCCAAGTTTGAGTTCAACCTTGGTCATCTTGAGCTCAATATTTTCTAAGCATATACCAATGGCTTACCCATAAAAGTCAATAATAGATGTTGAACATCATTTCCTCAATTTCTAAGGCAAAGAGATGATCACTACTCTTCCATTTACTTGCCCATACAAGTCAATGATTGACTAATGATGCCTACCCCAAATTCAATAGATGAGGTAAGGGTTGACCCAAATAAATCCATAGGTAAACATCACAAGATTACCTATATAAATTTATTGATTTCTACATATACACACATATTCCACAATACAAGAGTTTTTAGTACTTTAGGCTTTTATAAGCAAAGCACTAATTAAAGTATTATTTAATTAATCCAAGAGGCTAATTGAATTCATAAGGGTCACAACATAGCCTCATTCAGAAAATAAGACATATAATAGTCTATACTATGAATATAAATCTATCCATGGTTTAGTATGCATTCTAAAGTACAAGGTTTCAATTCAATCTTACCAAGACAACATAAACATACAAGTGACATTTAGCCGACATTAGGAACACATGTACATGATGGAAAGATAAGCCTCCATAAGGATAGGTATATCTATACTAGGTGTATTTACAAATACCTAAAGTGTATTATGAAAACATAATCTCTTATAAGCATATGCACAACCACACAAAAGATTAACTAGATTTTCAAGCACATGCCAAAATTTAGTACAATGTGTCAAAACCCAACAAAACCCTTTAAGAAAAGGTTCTAATACCATATGAAACAACCAAAAACTTTGTTTTTAAAAGTATATTTTAGAGTATACAATAGGGCATCAAAATTCTCATGGCATAGAACTAATGCAGTGCAATGCAGCTAAACATCTCTATAAGAATTACTATCAACCCACTATTGGCATCCCAAACATCCCAATGGATAATTTTATAAACAACCAAAATGGAATTAAGCACATCCAGGAATATTGGGTCAGCCAAATACTTTATAAGAAACTAGGATATACTAGAAATTTAATAATCAAGCACTTAGTTCTAAAATACCAAACACAAGGGTTCATCTCACTAACTTTCTTATCTAGTTGTATCACCCCATGAGATAGTAGGTGGAGATCTCTAATGTATTACTAGAGCCAACAGGATATAAACATAAGATTTTAGAAACCTTTGGGGAATCACCCAAGCAAGGACAACCCTTATTGATCACCATATTATGATCTAAGGTCCTTTGGGAAAACATTATGCCTTACTTCCTTAAAGATGATGATCGCACAAACACAAGATAAAAATATATGTAGAAAGACATGTTCTCATTAGATAGGATGAATTATAATATGATTAACTCTAGGTAGATAACCTCACACACATGAGTATCTTATTAAACATACATAGATTTAGCATCAGGAAAATTAATTACTCCATATGCTACATGATCACTAATCATGCTAAAAGATCACCATCCTATGAGTCCTCCATAAGGACCTCACACCTAAATTTTTCTTAGTTAACCTTTACTTATCCTACAATTTTTTTAAATAAACATAGGTAATTTATGCCATTCAAATAACATGCATATGACCACATAAGTTTGTTATTTAAATAATCTTGTGCATTAACTCAGGTGTTTATTAAATAAAAGTATGATTTATTAAATCATTAACAAGGTAGATTATTTAATAATCTAACCAAGTGTTAACTTAAATGTTTTCATAACCTTCTAATTCTCATCCTCATTCTAGGATAATTTACCAAACACATGGAATATTCACATTTTGATAGTCATAACACAAGGTATATCATGAAGTTCATTGGCAAGGATAAGATTTAACTTTAAGCATGCACATAACTAACATAACCAATGACTATCCAATCTCATATAAGCATTAATTATGATTTAACAAACTTCCATTAAACAAGAGTTACATTATAACATATAAATTAATAAACTTTAAGAAAAAATGTCATATATCTAAAACACTATGACACCATTAATAGTATAACTCATAATACAAAATGTGGATCCACATATGAAGATCACTAATCCAGCTTACTGCATTGCTTAAGAAATGGAAGTAAGCTCACTAAAAATGACATTATGACTAATAAAATTCATTGATATAACATAGTAATGATATCATATTTATTGAATCACCAAAGTCTATTTTTAAATACTATTTGCTAGAACTTAATTTCAGCCAAGGTTATAAACATGAAACCATGTTAAGATCATGTGTCTAGTAATAATGCTAAAACTAAGGACTATATTACATCATCACTATAATGACATAAACAATTGTTAATTTCACATATTAGATAAACATTCCATGTTATGATAATATCACCAAATTAAAGTTCATCACAAAACTCAAGTGAAAATATACATAATCCCACCAAGGGTATTTACAACCTCTAATTGATTCTGGAATACCATAAGATACCACCATCTTATTCCATATAATTCAAGGTTAAGGAAATTATAGTTTCATTTTTTCCAATAATAACATTTTTCTAATTTGTACCTACTTGAAATCATCAAGTATATCCTTTACTCATGTACATACAACAACATATAAGGATCAAATATCACATAATGCATATTAAATACACAGCTACTCATATGTTAATTAGATCTCATTATAAATTTTCAACAAGGAATAAATATAGTTGGTTATGTTATCCTTGAATTTAGTAGGCTTAATTCATGGGATAACCCCTATAAAACTTGTCTGTTTCATAGCCCATGAGCTCTAAGCATGCAAAATGAGGCTAATCATTGCCTCTTTGGGTTTGTTTTTCCTTTCAAAAAGTTAGTTTTTGAGGAATGTTTCCTTTTAGTGAAATTCAAAGAATTTTATTTGAGCTACACTTTTCCCAATCTGATGAAAATCAATTTTTTTTAACTGTACCATTGTGTGCACTAGAAGAGAAATTCTTTGATGTCACACTTAGTCTATTTTTTTGGTCCAATAGCATTATTTTTCTCTACTCCTACACTCGGGCCCACCACTATGTTAGTAATTAATTTCACATTAATTACCCCTCATATATATATATATATATATATATATATATATATAAACCCATGTAAATTCATTTTTACCATTTGTCTTCACCATTTTTAAGCACATATACATCCTTTATCACCATTTTTGAGCTTGATTGCACTTTTCATTTTCCTTGATTTTTTGTTTTCAATCGATTCTTCATGACCTAGGGTTCTTTTTTATCATCCATTCTCATGACATCTCGGGTAATTTTTTGTTTTTCAAGTTGTTTTTTGTTAATTTTGTTCTTTGTTCTTTGTTCTTTCTTTCTTCTTATATGTTTTTCATTTTTCCCTCAAACCCTAACTCTCTTGGTTCATTTCAGATAATTTTATCTGAAAAACACCAAGATATGTTTTTCAAAACCTTTCATCTTCATGTGCACTTTGAATAAAATTCTCTAAAGTACATGATTATTCACCTTTTCAATGTACTTTAGATATTTTTCTCTAAAGTGCACATAGTCAGGTTCACTTCAAAGAAAATTCTCTAAAGTGCACATAGTCAGGTGCACTTTGAAGAAAATTCTCTGAACTATATACTACATAGCTTTTGGTGCACTTTAGAGAATTTTCTCTGAAGTGTAATTCAAATAAAATTCTCTAAAGTGCATGTTATCCCCATTTTTGGTGCAGTTAGGAGAATTTTATTCGACCTACACCAAAACCAACAACTAGTGCAGTTCAGAGAATTTTCTCTGAACTACACCAAAACCAACACCTGGTGTAGATCAAATAATTTTCTATGAACTATGCAAAAATCAACACCTGATGTTGTTCAAAGAATTTTCTCTGAAATACACTTTTTCCTAAAAATGAGAAAAAAATGTTAACTCTTGATAAATCAAAATTCATTTTTATAGATACTTGATCAATGATATAAGATTAACCAACTAAGAGAATCATCAAGTATAAATTTTAAGGGCTATTTCCAACATTTGCAGTTGATTCTAATGTAGATCATATTGGAGATATTAAAATCGGTCATGTTGACATGCCTGAATTCTTACAAAGGTTGGGCATAAATCCTATTACCCCACATATGAAACCTATTCTTAATAGTGAGATACAACTAATAGTTACATTTCCTATGTTAGCTCAGGATATAGAGTTTGTCTTAATAGCTACTGGTCACTTTGACAAGGAAACTAGATCAGTTAAGGATGCTAGTGGAAAAGTAGCAATTAGATTGGATACAAAATATTTTGATAAATTTTTTCATATTTCATACATTAAAGAATATTCAAATATAAGTGTGATAATATCCCAAGAATACTATGATAGGAATCTTGATAAATGCAAGAGGCACATTAATGCCAATTGGCTGAGGACACCAAGACATATAATTACAAGATGGCCAAAGATCTTTTATTAAAGTGAATTTATGGAGGAAATATGAGATTTAATCACTCTCCTAAGTAGGGTCAAAGGTCTTCCTACATCCAATATATTTCAAGAATGGATGTATCACTAAATTTTTATCATCAAAAATAATAAGTAGAGGATTTATTGGGGAAGTCAAATAAGTGATGCCATATGTCACCAGCTTTCTGAATTAGGATCTTCTCTTAAATTCTATATGAATTCCTATGTAGTATATGTCATAGCTTGCATGAGGGTATTTATAGGATTGACTAGTGTTGGAAAAAGGAATAAAGTTCTTGTTTATGAGTATTATCCATAGTTGACCCTCAAAGAAGGTATCAAATATTTTATAAGAGTTAAGGATGCATTATTCTACAATTCATTTGTATTTTTGAACAAGAATTAGAGAAGAAAAGGGTTTCAAATTAGGCATGGGAAATAGTGAATATAATTGGTTGCATTTTCCTTCAGTTCCCAACTTTCACCTACATTAAGGTAGGTGGATTTAATGAAAAACCTTACATGCTACCTAAATACCCAAGTGATAAATTGATTTTAATGGAGATGTGGAGACAAATGATGATTGTACACAAGAAAAAATTAGATGCACATAAAAGAGGATTTAAGTTTCCTATAATCATTGGCCATTACACCATTTCAACTACTCCCAAGGCTAAGATAATAGAATTAGAGAAGAAAAGGGTTTCAAATTAGGCATGGGCAATAGTGAATATAATTGGTTGCATTTTCATTCAATTCCCAACTTTCACCTACATTAAGGTAGGTGGATTTAATGAAAAACCTTACATACTACCTAAATACCCAAGTGATAAACTGATTTTAATGGAGATGTGGAGACAAATGATGATTGTACATAAGAAAAAATTAGATGCACATAAAAGAGGATTCAAGTTTCCTATAATCATTGGCCATTACACCATTTCAACTACTCCCAAGGCTAAGACAATAGAATTAGAGAAGAAAAGGGTTTCAAATTAGGCAAGGGCAATAGTGAATATAATTGGTTGCATTTTCATTCAATTCCCAACTTTCACCTACATTAAGGTAGGTGGATTTAATGAAAAACCTTACATACTACCTAAATACCCAAGTGATAAACTAATTTTAATGGAGATGTGGAGACAAATGATGATTGTACACAAGAAAAAATTAGATGCACATAAAAGAGGATTCAAGTTTCCTATAATCATTGGCCATTACACCATTTCAACTACTCCCAAGGCTAAGACAATAGAAACTAAAATGCAATGGATCACCCTTAAAATGTATAAAATTATAAAAGATTTTTATTATATATTGATGAAGGAAAAGCTAAAAGGAAATTATGTTCATGTGCACAAGGTTAAGGATATTTGGGGAGAATGCAAAATTAAAGAAGATGTATGGATACTTAATTATAGTCATCTTACTACTAACCAAATTCAAGAGCTACAATTATCCAACATTCCAACTGACCTCTCTGATGATGAAAATATATTGGATCCCTCATATGAAGGAAATCAAGTTACTTCTACACCTATTCCTTCAATCCAATGGTTTATAAAATAATGCACATCAATTAGAGAGAGATTTCTACCCATCCTTGCAAAAACTAATGCTTGGTTGGAGTCTAAAAGTATTAAATTAAAATATTTCAAGATAGGGTCAAAAAAATAATATGATGAAGATACTGTAAGGAAACGTGAGGAATTAAGGACAAAAAATAAATAAGAGGCCTCCACATCTACTCAGAAACCAAGATTTGTAGTTTTAAGTAAAGGAAAAATGTCATGTCCCCTTTTCAATTGACATGTTCTAAGTTCATGGTTAGCCTATTATGCGACCTTCATAGGCTAATAAGATGGATAGAGGGTCATAATGGAGCTTGGCTCGACTTTGATTCACAGGATTTATACATTTGATTTTCATTCAAGGTATTTTAGACACATTTGGCCTGAGCTCCTACTTTTTAGGGATATTTGATATGCAGCGGAGCGCCTTTATTATGGTATGGTTATGTGCAGAATCACTCCCTGATTCACTAGCTTCGATCGGTTCGTGGATCCGACATGTATTGAGGGAGATATTAATATTTGATTGATTTAATCAAATATTAATTATTTAGCCTAATTTTAATTAGAAACCCTAATTCTAATTTAAGAAACCCTAATTAGGGCAAGCATATCTTTTTGGAGAGTATAAGGGTCTCTCATGGAGGCCATTGAGGATTATGCTATTGATTATTGATTATTGATTTTGAAGAATTTCTTCTGTGAAGACTGAGCCTAGGGTTCCAGGATTCCATTTGCATTGGAGAACGTTCCCTCTTCAGTGTGTGCAATTAAGAGGCTGTGGAATATCAGCTGATCTATTGCCAAAGTGAGAGATAGCCTCATCCAGAGGTTATCACAGAATTTCAGGTTTGAGAGATAACTTCACACAGAAGTTATCACAGATATTCCAGGTATTTATTGCTTTATGTTTTGATTCAATAAATTATACAGCTAGAGATCTACTGTGCTAGAGACATATATTTCAGATCAGGGGTTGAAAATAGGGAAGTTGTCCTTAATTTGCGGCCGTACAGAATCCGTACAGGTTCGTACAAATCAGTGCAGGAACCGACTTCGACAGACAGAGGGTTTTCAGTGACCGACATCGGTCGACTGAAGACCGACGTCGGCAGGAATCGACCGACAGAGACCGACGTCGGTGAGATATCGACCGACGACGGCGACTGTGTGTCAACACAAAAGGGCTGAGACTTTCCAAAATTCAATTTGCACTTCCAGATTTGCAAAGCCAGGGTTTTCAAGACTGTATTTCATACTTATATGCATATTAGAGGACTGCAATTGTAATAATTTAGAAGGACAAGTGATATAATCTGTAATTTGTTATTAAGAGACTATATTATTGTGATCTTTTTGAATTTATTCCACAGCGATTATATCTTGGTTCAGATTTTTTGTGTTGCTATATTTCCTGTTTGGAAGGGGATATTACAGTGGTATCAGAGCTAAATCCTGCCAGCCTGAGGGTCTATAGATCTTATGCAGCCACAAGAGTTGGGACCACACAGGTATAACACACGCAGCCGAGCCTTGCTTGAAGGTACCCAGTTGTTAGATCAGAGACCGATCATCATGAGTGACAGACGTGAGGGCAGCCCACCCAGGGGCCACAGGTATGATGCTGATCAGGCCACCAGAGAATTTCAGCGTGCTATGATGACAAGCCAACAGCAGATGGCTCAGACACTACAGGGACTTATGACCATGATAGAGAGAATGAATGCACCTGATGGACAGAACAGGGACCAAAGAGATGATAGGAGTGCTACGGTTAATTAGAGACCACAACAGACTCACTCCAGAACAGCTGATAGACCTACATGCCCTTCATTTATTCAAGAAGAACCAGAGGTACCAGCAGATGAGGAGGCAGGGAATTCTCCATTTGCAGATGTTTACATGGCTGCAAATGATGAGTGGGACTTATTACCTCCTCATATCCAGGAGAGAACAACCTTTGATCGTTTTGTCAATTTGAGGAGAGAGCACTATAGATTGGCTAGACAGGACAGGAGACCTAGAGTCCAATTCAGTGAGCTACAGAAGGCTACTGGTAAGCTTTCTTTGACTACTTTTGACGGCAGCGGTAAGATGACAGTTCAAGCTTGGGTTCATAAGCTTGACACCTTTTTGGCATTGAGACCAATGTCAGAGATAGATGCCATCAAATACGCCACTTTGCACTTAGATGGAGTAGCACATGATTGGTGGTACCATGGTATGGTAACACTTCAGCATAATCAAGTGACAGAGTACCAGGACTTTGTGGATAGATTGGTTGAGCGGTTTGACAGGAGAGATCCCGAGGTTTACTTCCAAGATCTGGCATAGTTGAGACAAACAGGTAGCTTAGAGTCCTTCATTGGTGAGTTTCAGAGATTAGCAGTCATGGTACCCAATATTTCAGAGCGTAGATTGGTAGTTCTCTTCATAGAGGGATTGACAGAGCCATTGAGGGGTTGGATCAAAGCCTTTGATCCTCCTTCATTACAGGTAGCTATGAGGAAGGCACGTGATATGGAGATGGCAGCCCCATCCAATAAATTTAACACCAAAGGTACTTCTTCTTCTAGAGACCATAAGCACTCCCACGGGGATACAGAGAGACCGGATTTTAACATAGATAAATCCGGAGTTAAAAATGATTCAAAGGCCAATCCAGTAGCACCACCTTTGGATCGTGAGGCGCTTAATGATCTACGCAGGAAGAAGCTTTGCTTCTACTGCAAAGGACCATATGATATCCATCATGATTGTCCTTTGAGGCCTAAGGGCAAGGCGAATCGTATGATGTGGATATATTATGAGGAGTCAGATTCTGAGGATTCTGAACAGCATAACAGTGCTGAGGGGGCAGAGGCAGAGGCTTCAGGGCCTAATGCAGAGGCAGAGTTAGAGCTTCACCTACAGGAGGCCTGCATATCCAGCATACAGTCGGATGAGTCATTCAGACTCCGTGGAGTTTTGGCAGGGCAGAAGGTTATCACCCTTCTTGATACAGGAGCCACTCACAATTTCATAGATGCTAGATTTGTGGAGAAGCGTGGACTCACTACAGAAGGTTTTGAGGGCATCAGAGTTAAGGTAGCCGATGGTCACACTCTTAAGTGTGAGCGTATGATTAGAGACCTCCCATTGCGCTTGAACAACTATGAGTTCAATGCTGATTATTATGTGGTAAACATGGGGGATATAGACTTAGTCTTGGGTATGAAGTGGCTTCATTCATTTGAGGAAGTTACTCTTCGTCTCAAGGACATGGAGGTTCTCTTTAATGTTGATGGGGTGACACATATTCTTAAGGCAATACGGGGCAGCAGCTTCAGATATATGTTTTTTCATCGGATGGAGGTACCTATACCACATAACATGATAGAGGGTGATGACAAGAGCACATTGGCACCAGTACAAGAGAGGTACGAGGACGAGCTTGGTCTTGAGGTGAGTTCAGTTCAGGAGTTGTCACATGTGGTGAGGACTCAACTTTTTGTTACAGTCGGGTCACAGGTTGATGATGATATGACTATGTCTAGCCTTCACAATCCAGTTTTAGATATTATTCAGGTACGGAGTTTGCTTGCTGATTGTCATTTATGGATTAGATGTTGGAGTGCTTATCTTAGTACAAGAGATGATGTGACACCATTACATGAGAGTTGGGATGGACATGGCATGGGGTTCGTGTTAATTGACAGTGGTGGAGATCCTAACTACATTTGGGATCCAGGTGGATTGATTGATTTGTCATTCAGTGATTGCTTGAGGGCAAGCAATTCTAGGAGGGGCGGATTGTCATGTCCCCTTTTCAATTGACATGTTCTGAGTTCATGGTTAGCCTATTATGCGACCTTCGTAGGCTAATAAGATGGATAGAGGGTCATAATGGAGCTTGGCTCGACTTTGATTCACAGGATTTCTACATTTGATTTTCATTCAGGGTATTTCAGACACATTTGGCCTGAGCTCCTACTTTTTAGGGATATTTGATATGCAGCGGAGCACCTTTATTATGGTATGGTTATGTGCGGAATCACTCCCTGATTCACTAGCTTCGATCGGTTCGTGGATCCGACATGTATTAAGGGAGATATTAATATTTGATTGATTTAATCAAATATTAATTATTTAGCCTAATTTTAATTAGAAACCCTAATTCTAATTTAAGAAACCCTAATTAGGGCAAGCATATCTTTTTGGAGAGTATAAGGGTTTCTCATGGAGGCCATTGAGGATTATGCTATTGATTATTGATTATTGATTTTGAAGAATTTCTTATGTGAAGACTGAGCCTAGGGTTCCAGGATTCCATTTGCATTGGAGAACGTTCCCTCTTCAGTGTGTGCAATTAAGAGGCTGTGGAATATCAGCTGATCTATTGCCAAAGTGAGAGATAGCCTCATCTAGAGGTTATCACAGAATTTCAGGTTTGAGAGATAATTTCACACAGAAGTTATCACAGATATTCCAGGTATTTATTGCTTTATGTTTTGATTCAATAAATTATACAGCTAGAGATCTACTGTGCTAGAGACATATATTTCAGATCAGGGGTAAAAAATAGGGAAGTTGTCCTTAATTTGCGGCCGTACAGAATCCGTACAGGTTCATACAGATCAGTGTAGGAACTGACTTTGGCAGACAAAGGGTTTTCAGTGACTGACATCGGTCGACTGAAGACCGACGTCGGCAGGAATCGACCGACAGAGACCAACGTCGGTGAGATATCGACCGATGACGGCGACTGTGTGTCAACACATAAGGGCCGAGACTTTCCAGAATTCAATTTACACTTCCAAATTTGCAAAGCCAGGGTTTTCAAGACTGTATTTCATACTTATATGCATATTAGAGGACTGCAATTGTAATAATTTAGAAGGACAAGTGATACAATCTGTAATTTGTTATTAAGAGACTATATTATTGTGATCTTTCTGAATTTATTCCACAGCGATTATATCTTGGTTCAGATTTTTTGTGTTGCTATATTTCCTATTTGGAAGGGGATATTACAAAAAAGGAAAAAAGAAGCTAGTGTTGAAAAAAGTGTACAAATAGAGACACCAAAAAAATAAGTGTGAGTGAGGTACCTCCTGAATCAATAGTTGTACAAACTCTAGATCAATAGTCTCCATAAGTTGAATCCACACAATTAGAAGTTCCTATAGTTGAGGTCTTTCAACTGGTAATTTCCCAAGTGGCATTCTTTGCAATTCCTTATATTAGTAAATCTATAGCAATTTTCTCTATTTCCACTCAAACTTTTCTCTCAGCCCCACCTTCTCTTCCTAGTGCCACACTTTCTCAAGTTCCTTCCCAAGGCACTCTAGATCAAGTTTTTGATTCTTTATCTAATCTACCTAGTCCTACAAAGTCATTAGGATCCTTGACTAATATATACTTCACCTAAAAACATATGGACAAATTCACGTCCATATATTTTCTTAAAATTATGACTCAAGCTCCTATCACCCCAGTATCCAAAAATATTTTAGACCTAAAAGTAAATTTCATGCCAATCCAAACCCCACCAATAATAAAAACTATTCCATTAGTGTCAACTCCACTATCAAATACCTCTATCATTCAACTTTCCATTCAACCCACTTTAAAAACCATTGTCCCTCCCCAAACATCATAATCTTTGGTTTCTTTTGATCAAGGAGATTCATCTCCTCTTCCCCCATAATTAATTTCCAAAACACCTAAAAGGAAGAAATAGGTTATTTTACCTGATGATTTTTGTCTTAGTCAACTCATCCCAATAAATCTCAAGATTCAAAGAAGGCTATAACTATGTCAAGGATACTTTTTGAATCTGGGCATAAGTATGTTGAAGTTTTAGTCCCTCCTAAAGACAAAAACATTGAATATATTCAAGCACGTAAATATGTAGTAGGACACATATATCTCAAGAAAATAAATCATGAAGGTGCAAAGGAAGATTTGCAAGTAGTGATGGCTTATTTGATTGAAAGATATGATAAAGATAAAAAAATCAAAGATCAACTCAAGATACAAGTGGAATAGCTTACTTCTATTTTATTGAAAATCACTCAATCTTTTGAGTCCATTGATCTTGTTGTGCATGAAAATGCTAAAATATCTATATAACTTGTAGGAAAAATTAGGTCTTAGGGTCATGCAATTAATGCTTGGGTTGTAAGGTTAAAAACACAAGGTACTCAAATATTGTATTTTACTATTCAATTTTAAAGAACCTGAGTGAAATAAAAATAGAAATTCAGAAAATAATTAAGACGCACTCAAGATTTGGAGTTGATTGAAAAACAAATATATACATGGACTCGACTTCGCCAATTCAAATTGGAGATTTTGGTTGAGAAAAATATCATTGAAAGTAGGAAAATGTTTATTGAATATAGGGTGGCCATGAAGAATAGAAGAAAGGTTCTTGATAATCTAATTAAAGATATAGAAGAGGTTAAATATATGTGTGATAATAAGATATTTGATCTTATAGAAAGATTTATAAAACTCCCCTGTCAAGTTAGGAATGATTCTCAAGAAATTCTTCATGTGGAGGTTGTTACTCAATAATTTACATCATTGCTTGAAGTAAAGGATGAGATAGGTACTTTCATACTGGAATCCATCGATGAATTGATTGAATTTTAGGTCATCTTCAATAAACTATAAAGAATCATGGACAAGATTAAGGATCTCCTAGTTAGCTTAGAAGTTTCAATTACAAGGGTACTTGTCGTATCCAAGAGTACATCTGGATCAGATAACAATGAAGTCCAATCTATTTTAAATAAATATGAGGAGCTTTTAGAAAATAATAAAAGGAAGAAATTCCTATGTCTAAGGACACTTAGTCTATTTTTGTAAAATTTCATGTGTAGTTTTGTTTGGTGCATTTTGCACATAGGAAAAGTACATAGTTTGAAGTCAAATATGGCTCTATCAATGAATAATTCAATATATTTATGTTTTTCATATTTTTATTCATATCTCCTCTCTATAAATATGAGGATTCTCTTTGTAAAAAGGATCACCAATTGTTATAGAAGCAAAGTTCTAGAAAAATTGATAAGCAATATTGAAACTTTGAATTCAAATTGTAAATCTTTTATCAATCAATATATGAGAAAGCAAGTGAACCTTCAATCTTTGAGTTGAAATAAATTTTTGTTGTATTGGAGATGTTCTTATGTCTTTTCCATTATATTTTCTTATGTAATTAATTGAAACATGGTGTGAATTTCTATAAGTCAAAAGGTGTCAATAAGCTGATTTCGGAGTCTTTGAGCTACTTTTTAGTTACTGGATTTTTGTTCTCATTGAAAGTGAATTACTGAGGAGACTTTAGGCTGACATTTATTCAACTTAGACAATTTTAATATTTTTTGGAAATAAGGTGAATAATTTGGGCTGCAATTTATTCTATCTCTTAAGTTCACTTTGTTGGTATTGTTCTTGTTAATCTTTGACTAAAAAATCTGAATATCAGCACTATTTTGTCCATAAAGTGATTTTAGATTTTAAAAGTATATCACAAAGAATGTAAGAAAGTTTTTGATTGAACATAAATTCTGAAAAAATGGAATTTGATGATATGACAATACCCACTATGATAAAATTATTGTAAATAAGTGTAAATTTTTAAGTGTTGTGTTAGTTAACAATAGAAGGAAGCCTCCCCTTGCTTAGAGGAGAGATTTATCTCATCATATTGTGGCTGAAATCACCATTTTGTTATCAATTTGTTATTAAAAAAATATTCACCCAACAATTTTTGGTGATTCCATTGGGGAAACTAACATTCGATCGAGTTCTACACCATATAAAACCAACAACTTATTATTTACTATTATTTTATTGTATTTAATCTCTTTTATTTCTAAGTACTTTCAAATTATAGTGGAACAAAGCTACACTCATGGTAGAAGGGCAGTGGGACTCATTGATCCAACATTTGAGTTATTGTAAGAAAATAACATTGATCTTTTGGCAGCACATGAAAGGTCACCTCTTCAACATACAAGAAGTTTTCCACCTACAAATACAAGATCTCCTATATCAGGAGAAGTTTCCAAAATTCATAGAGTTTTGCCTATTTTGCCTTTGAAATTTTTTGTAATACCTCCATATAATCCATAAAGGATGGTAGCTCAAGGTCCATGGGGTAATGTTTTTGGTCCATTGAATTTGGCACCACCATCACATGAACTACCTCATGGCTCACAAATTTTTTTTCCTAAGTTTTATGGCGATGGAAATCAACATCTAGATGAACATATTGTTGCATTCTAAATTTCATGTGGAGTTCTTGGAGTGGAATATGAAGATTTTTTTGTAAGGTTGTTGCTAGAAACACTCTAAGGCATTGTTGTTGATTGGTTATATCATCTTGCAAATAGTAATATCACTAATTGGGCTATGTTCAAGACTACATTTTAGGTAAGGTTCAAGCCTACAAAATATTATCATGCCCTATTGGCTCAACTTACACAAATGAAGAAGGAAGCACATGAGCCTATGCATGAATTCATGACAAAGTTTAATAAGTTGAGGAATAGTATTTTGGTGGTTGCTCAACCTACACTTAAGAATTTGAAGTGCTTCTTCATCAATTATCAAATGATAAAAGTGATTTTTATTTTATGAAGATAAAATATAGATAATCTTGATGCTACTCAAATTTTAGCCACCAAAGTAGAAGATGATTTAATCCTAGCAGGAAAGGTGAAAAATAATTCAATCAAGCCTAGAGGTCAACCTTCCCCCACTTTATCTTCTACTAACACCATGGATCCCATGAATCAAAATTTAGCAAATGAATTGCTTACACTTAAAAAAAAATGTATCAAAGTATGTCTTTTCTTCATACAAAGATGTTCCTAGGAGAACATATCCAAACTATTCTAACAATGTTACTCGAAATCAAAATCTGAAAAAGCTACCTCCAACACAAGCAAGGCTTGCATTAGAGGCACCTTCAAATAATGTTTTAGTCAATTGGTTAGAAATTTAAAATGATGATGTTCTAAGAATTAGAATATGTTCTAGAAGAAGATGCTACTCCTTTCACTAGAAATGAAGAAGGAGGAGCTGGTGACTCTTATATCAGGTTTATAAACTTTGAAGAAGAAGTTGAACAAGAGTAAGATACACATGGTGAGTCTTATGCCATTTTCACCTGTTCTTAAAGTCAACCCAATCAACAACAAAATTTTGATAAAATAAAATACAAGGATGAACCACCAAAGGAGGTTACAATTTCCAAAAGAGGAACTCCATTGCCAGTTCAACCAAAGAATAGGGTGGCAAATAAACAAGTAAGTACTCCTCATAATTCTACCTCTTTTTCTTCAACATCTAAGACTAGTGCCTAAAACCTAAAACCTAAAAAATTAAAATTATTTATCTTTCTTAGCTGCTCCATATCCAAATTTTGATATCATTGATCATGCCAAGAAGACTAAAATATAAATGTCAGAGGCAGAGTAGCTCCAATCAAACCTTGCTCAATTTTTAAGATTGGAAAAACTTGTAAAAATCAAAGGGATAAATTTTGATCATACTATAGCTAAGAGTGTAGAAATTGACCCTAAGGAAAAATCAAAGCAAAATAAATCGGTTGTAACTCCTGCACCTAATTCAGGAAAAATAGAACCTTTCTATATTTCCTTGTTTGTCAATGGCTATAAGCTCAGTAATTATGTTATTGATTTAGGTGCTTTTGATAATGTGATTCTTGCCAAGGTGGCCACTTCCTTGGGGTTAACCTTGAAAAATATTTTTTTTCATTGCTTCTCAATGGAAACCAAACAAGTACCTCTTATAGGCCAAATCAAGGATACACATTTTGCATTTGCTATGTTCCAGAGAAAAAGATCAAAATGATAGTTCTAGTAGATAATGTTCCAACCTCATATGGAGTTTTTTTGGGATGTAACTTTTGCAAAGATTTTGGAGGATAAATCAACATGGATTGGTCCAAGGCTAGGATACCTATTAAGGGTGTTATGTAGAAACTTCACCCAAAAAATCAAGCAAAGTACACTATAACAAAGATAGAAGACCCAAAATCTTAGATCTTCTTTGAAACATGTGGAATGGGCTCATATTTCTTGACTAAAAATTAATATCCAATATATTCAAATGATATTTCAAAAAAACATTAAAAAATTAAAAAAATTCCTCTTTAGATGAGGAGATTTTGAATTTTGACACTATTAAGGTTGAGAGTTCAAATGATGTTTGGAATTTGGAATTCGATGGCACTTTTTCATCAATTGAATCTAGAGATGGAATAGTTATCATATCCCCAAAAGTGAAATTGTTTCCTTTCTCTTTCAAATTACAATTTTATAATACTAATAATAATGATGAGTATGAGGCTTTGCTATTAGGAATGGAAGTTGCACAAAAGAACAAAATCAAGAATCTCCATGCCCAAGGTGATGGTAAGCTAATCATTTATCAAGTCAAGAACTTATATCAAACGAATAATAAAATACTAAGGCATTACCACAATCAAGTTTGAGATTGCATGAAAAAATTTCATGCATTCAACATATCATTAGTTCAAAGAGAATACAATATTAGAGCTGATTCATTGGTTGTTTCAGCCACTCTCTTGATTCCTCATAAAGATTTTCAAAGAAAGAAGTATACCATTGGGTTGGTTTTTTGACCCAATGTTCTTGATAATGTTAATCATTGGTAGGTTTTTAATAATGATGAGCAATTCATCTCATTCTTGGATAAGGTGGAAAATTTTAGTGAGTTGTATTTAGAAGGAAGTGATTCCACTCCTCAATAATCAATTTCTAAAGTTAATAAGGAAAATGGGGAAAAATTATTGCATCTAAAAGGGAATAATATTCCCAAAGGGTTGGTATCTTTAGAAAGGATTTTTGATAAGCATGATTGATTCATCAAATGTCAATAACTAGAATCTGATTCATCTACAAAAATTGAGCAAATTAATATAAGAATAGAAAGTGACCACAAAATAATAAATATTGGGAAATGTTGCTCATCAGAGAAAAGATAAAAGTTAGTGACTCTTCTACATAAGTACATTGATATATTGGCATATTCATATGCTGATCTAAAATATTTTTAACCTAAGGAAGTGCAACATGATATTCCTCTCAAGGTAGGATCTCAGCCTCATAAGCAAAAATAGCCATAATATAATCCCAAAATATCAAGTACTATCCTCATTGAAATTAAAAATATTTTGAATGCTCACATTATATTTCCCATACGTCACTCCACATGGATAGAAAATATTATTCTTTTAAGGAAAAATAATGAAGAGATTCATATTTGTGTTGACTTCTAGAATTTGGATCAATTATCACTTCAGGATAATTACCCATTACCAGTAATGGATCAAGTATTGAAAACTATGACTAGTTCTGAGATGTTGTCTATGCTTGATGGTTTATTGAGATATAATCAAGTGGAATTTTGTGATGAATATCAACATAAGACAACCTTCACTACCTCATGGGGTAATTTTGTGTATCCTAGAATGCCTTTTGTATTAATCAATACTGGTGCTACTTTCCATAGGACTATAGATTTGGATTTTAGAGATATAATCGGTAAGTTCATTGTAGTCTACCTTCATGATCTAATTATTTTCTCAAAAAAAACATCAAGATCATTGCAACCATTTGTAGTGAGTATTTGAAAGATGCCATGAACATGGGATATCTTTTAATCCCAAGAAGTCCTTATTTGGGGTTATAGAAGGAAATCTCCTTGGACATATTGTATCCAAGGAAGGAATCAAAATTAATCTAGATTAGGTTGAGTAAATTCAAAATATTACTTTTCCATTAAGTAATAAAGGAGTGAATTCTTTCTTTGGGAAGGTTATTTTTTTGTGAATATTTATTCCTAATTTTGTTGAAAAGACTCACTACATTGTTGATATGATGAAAGGAAAATCAACTTTTCATTAGAATGTGGAAGGAAGAAATGCTTTTCATGATATTAAAAAAGCCATTGCACTTTCTCTTGTCCTAGTTTGCCTTGATGATACCAAGAACTTCATTATGTATAGTTATGCTTCTAAGCATACCTTGTCCACAATCTTAGTACAATTAAATGAAGATGGGATTGAATATCTTATAACATTCATGAGCTACCATTTGAATTATTTTGAGATTAAGTACTCATCCATGCAAAAAAATACATATGTGGTGGTGAAAGTATTCAAGCATTTTTGGTACTACATCCTCAATTCTCATACCATTACATTAATATCAGTTTCTACTATTAAATCTATTTTGACTCAATAAGAGTTTGGAAGCACAAGAGGTAATTAGATTGCTAAAATCCAAGAATATGATATGGATATCAAGCCTACCAAACTTGTGCATGGAAAATGTTTGTGTAAACTCATGGCAGAGACCAATTCAGAAGAAACACTTAGTAATATTAGAGATACATAATAACTATCCATGGTATTGCTTGTAATTACTATGGATGAATGGTATTCTGATATTTATTATTTCCTCACATATGGAGAATGTCTAAAGCATTTGTCCCATAAAGAGAAGAGGACAATAAATCTCAAGGCTAAAAATTTCATCCTTTGTCTAATGGTTTGTACACGCGAAACATTGATAAAATATTTTTAAGATGTTAGACAAGGCACAGCAAGGAAATTTATTGGAATATTTCTATTATTTGGCATGTGGGAGACATTTTTTACCCGCTATCATAGCTCATAAGATCTTGTGGGATAGATATTATTGTCCAACACTTTTTCAGGATACATATGCATGGGTACATAAATGCAAGAAGTGCTAATAATTTATGGGGAAACCTAAGTTAGCAAGCTTTCCTCTCAACCTAGTAGTCATTAAAGAATCTTTTTAGTAGTGGGGTATTGATTTAATTGGTGTAGTGAACCCATTTTCAAGCTCTGGTCATAGTTATGTTCTCATGGCTATGGATTTCTTCACCAAGTGGGTGGAAGCAATTCCAACCAAACATGCCACTTCAGAGGTTGTTTGCAATTTCCTTAGAGAGAATATCATTACAAGGTTTGGTGTACAAAACAAAGTTATAACTGATAATGTTTATTTTTTCACATCCCATGAGATGACTCAATTTTGCTTTGTATATGGGATTATTTTATCTCATTATTTTTACTATTTTCCTCAAGAGAATGGTCAAGCCAAGTTGAGTAACAAGAATTTGTTAACTATCATCAGGAAGCTAGTAGAAGATAATCAAAGGACCTAGCATAAAGCATTTTAAGATGTCTTTTGGACTGATCATATTACTCCCAAATGAGTGATTGGTATGTCTCCTTTTCAAATTATGTATGGATTGAATGTAGAAATACCAATGATTAGAATTACCAGCTCTCAAATTAGCTAAGGCAATTGAAGATGAAACATTAAAAAACTCCTTAGAAAAGCGTATTATGTACCTTATCAAGATAGAGGATCAATTTATAAAGGTATTAGACCATATTACATAACATCAAGGTCACGCTAAGGAAATTTTTGATAACAAAGATAAATCATGAGAATTCTGAATTGGGGATCTAGTCCTTTAATGGGACAAAAGAAGAGAGCCAAAAGGAATGCATGGAAAATTTGATTCTTTATGGAAGGGTCCTTTTCTCATTCAAAATTTAGTGGTGAACACAATTTATTCTTAACATACTTGGATGGGACACCATTACCACTGTCCTATAGTGGGTAACATCTTAAGCTTTTCACTCAGTGAGGTTCTAGAAAGTTTGTATATTTTGTAAATATCTATATATTCTTATTTATTTTTGTTTTGGTCTATTTTGTTTCTTTAATCTATGTCCTAATGGAGAAAGTAACTTAGAGTTTTAGGATTCTCTTTCTTTCAAGTGTTTCAGATAATACTTGAAGGGAATTTCCTAGTCAAAGCCAGCTGTTATCTTAGAATTTAGTAGGCTCAATTCATGGGATAACCCCTATGAAAATTGTTTGTTTCATAGCCCATGAGATCTAAGAATGTAAAATTAGGCCAATCATTTCCTCTTTATGTTTATTTTTATTTTAAAAAAGTTGTTTTTTTGGGGAAGTTTTTGTTTGGTGCAATTCAGAGCACTTTTCCTAGTCTAGTGCAAATTGGAGAATTTTTTTGAATTGCACCATTGTGTTCACTAGCAAATAAATTCTCTGATATTGCACTTAGTCTATTTTTTGGGTGTAATAGCACTATTTTTTTCCAACTTTTCATGTGAAAGTTTAAATTTTTTCTCCACTCTTGCACCAAGGCCTACCACTACGTTGATAATTAATTTTTCATTAATTACCCCTCACATATATATTTTAACCCATGTAAATTCATTTTTACCATTTTTATTCACCATTTTTAAGCATTAATACATATTTTGTCACTATTTTTGAGCTTGAATACACTTCTTCTCATTTTCCTTGATTTGTTGTTTTCAATAAATTCTTTATGCCCTAGGGTTCTTCATTATCATCCATTCTCATGATATCTCAGGGAATTTTTTGTTTTTCTTCTTTTTTTTTTTTTTAATTTTGATCCTTTTTCTTTCTTATTTCTTACTTATTTTAAGTTTTTCATTTTTTCCTCAAACCCTAACTCTCTCAGTTCATTTTAGAGATTTTTCTCCAAAAAACACTAAGGGTCATTTTCTGTAACCTTTCATCTTCACGTGCACTTTAGAGAAAATTATTCAAAGTACATGATTGTTCACCTTCTTGGTGCACTTTAATGAAGTGCACATAGTCAGGTGCAATTTAGAGAAAATTCTTTGAAGTGCATGTAGTCAAGTGAACTTCAGAGAAAATTCTTTGAAGTGTACATAGTCAGGTGCACTTCGAAGAAAATTCTCTAAAGTGCACATAGTCAGGTGCACTTGGAAGAATTTTTTTTGAAGTGCATATTATATGACTTATGGTGCACTTCAGATAATTTTCTTCGAAGTGCACTTCATTTGGTGCACTTTAGATAAAATTATCTGAAGTGCATGTTATCCCCATTTTTGGTGTAGTTTAGAGAATTTTTTCCAAACTACACTTTTTCCAAAAAAATGAGAAAAATGCTAACTCTGGAGAAATCAAAATTATGTTTTCTAGATACTTGATCAATGTCAAAAGATTCCCCAGCTAAGATAATCATGAAGTATAAATTTCAATGAGTATTTTTAGCATCTTTAGTTGATTCTAATGTAGATCAGATTAGAGATACTAAAATTGGTCATGTTGACATGGTTGAATTCTTACAAAGGTTGGGCATAGAACTTATTGCCCCACATATTCAACCTATTCTTAATAGTGAGATACATCTTGTGGATACATTTACTATGTCATCTCAAGATCCAAAGTTCATCTTAATAGTTGCTGCTCACTTTGATAAGGAAACTAGATCGGTCAAGGATGCTTAGAAATTAGACTGGATGTAAAATATTTTGATAATTTTTTTCATCTTTTAGACATTGAAGAATATTTATATATAAGTATGACAATAGCCCAAGAATAATATGATAAGAATCCCAAGAAATTCAAGAGGCACATTAATGCCAATTGGTTGAAGACACCAAGGCATACCATTACAAGATGGCCAAAGAGCTTTTATCAAAGTGAATTTATGAAGGAAATAGATATTTAATCACTCTCCTAAGTAGGGTCAAAGGTCTTCCTACATCCAATATCTTTCAAGAATGGATGTATCAGTACATTTTTATCATCAAGAATAATAAGTAGAGGATTTATTGCGGAAGTCAGATAAGTGATGCCATATGTCACCAACATTCTGAAGTAGGATCTTCTCTTAAATTCTATATGAATTCCTATCAAGTATATGTCATAGCTTGCATGAGGGTATTTCCAGGATTGATCAGCGTTGGTGAAAGAATAAAGTTCCTATTTATGATTATTATCCATAGTTGACCCTCAAGGAAGGTATCAAAAATTTCAAAAGAGTTAACAATACATTCTTCTAGTAATTATTTTGTATTTTTGAATAAGAATTAGAGAAGAGAAGGGTTTTAGGTTAGGCATGTGCAACAATGAATAGAATTGGTTACATTTTTCTTTAGTTCCCAAATTTCACCTACATCAAGGTAGGTGGATTTAATGAACAACCTTACATGCTACCTAAATACCTAGGTGATAAATTGATTTTAATGGAGATGTGCAGACAAATAATGATCATACAAATAAGTAATCAGATGCACATAAAAAAGGATTCAAGTTTCCTATAAGTATTGGTTGGTACACCATTTCAACTACTCCCAAGGTTAAGAAAATGGAAGCTAAATTCTAATGGATCACCCTTAAAAGGTATAATAGTAAAAAAGATTTTGATTATAGAATGATGAAGGAAAAGATGAAAAGTAATTATGTTCATGTGCACAAGATTGAGGATATTTTGGTAGAATATATAACTAAATAAGATTTAAGGAGACTTGATTATAGTCATGTTACTACTAACCAAATTAAAGAGTTACAATTAGCCAACATTCCAGCTAACCTATCTAATGATGAGAATATATTGGATCCCTCATATAAAGTTAATCAAGTTGCTTCTACTCCTATTCCTTCAATCTAATGGTCTATAAAATAATGCACATCAAATAGAGAGAGATTTCAACCCATCCTTGCAAGAACTAATACCTAGTTGGTGGCTAAAGGTATTAAATTAAAATATTTCAAGACAATGTCAAAAGAAGAATATGATGAAGATACTGCAAGGAAATATGAGGAATTAAGGACAAAAAATAAAGAAGAGGCCTCCATGTCTTATCAAAAACCAAGATTTGTATTTTTAAGTAAAAGAAAAAGGAAAAATAAACTAGTGTTGAAAAAAGTGTGCAAATAGAGACACCAAAAAAACAAAGTGTGAGTGAGGTACCTCTTCATTCAGTAGTTGTGCAACCTCTAGGTCAACAATTTCCACAAGTTGAATTCACATAATTAGAAATTCCTACAGTCAAGGTCTATCAAATGATAGTTTCTTAGGTGGCATTATTTTCAATTCCTTCTATTAGTACATTTATACCAGTTGTATCTATTTCTTCTCAAACTGTTCTCTCAGCCCCACCTACTCCTCCTAGTGCCATCCTTTTTCATCCTTCCCAAGGCACTCTGGATCAAGTTTTTGATTCTTTGTCTAATCTACCTAGTCTTATAAATTCATTTGGATCCCCAACTAATATATACTTCACCCAATAATATACAGATACATTCATGTCCACATCTTTTTTTAAAGTGACGACTCAAGCTCATATCACCCTAGTATCCATTAAATTGTCAGACCCAAAAGTAAATTTCATGCCAACCCAAAGCCCAACAATAATAACCACTATTCCATCAGTGTTAACTCCACTATTAGATACCTCTATCATTTCACTTTCCATTCCACCCACTTCACAAACCATTTTCCCTCCCCAAACATCACAATCTTTAGTTTCTTCTACTGAAAGAGATTCATCTCCTCTTCCCCCATGATTAATTTTCAAAACACCTAAAAAGAAGAAATAGGTTGTTTCACCTTGATGATTTTGATCTTAGTCAACTCATCCTAGTAAATCCTAAGATGACAAAAAAGGCCAAAACTACATCAAGGATATTTTTTTAATCTGGGCATAAGTATGTTAAAGTTGCAATCCTTCCTAAAGACAAGAAAATTTAATATATTCAAGCATTTGAATATGTAGTAGGATTCATAGTTCTTGGGAAACAAATTCATGAAGGTGAAAAGGAATATTTTCAAGTAATGATGGCTTCTTTGATTGAAAGATATAATAAAGATAAGAAAATAAAAGATCAACTCAAGATACAAGTGGAACAACTAACTTCTATTTTACTAAAAATCACTCAATCTTATCAGTCCATTGATCCCATTGTGCATGAAAATATTTAAAGAGATATTCAACTTGTAAAAAAAATTGGGTCTTAGGGTCATGCAGTTAATGCTAGTGTTGAAAGATTAAAAACATAAGTTACTCAAATGCTATATTCTACTATTGAATTTTTAATGAACTTGAGTGAAGTAAAAATAAAAACTCATCAAACAATTAAGACACTCACTCAAGATTTGAAGTTGACTAAAAAATATATTGATACATGGACTCAACTTCACCAATTCAAATTGGAGCTATTGGTTGAGAAAAAGATCATTCTAAATAAGAAAATGTTTATTGAATATAGGGAGGTCATGAAGAATAAAAGAAAGGTTATTGAGAATCTGATTAAAGATCTAGAATAAGTTAAATATATGTGTGATAATATGATACTTGATCTTATATAAATATTTGGAAAACTCCCCTGTCAAGTTAGGAATGATTCTAAGGAAATACTTCCTATGGAGGTTGTTACTCAAGAATTTATATCATTGATCCAAGTAAAGGCTGAGATAGGTAATTTCATGCTAGACTCCATTGATGAATTGATTGAATTTTAGGTCATCTTCAATAAATGCAAAGAATCATGGACAAGAGCAAGGATCTCCTAGTTAACTTAGAAGTTTCAGTTACAAGGGTACTTGTCATATTCAAGAGTACATCCAACCTAGATAAAAATGAAGTCTAAGCTATTTTGAATAAATATGAGGAGTTTATATAAAAGAATAAAAATGAAAAATTCATGTTTCTAAGGACACTTAGTAAACTTTTGTAAATTTTCATGTGTAGTTTTGTTTGGTGTATTTTGCACTTAGGAAAAGTACATAGTCCAAAGTCAAATAGGACTCTGTCAATGAATAAGTCAATATATTTATGTTTTTCCTATTTTTTTAATGGATACTCTCTATAAATATGAGGATTCTCTTTTTAAAAAGGATCACAAATTGATATAGAATTGAAGTGCTGCCAAAATTGATAAGCAATATTAAAACTTTGAATTCAAATTGTAAATCTTTTGTCAATCAGTATATGAGAAAGCAAGTAAACTTTCAATCTTTGAGTTGAAATAAATTTGTGTTGTATTGGAGATTTTCTTATGTATTTTATATTAAATTTTCTTGTGTAATTAATTAAAACGTGTTGTGAATTTCTATAAGTCAGAAGGTGGCAGTAAGCTGATTTTGGAGTCTTTGAGCTACTTTTTAGTTACTAGATTTTTGTTCTCATTGAAAGTGAATTGTTGAGGAGACTTTGGGATACCAATTATTTAACTTAGATAATTTTAATCTTTTATGGAAATAAGGTGAATAATTTGGGCTGCACTTTATTCTATCTCTTAAGTTCACTCTGCTAGTATTGTTCTTATTAATCTTTGACTAACAAAAATGAATATCATCAATATTTGGTTCATAAAGTGATTTTAGTTTTTAAAATTACATCACAAAGAACATAAGGAATTTTTTGATTAAACATCAATTCTGGGAAAAGATAATTGGATGATATGACAACACCCACTATGATAAAATTATTGTAAATACTTACGTGTTATGTTAGTTAACAATAAAAGGGATCCTCCCCTTGCTTAGAGGAGTGATTTATCTCATCATACTGTGGCTGAAATCACCATTTTATTTTCATTCTATTGTTAAAAAAATATTCACCCAATAGGTTAGTTATATAAGATCTAACAAATATCAACAAGAATGCCTCCAATTTCAACATCATGACCAATAATGTTCATAATCCCACATAACAATATTATCAAGCTAAATAAGATAATGAAATAGAACCACCAAATAGAATAATTAATCAAACATAATCAATTATTCCAACATAATATATCAATAGGAATGAATGAGAGGTAATATTCCATACAAATCTAGGTGTAATTAATGAAGAAAGATGAACACTGCAAGAGGGACACCCCTCAAAACTAGCCCTATGAACCCAACCATCAATGGCCTTTACCACCCTAACCATCAACTTGGCAGAGGGTTTTTATAACTAGTTACTTAGGTGAGGTAAAATATACACACATAATATTCAACCACTAGTAAAGACTAACAAAACTTTCCACAAGAACAATAGAATAAGGTAGGAAACATAAAACCATAACACTCAACCAAACCATGGGCCTGAGTAATGCCCAAGCCATACATTATATTTTTATAATGGATGATTTACATCATAATTTAGGTTTGAATATAACCATTTCAAAAGACTAGGAGGTTTTTACCAAGGTCTAATACTCAGCCTAAGAGGCTTATTCGAGTGACTCAAGGGAATCAATCCATGACAATCACTTTAACTCAATCAAGTTGAAAGGGGATTATAACATTCATAATAGAAAAAAAACTTGGGTTAGCTTAGAAAGAACCAATTATGGCCAACATTTATTCCCTTGATTAATTCAACAATAAAAAACTAAGTAATAAAGTGACCTCATTCAATAAAATGAAACAACATAATCAACAATATATGACTAGTAATCTTGACTTGACAGGTTTGAGAACAACCCACTCCAACATCATGAGCAAAAATAGAGTTTTACTAATAGCATGGATAATCAATTATAATACAAGTTGATCTTAAATCCAAAAGGGATATATGCATAGTAGATGATATTGTATCAAACTCTAGCTAAATTTATTCATTTTATAAATGATAATCTAGCAATATTATCAATAACAAACAAAGCCATAATAACAATCCAGGTGGAGTGTAATGATTAAAATATTAATTAAACTATTTTGAGGTGATGTAAGTGTTATATTTAATACTAGAACTTATAATAGATCCATACATTGTAGATAACCCTTAGTTTAAATTCTCATAATTTTTAAATAAAGCCATTACAGAAAAGAAGGCCCAACATAATTATAAAACATATAATAGGGAGAAGATCATTCCTTTTAAATTGTATCTTATTTTTAAAAATTATATTTAACCAATGCAGGTTTAATGAATTCCATTGGGGGGAAATCAGTGCAGTAACCAAATTTCCATTATATATATATATATATATATATATATATATATATATATATATATATATATATATATATATATATATATATATATATATATATATATCATAGCTAGAAAGATAGGGTGCCATGGTAAAATTGTGGGTTTTTAGTACTAGGGTCATGACTTTTATTTTCTTTTAGGCTACCCTTTCCATAACGCTTCACCCAGCCAAGTCATCCCACTCTTCACACATTATATATATATATATATATATATATATATATATATATATATATATATATATATATATATATATATGTATATATATATACACACACATATATATATATATACATATACATATATATATATATATATATATACATATACATATATATATATATATATGTATATATACATATATATATATATATATATGTATATATATATGTATATGTATAATGTATATATACATATATATATATATACATACATACACACACACACACACACAGATATATATATATATATATATATATATATATATATATATATATATATATATATATAATAGCTAGAAAGACAGGGTGCCATGGTAAAATTGTGGGTTTTTAGTACTAGGGTCATGACTTTTATTTTCTTTTAGGCTACCCTTTCCATAATGCTTCACCCAGCCAAGTCATCCCACTCTTCACACATTTTCTATTTAATCCCAGACTCGAGCACATAATGCATTCATACATTATTGTGGATCAGAGGGGGCTAATATAATGTTTCCTTTATTTAAATTTATCTTCTTATATAGGAATTCCAAGCATTCTCATCTCACCGTAATCTTCATAGGGTAATAAGAGATCTGCCCTAACCCAAATTGCTAAAATACCATAATAAAACCCACACCCTAGTATAAGATGGAAAAAAAAAGCCAAAATAAAAATAAAATAAAATAACTAATCCCCATAACCTAGCCATAAAACATAATGTTGTGTTCAGTATAAAATATTAACCATACATCTTCTTTCTTTCTCCTTCCTTTTATTCTCCCATGTGTCCCCTCTAATTTATTTCCCCTGCCATGTTTTTCTCCCTTCATATCTACCCTACACCTTTTGCCTAGAATTCACATGCCACCTCTACTTACCCCTATGTTCCCTTCCTCTACCCTCTACACCATGCTTTCTCTCTCACCTCCTACATGTTTCCCATGCTTCAAATTTCTATGCCATACCATCACCATACTCTCCCCTATCAATGCCATGTTGATCTCTTCCCTAAAACCATCTTCTTTTTTCTCCCCCTTGAAATGTAATCCCAAGAAATATAATAAAATAATAAAAATTAAATTCAAAAATGCCCAACCATTACTTGGCATCTAAAACCACTAGTCAAATTCCCATAGTGTCCTTCATTTGCCAAAGGAAATAATGAATAAAATAGGAGAATTTTAAAAAAGGTAAGAAAACTTCTTTTTACTAGCCAAGAAGGTAATAAAAGAATAAAATAATAATATAAGTAACAATAAAAACCATATTAAAATAATAATATAATTATTATTTAAAATATATAAAAATCATTAATAACTATAATTAACAGTATTAACAAGTTATTAAAATGATTATAACATGTAATTCAACCAAATTGATAGATAAATATTAATTAACAAAAATAAAATCAATAACGAAATAAAGTCATTAACTAAACCATTAATGAAATCAATAAAACTAATAATAATAATAATACAATAAATTAAAATTTGTAGTTTGATTAAATAATAATAATAATAATGACAGAAGTATCTAAGTAGTAATAATAAATAAAAATTATTAAACAATAATGATCCATGAAAACAAAAAGTCAAATCATAATCATGGTTAATTTGAGCCACCATGAAGGAAGGAGTTTCTATACATCTACCAAGGTTAAGAGACCCAAAATGGTCTAGTCAAACCCAACCAACCTAGTTAAAAGGATGAACTACTCTTATAGCTTAATTGTTTAGAGATCATGACACCTAGGTAGGATAACCAAGATGAAAAAAATGATGTCAAACACACAAGGATAGGCACAAGGAATAACAAAGCCAAAACTCAACACTCTAATCATGGAACCATACAACATGCACATGCACAATTATATGGTATAACCAAAAGGACTAAAAATAATAACACAATGGAATAAAATGATGATGGATAAATATCACACCGTATATGCTATACCTGTCAGAGTGACTTTTTGACTACTCACTCACCCATGATATACCTAAGATGTCTAAACCCAATGTCAAGCCTAGCTCATATCTTGGTGCCTATATCTACCAAATAAGACATCAACAGTACCTGAATGATGTCACTATGATAATAATAATTCAACACAAATCATTAGACATGATATGATAAATCAAGTATAATCAACTATAGTTAAGAAGGGACCAAAATTAGTCGTAATAACCAGGACCTCAAGCATGTAATGTGAACATATCCTATAGTTTCAAGAGAAAACAACATCAATCTACATCTAGTAAAATATGATATATCAATGACATATGGTAAAGTAACTAACTAAAGTAGCATATATATAATATGATAAAATGAATCCAGTGTAGGTAGTATGCATATTAAGATATAATAAATCTAATACAAGTATCAACCATGACATAACATGTCACATCAGTTATTTAAGGCACCCACATCATAACCATCTAAAAATAAAACTAACATCAGTAGTCATTAGTCCAAGTGCTATCGAAATACACTAAAGTAGGCTATAGACCAGTATTCAAAGGGGCCACATGGTCGGTTCATGACACATTGCATATTGAATCATGTAAATTTTCGTTGTGTTATTTTTAATAGTAGTCTTACTAATATCTATCATTTTTTTTTTAAAATACCTTAATTTAATGTAACTCTTTTTTGTATCATCAACTATTCTCTTAAATGAGATGATTCCTCTCTCAATTAACATACCTCTTAAAGTATGTTCCATTTTTTTATCAAAGTGTTTATCTACCCAAGGTGTAGAATTATCCTCATTAGTTTGATGATATAGAGAATCAATAAAATTATTTAGATTGTTATTTTAATTGAAAACCACATTATAATGTTCATTTGAAGATTGGATTCATTTTTTAATGAATTCACCCTTCCTTAAAGATCACCGATCTTATTTATATTTGTATTCATTTATAAATTTAGTTGAGCATTATCTATAAAGATGTGATGTTGAACAAGTTTCCTGATCATTTTCCCTTATTTTGAGGGAACTATATTTGGGGGATTTAATTAATCTTCTAAAATATCAATAAAATATCTTGTCCTATGAGGGAATTAACATTCTTGATTTAAGTGTTAACTTCAATCCATTTTGGTTTCTTATCATCCCATTAGTTATCCATTACCTCTTATGACCATCAACATGATCCACCCATAAAACATTCCATTTTATTACTATATTGACATTTCCATTCCTTTCACTCTAATATTGAGTTTTCATGGAGTGAATCTTGATTTTTATAGATCCGAGACCCTATGTAGGCTTAGACCCTCCAGTATATTTGTAAGGGGTATTAAGGAAGATTTATTTTTTAATACCCACTATCTCTGAGTTAGGATTATTCATACTCATTTTAATCAATGATATTTTTAGTTATGCTTCTTTAAATAGTAGGTATATCAATGCTTGGTGGATAAGAAGATTAGTCTTACCTAATTGGACTTCCATGGCATAGTTTTCAAGAAACATACGCAATAAAAATGAGAGAGTAACAATCTTGATATGACTAAAATGGTTTAAGAGGGAATAGTGGTAGTAATAAAGTATTTTTTACCACACTTATAGCATGATGTAATTGTTTATGTGCATATTGACCTCAACCCAAGGATTTGGTAGGGTTTTGTGATGATATCATCTAGAGGTTTTTGAATGTTTTCCTTTCATTTAAATAAAATATTTATTTCCTATTTACTTATCTTATCTTTAAAAATATTAAACTTTTAATATGCATACATGTAACATTGGTTGTACTTTCTTTATAGACCTCCAAAATCACCCCCTCATTGTGACAATTCTGAATTTCCACCCCTTAGTAAATTTCTTTGATGATATTAGATCATGCCCTTTTATCTTTTCCATGAATTTAAACCCCCTTTCCTGTAGATTTGCTACATTGTGGGGTTTATTTTCACTCATTTTAATTAATAAGGCCTTGTAATTACATGATTTCCACTCATAATCTTAGATTATATAAACATCTAAAAAATCACTATTAGTTGTAGGAGAAAGTTGAAGCATGACGAAATCAGGGACTTGAAGATGAGGGAGAAAAGAAGTAATGTAAGGAATAAGATAAAAAAATAGGAAGATCAATCAAATACCAAGCATGTGACAAATAAATACCTAATATAAACAGTCAAAATAAGATAATCTCATAAGCCACACAGAATATTAGCACCATGAAATAAATAATAATGAAAAGGTAATAATGATACAAAAATATGGTGGTGAAAATAGCCTAAGGAAAAAGAAAACCCAAAGAGAAAACCAAAAAAAATGAGATCAAAAATTCAATAATTAAATTACCAATAGAGGATAGTATTTATGGGGGAATTGAGACCAAGGGTATCAACCCATTTGATGAAACCTTAGTTTGAGACTCCAAATTTAGCAAACTAGTCAACACTCCTATTACCTTCCCTATAGACTTGGGTAAAGTAGAAGGAATCAAAGGACTGGAAAAGGAATAAAATCATTATAAAATATATTCCTAATATTCCAACTAGGAGGATGAAGGGAAAAAAGATAAGTAATGATATTAAGGGAGACCCTTGCAATGACAAGATGCTTTAAGTTCTTATCCTTAGCTAATTAGATACTTAACAAAGTTTATTTAGCTTCAGTAAAGTGATTGGTTTCTACTCATAGAGTACTTGCATAAACCACTATTAAATATCTTTTACCATTTTTAATCACTTCTCCAACACCTATTAGACTAGGATTTCCTTTGGATGCATAATCAAAAGTAATTTTGACTAGGTTAGAGGGGGGTCAAGATAAAGAAAATGAGATCCTATCAACCTTTCTTCCTTGATCTCCTCCTTCCTCCACTAAGTAGAGGTTCCAATTTTGAACTATTTTAAATTCCTCTTCAATTATTTTTTACTACTTAACATTATTGTTATCTATAAAATTTTCCTTAATAACAAATACAAAATTTGATCCCACACTATTGGCACAACATTTTTAATTCTAAAAGATTATATAATTTATTTCATGCTAAAGCCCCCAAAACATAAGGATAAAGGAAATATTCCAAATATATTCTTCAAAATATGACAAGGGGGATAATAATTATTAATGAAGTTTAAAAAGGAGTTTAGACTAACCCAAATAGCCTCAAACTTGGAGAGGATGATGCTAAAGAATTTGAACATAAAAGGGATGAGAAAATGTTGGGAGAGGGTGTACACCGGAAGCACACAATTTGATTACTAATACCAAGCAACTTAATATGTGGAAATTAACCAGATTCACCAAGTAACTAGAATTCAGAATAACACATGATATGAGAGACAATACCAAATTGTATTAACACTTTATACAGAAAAGAATACAATAAAGAAGATGCCACTTCTTCTCCACCACCTTACAGAGGTTTCCCACGCCTCAAGTGAACAGTAATTCTTCTCCCCAAAGCTCTCCCTCTCACAAGTCCCAACACCCAACTCAAATACAGAGTTGGTGTTCACCTCTCGTGCTCCACGCACACCACAAGTGCTCCACGCACTCCACAAGTACTCAAGGTACTTCAAGTAGATCTCCCATGAATCTGCAACAACCTGCAATTCAACAGACCATACTTATGGAAGGAACTGCCTTGCCTTCCTCTTGCTCTATCCGAGTACACACCTGTACTCCAAGTAGATCCTGCCTGATACTGCTCCCTATAGTGTTGCTGTCTGTATGACCTTGCACACCTGCAAATCAAGCAATGGTTCCAATCACCTGTGAACCTCGACCTTGCACACACATACACCTGCAGATCAACGATCTTACTTATTGAAGAACCCAGCTGGCTCTCCAATCCAGCACCAACACACCTGGTACTGTGGCACTAGGAGGAACGCACCATAGCTCTACCTCACACACAGAAGGAGCTTATAATTATGCTCTCTTACTCCCTAGCACACTTTTCCAATACAACCATGAGTCTATTATATAGATCTCATCCAAACAATGATTAGACATCTAATTACAGTAATTAGATCCGCAGCTATGAGTCTAAAATTAGCACTCATCATGCAAACTCTTGGTTCGTTAGCTAACTGCCCATAAATAGCTCGCAGTCGAACCACACAGGCGACCGACGCCGGTCCCTGTCCGCCTGGAGGTGACCGACGTCGGCCGATATATGACCGACGTCGGTTGCTTCTCTGTGCTATCCCGCCGACGTCGGCTGATCAGACCGACCCCAACTTCTTCTGCAACTCAGCAACCTTCAGCAACCTCCTCCCCTGTTTGCATCAGTGAAGCTTTTAGCTCCACAATCCTAACAATCTCCCACTTGGAGATAAACAGCTGCACTGTACCTGTACCTGTACTCCGTCTAATCTGTTTCCTGGTTTGTATCCCTCTTCAAGCTCCCACCTGAAGACAACCCACCACACATCCCGTGGTGTACCACCTGTCATCCGAGTAACCTGCCACATCCGAACCTACAACACCTGTAGTGAAGTCCTGACCCTGCATAGCAACCCCTGCTGTCGGTCCCTCTCAAAAAACCTGAGAATCCACTTCCACGAATTGGCTCCTAACTCTCTGACAGCTCCCACTGCATGGGAATACTCAGGTCTATACCAGACCTCATGTGATTTCGGACACTGTACCTGTCCAGCCCTTAGTGTGCTCCGGTTCTGCATCCCGAACCTCGCCAACACCTGATTCACATCAGCTCCCACTCGAGACAAAATCAACCTGTGATCTCCATGCCTCCCATGTCAAAGAATTCCGCTGCTCCAAACTCCTCATGACATGCCACTAAACTAATCTTACCCTTAGCTCAGCAAAACCCTGTATGTACGCACCTGCTATAGCAAAACATACCATCCACATACAGCAACAGAATGATGTCGCAACTCATCATCCCCCTGGTAAGACAAAACACAGTAGTTACCTGACACTGACTGAAGCCATGCTCCGTCCTCCACCTGTCAAAACCTGTACCACTGTCCTGCAGCTCCACAAGACCATATACCTGGTCTTCCGTCTCATGTAACCATTCTCTCCAATCTTCTACTAAGGTATCCATTCGTCTCTGTGCTTTTATACCTGCTGGCATCTCCACCAAGACACACCTGTCTGGTTCTCCTCCAAGGAATCACATCCTCATCCATGCCAAGCTCACACCTGTATCCTGGATCCTTCCTGCTCTACAATCAGCAGCAAGTATGAAGAAGAGGAACAACGAATTTGAGGGCCTACTTATGCCTTCAGTCCTCCGTATGGGTGTTTGAGACTCCTTGACAGCTCGCTGTCCACCCAAAATCCGTTACAGTGACCGACCTCGGTCACTCCACAGTCTGCATTCGACCGACGTCGGTTCCATGCGTCTGTACCTGACTACCAACCTGCCTGCGCTGGTGTCCCTGCTGCCGACGTCGGTTCTCCTAACTGACATCGGTCTTACCTGCTGCCGACGTCGGTTCTCCTAACCGACGTCGGTCTTACCCTGCCCGACATCGCCGGCTTCGGTCTGCACATGACCGACATCGGCATCTGTCTGTTCGACGCCGGTTCCTCCTGACCGACATCGGTACCTGTGTTCGCCTGTGAGTGATGACTTTTTACCCGTGAGATTCTTTGAATCAAAACACATGTCCAAACTGCCCTGCTCAGAAGTATCCAGCCACATCCACTGGGTTCTGTCCGCCATCTCCTCCATAAACACCAAGGCTTTCCAGTTCTTAAGCCTGTCAAATATATCTGTCTTCCGCTTAAGAACATGCATCTCCTTCATGCTCATGTGACCAAGCCTACAAAGCCACGTCTCCACAACAAAAGAAGAATTAGTAATATAAACAAGTAGATAAAGGATACCTGTTTTCTTACCACCAGCTAATTCAAGTGCATCCGCTGTGAGAGTTCTTGTGCATCTCTCATCACCCAATCTTTCTGAAGAAATTAGCCATATCTCCAAACCTGGGACCTGCATGACCTTCATCAACACCTGTGTGTTGGCCGCCTACAATTTCAGCTTCACTTTGCCTTTGCCAATCCTTTGGCAAGGCTCACCAGCTCCTCTACCTGGAATTGCATGGAAAGAGGCAACTGAATCTTTTATCCAAGATTCAACTTTATCCAAGAAACCTACAAACACATCCTGTGCAACAACACCTGCTACATCTGTATCTTCAGTTTCTTCATGCTGATCTGTTACCAACCAACAATAATCTTTTACCTGCTCTTTCTTTCCATAGGACCGTGAGTGACCATCTGTGCTTTTCAACTCCTCCATTCTTAGCTTACTTTGATCTGCAGTTGCTCTACTCCCACTCGATCAGAAACCCCTGAGAGTGACCTGTAACCAAACACAAAACCTGCTTCCTCTAACCTCAGCTCAGATACCACCTGTTGGTATCAAGCTCAAGAACCTACAACCAAGGCTCTGATACCACTTGTTGGGAGAGGGTGTACACCGGAAGCACACAATTTGATTACTAATACCAAGCAACTTAATGTGCGAAAATTAACCAGATTCACCAAGTAACTAGAATTCAGAATAACACAGCATATGAGAGACAATACCAAATTGTATTAACACTTTATACAGAAAAGAATACAATAAAGAAGATGCCACTTCTTCTCCACCACCTTACAGAGGTTTCCCACGCCTCAAGTGAACAGTAATTCTTCTCCCCAAAGCTCTCCCTCTCACAGGTCCCAACACCCAACTCAAATACAGAGTTGGTGTTCACCTCCCGTGCTCCACGCACACCACAAGTGCTCCACGCACTCCACAAGTACTCAAGGTACTTCAAGTAGATCTCCCATGAATCTGCAACAACCTGCAATTCAACAGACCATACTTATGGAAGGAACTGCCTTGCCTTCCTCTTGCTCTATCCGAGTACACACCTGTACTCCAAGTAGATCCTGCCTGATACTGCTCCCTGTAGTGTTGCTGTCTGTATGACCTTGCACACCTGCAAATCAAGCAATGGTTCCAATCACCTGTGAACCTCGACCTTGCACACACATACACCTGAAGATCAATGATCTTACTTATTGAAGAACCCAGCTGGCTCTCCAATCCAGCACCAACACACCTGGTACTGTGGCACTAGGAGGAACGCACCATAGCTCTACCTCACACACAGAAGGAGCTTATAATTATGCTCTCTTACTCCCTAGCACACTTTTCCAATACAACCATGAGTCTATTATATAGATCTCATCCAAACAATGATTAGACATCTAATTACAGTAATTAGATCCGCAGCTATGAGTCTAAAATTAGCACTCATCATGCAAACTCTTGGTTCGTTAGCTAACTGCCCATAAATAGCTCGCAGTCGAACCACACAGGCGACCGACGCCAGTCCCTGTCCGCCTGGAGGTGACCGACGTCGGCCGATATATGACCGACGTCGGTTGCTTCTCTGTGCTATCCCGCCGACGTCGGCTGATCAGACCGACCCCAACTTCTTCTGCAACTCAGCAACCTTCAGCAACCTCCTCCCCTGTTTGCATCAGTGAAGCTTTTAGCTCCACAATCCTAACAGAAAATAATAAATGGAAGGTAGCATTTGTTAGGAAGGATAAAATATCTTATACAAGTTAGCGATAGTAAGGAATTGGATTTGGGATCTCAAGTAAAATAATACATTAATTTTTGGATTAAGTTCTTTAACCCAAATGAGTTTCCAAAGGAAACTATCTAAAATAAAGGAGAGCTTCATAAAAAATAACCTTATTTTACACTGAAACACCCATATGATCACACAGACCAACAAAACTCATTATTCATAGGAATATGGACAATATGAAATCACTTGAGATGACCATTGATAATTTAAAGGCTTAAAAGATCATTTTTGTTAGTCAAATCTAACAAAATGGTTTTTTATAACTTCCCATAATCACTCTCTTCAATGTAATATTTATTTTTTTCACCCATATCTCTTTTAATTATAAAACTTAATATATCCCAAAGTTTAGAACAACCTAACAGAGAGTTATAAACCCATGATTAATATAAAAACCATGCTTTATTACCCAAGCCTATATTCCACTTGTAGCCTTTGTGTATCAAAAATTTCTTTCTAGGATATTATTATATAAAAACAATCACTATGGAGGAGAGTCTGACATAAGGAATTTATCCACTTCCCAAGTTTCCAAATATTTATCCTTCACTTTATCAATCCATATATATTTTTAGTTCATGATTCTCCACCCCATTTTATCTATAAGACCCTTTTTCATCACTTAAAATCTCTTTAATACAAATCCACCCTAATATTTAGGAAAAATTATTTTATCCAAAGAAACTAGAGGTATCTTGTGATTCTCTTCCATCCCTGACTAGAGGAATATATTTTTAGATCGTCTCTATTTTTTTCATTACATTATTTGTAATTTTGGAGAGAAACATTTGATATATTGAGATACTTTGTATGGATCTCTTATGTAATTTAACTTTACCTACTTGGTTAAGTAGACATCCCTTCCATCTTGAGAGATTATAATGAACTATATCAAGCAAAGAGTTCCAATTGATAGTATTCAATGCTTCCTTTAAATAAAGGCATGCCCAAATAAGATTACATTATATTGTTCACTTAGAAACTTAGGATTCTTGAGATCTTATTTTAGAGAGGGAGCTAAGTATTAAAAAAAAAGAGGGAATTTTTCGCTATATTGATTATTTGCCCTAATACTTTAGCATAATATGAAAAAAGGTTTTTAATTTTTTTAGCTTACAATATTGAAGCCTATTTGAGGATAATGGTATCATATATGAATTTTAGGTGTTATAAAGGTCCAATAATATAATTTTATTTAATACCCTAACATATACATTTACCCAAGGTTTTTATAAAGTATAAGACACTCTATCAAAGTATTTATTAATATCAATATTTATGATCATACCATATTTTTTACTATTTTACATGAATGAATGGTTTTGTGAACCACGATTATATTATTCATAATTTTTTTTCCTTACACACATGCCCCTTGAAATATAGAAATAAGATTTATAAGTAAGGGATAAATTATCAAATCCAAAAGTAGAGGGTATTACATAAGCTTAAAGGCTTAAATTCCTTGAGATATTTAGCTCCATTATTTTTAGGAATGAGGATTAATAAAGTATTATTGATTTATTCTAGAAAAGTGCTCAAGGATGAGAATTCCTCAACAACAAAAATAAAATCCTACTGAGTGATATCCCAAAAGTGTTGGAAAAAGGCTTGAGGAAATCCTAGGGCTAGGATATTTATCCCCTTCAACATAGAACACTACAAATATTTCCCATCAAGGGGCCAAAACATATCAACATTGGAAAGATTAATAAAGTAAAAAACATTTGTAAAATTCAAAATTTAAAAACATTGGAAAATTTTAAAATTTAAAAGCCTTAAAATTATTTTCAATTATAAAATATTATATAAAAATAAGATTAAAAAAGATTGATAGAATAAAAAAACTGAAAAAAGATTGTTTTATACATGTTACATGTTTAACTATGCTAGAGGTTTTCATTATCAATGTCTTACACATATTGTTTTCATAGTATTTTCTTGAGTGAATGCTATTTTAGCAAGTGAATTTATAATTAGACACTTTTAAGTATCAATTTTACACATCTTTGATATACATGACTTGTGTGTATACATTTAACTCTTATTCATACTTTCTCTTACCCATCTACTCATCTAATGACTTGGCAAAACCAATGTACTATCATTCATATTCAGATCTTCTATTCATACTATAATTCTCCATAATCTTAAGTAGACTGTCAAATATTTAAATACAAAGTATTGCATTACATTATAATGGATTAAATTTGAGCATACATACATACATGTGGAAGAACTAAATGTAGTTTGAGCCCTCTTCAAATTATTAGAATGTAGAAAACACTCAAAAACTCAATGGGGAGTGGTTTAGTTTATCCAACACATATTTTATTCATTTATTTTAGGTTAATCAAGTATAAAAATTATATTTAGGGTTTTTTATTGGGCTCAATATCCTTCTATCTAAAGGCACTCATGATATTGAGTGCTTCAATGGGGGGAAATTAGGACAATGCATGAGATAAAGATACCTCCTCATTAATTTTAGGACCAATCCTAGTTCATTCCATGGACTGAGTAGTTTAACCTCATTTTAATAAAAGAGTAGAAATTATTAGTACTAGTATCTCAATATATGTGTGGTTACACTTAGAATCCATTACCATCTAGAATAAACCCTTAATAGTGCAACTATGCCAGACTTTATTGGTTTATAAAATAGTGAGAAGAGTCTTAATTCAAAAAAAACATAAAATGGAGAGTGTGATAAGGAAGAAAAGGATGTTTGTGATTCAAATAATGTTTATGCTTTAATAAATGTAATTTTCCAAGTTGTATTTATACCAGTCCATGTTTGGTTTAGCATTAGCACAAACTTAAGCCACTCAGTGAGCAAGCCTCAAAATGGACACCATCATGAATATTTTACTTGTAGGTCCTTCACAAAATGAAAAAACCTAAAATATTTTCAATTATTGACATGTAAATATCTTTTAAAATACTTTATAACTAAAAGTACATAAAGAATAAATTATTCAAAACATATTGAAAAGAACATACAGGGGTTAGACTAACATATGCACAATCTAAAATCCATATTCATCTCTAAAATATAAGAACAAAATTACTCATATTTCATAAACATTCACTTAAAACCTAGAAATAATGGACTACAGTTCATGAGTAGAGAATAGATCAAAAAAATAAAATATTTCTAATAATTTGAACAAAGTTCCTTTACCTAAATTATCAACCTTTAAAAAGGACTACAATTTCTAATATATAAAGGATGGGTATCACCTCCAAGTATCATGATATTCCCATCCTTGGCCACATGTCCATTTGAGGTTATTACAACTATACAAATTATAAAAAGAACCAAAAGATCCTCCACTCTCTTAAAAGATGCCCTAGGGGGACCACTCAGTTGATATGATAATGATTTTGAGAAGAATTACCTCCCAAATATTTGGGTTTTTCTTATTTAGCTACCAATATGGTTTCTACTAGGTCAAAATCTTAGTATATCTTGGCTAAATTCATTGGTGGATCTTGAAATATCACCTTTAATAAGGCCATTAATCTTTGATACACCTAGAGTGGGGCTTTTAGGGACACTTTTAATTTTGATACATAGATTATGATTGAAGGGTATTGAGTTTAGAGTTATAGCACTACCTTGACTCTAACTTTGTTGACTTTCACTAGTTTCCTCCTCATGGCCTAGTTGAATTGACCTAGGTGAACTCCAAACTCACTTCTATCTAGAAGGGTGCCATCTGTGTGGAATAACATAGTGATTTTGACATCCCTAATGTAGGCTAACATATTTTACATAATTTATTATAGATATTCCATAACCATTTCACCAAGGCTAGCCACTTTTCAATTGATTTCTTCATGATCCAAACATACATCTAGTAAAGGATCATGTTGGCTATGGGCATGATTTTTAGATCTAGGAACATGCCCTTGTGTATAACCATATAAATATTTTACACTTGAGATATAATATATCAATTCTTTCTAAATATTCATGTAACCTTAATAAATGTTCCCTTATATCAATAAGTGTTTTGACCACCTCACCTAGAGATGAGAAAATATACATGATGGAATCCTTGACCTATCTTATCATTTCTATAGGCAAGGATCTCTTAACCTATGATTCATGTGCCTAAACATTCTCCTAAATGTCCTCCATAATATTATTTAAAATATCATGCATGGCCTAGATCATGGAGAGTGGCTCCTCAACCACCCTTTATTATCTTGTAACATTTCTCATTTTGGTGAGGGATAATATGTATTATTGATTATATCATACCACATGGTTTCAATATTGGATGAAATTTTTCTTGAGGATCCTCCTCATGTTCCTTGAGATCTTATTAAAATCCCACTACACTTATGGATCACCCTACATAATCATATTAGGTCCCTACAATACCATGTCTAATCCCAGGGTAGAAAGGGCTGATAGAGATGGATGTAATGGGTGGAGGCCTAGGTGAAGGAGGAAAAATGAATAAGATGTGATGAATGAATAAATAAATAGATTAGGAGGAGGAATGGGGAAATAGGGATGTAGGATGAAAGGGGAATCCCATCAAAACATTTATTCTACCACTAGCTCTGGGTCAAGTTAACTTGTGGGGAAATGACACTGGGGAGAGAGACATTAAAACATAAGAATGAAAATAGATGGTTAAATTAAAATACTTATGAACATAAGATAATTTAAAATGGAATCCCAAGGGTGATATGGGTAATAATAGGGGTGAATAATATAAGGTACCTTCTACTTCTTCTTGGGCCTCTTATTTGGGTTAGTTTACATTGTTTTTGTGGACAGAGTTGTAGTGGCAAAGGTGGTTGGGGATGACTGAGGAGTCTATTTATTCATTTTAGGAACTTATAACATGGTTAGGGTTATTTTGTATATGTATACTTGTGTACTCACTACTATGGATATAGCTGAGTGTAATATCCCTTTGAATATCAAAACAAAAGCTCCGAATTGCTTATCTAAATTTCTGCAAAATGTCTTCAAATAGATAAATAAATCACAGTATAAATTCTTATTTATTTGCTCATAAGCTTACAATAGAGTTCCTCTATCAAGTATACAAAGAATATTGAAAGTACGGCCTTAATAGCCTGAATATTCTACAAATTGGTCTAAATTTGGTACGTCTCAGCCTGCTGTGTAAAAAACATAGTCGCCGACGTCGATTATACTGCCGTCATCAGTCGACTTGTAGTCGTTAACTTGCCGACGTCAGTAATATGTCGACTGATGTCGATCTCTATAGGTCCCTGTTCACCGATGTCAGTGCCTAAACTTTTTGTAGATGTGTATGGATTTTCACGGATCTGTACGGAAGTCGTACAGCCACTGATATTGCACCACCTGTATGCTTGATCCTGATCTGTAGAATTATGGGCTAATACAAAGATCTATATCTGGATAATTCTTGAATCAAAACCCAAAATAATGAAAATACCTGTAAACCTTTGTGATAGCTTCTATGTGAAATTATCTCTCAAACTTGTAAACACCTGTGATAGCTTCTGTATGAAGTTATCTCTCAATTTGGCAATAGATCGGCTGATCTTTCACAACCTCTGAATCGCACACAATGAAGAGTTGACGTTCTTCAATGTAAATGGGATCCTGGAACCCTTGGCTCAGTCTTCACAGAAGAATTTCTTAACAAGAATCAATATCAATAATAATCATGAATACAAACTCTCCCCCATGAGAAACCCTTATACCCTCCAAAGGTGTGCTTGCTAAAATTAGATTTCCTCAAATTAGAACTTGGGTTCTTAAATTAGAATTCCTCAAATTAGAACTTGGGCTTCTTAAATTAGAATTGGGGTCTTAAAATTAGACCAAATAATTAATAATTAATAATTAATTAATATCTAATTTAAAATTAGACCAAATAATTAATTAATAATTAATTAATATCTAATTTAAAATTAGACCAAATAATTAATATTTGATTAAATCAATCAAATATTAATATCTCCCTCAATACATGTCGGATCCTCGAACCGTCTGAAGCTGGTGAATCAGGGAGTGATTCCACACATGACCATACCAAAATAAAGGTGCTCTGCTGCATATCAAATATCCCTAAAAAGTAGGAGCTCAGGCCCAATGTGTCTGAAATAACCTGAATGAAAACCAAATGTAGAAATTCTGTGAATCAAAGTCAAGCCAAGCTCCATTATGACCCTCTATCCATCCTATTAGCCTACGAAGGTCGTATAATAAGCTAATCATCAAGTCTATCAATGTCCATGAAAAAGGGGACATGACACTGAGCCTATTAAATAAAGATCACTTGGAGATGGTTGGACCTATAGAAGAACTAGTGAAGATGTAGAGGGTTAGGCAACTGAAATGCTTAGAGATATGGGATGAGCCACGAGGATCCCTAATGATTAAATGGATTGAGTGGAGGGTAATTATGATGTAAGGATGTTGGTCATAACTAAATCTAGAGTCTTTTGGGTAGTTTATGGAGGGGGTGTAATGATAAATAGGGGAGGTGACACCTGAGTGGGTCATTGAGGGAAAGGGAAACTAGGGGTGCTATATTGGGGTTTTAATTGACTGTGGGATTAGGGGATGGGATATCCATGGATACTTATGGTTATTTATATAGTGGGCTCATCTCTAGGATGCATCAAATGTTAAATCTTAGTACCTATGTAGCCTAAGGTCTAGTTTTCTAAGGTTGAATCACCTGAACTCGAGTTTCTTGAGCCATGGGAGGTAGTGGAGATAGAGTATAACACCATGGTGGTTAATCTCACAAATGATAGGGTTGAGGAATGAACCCAAGTAGTAATAAAATTTATTTAATAAATAAATCATCATATTAAGCTTGCTTAAGAAAGATATACCAATTCACAAGCATCAGACAAAGACAAGGAAAAAGGACTATTTATAAAATAAATTCAAATCCTTGGAACACCTTTTTAATTCAAAAACAAATCATAAGCATGAGGTTGGGCATGAATTAATTAAGGTAAATTTGTAAGCTTCATGAAATTTTTAAACAACCATGCCTAGTTTTGTTTTGGAACATCTTATCAATCTATAAGGTAGGGTTATAAGTACATGTCAAGGCATGCCTAAGTATCTTAATTGATTTATAACATTGGCTCAAGTTTATCCTTTCATTTTAAATCATTACCATTATGAGTGTCATATTAGTTCAAGGGAATCATTACTAATTAATAGTTACAAGAATTAAGTGCACTTATACTAGGTTTTACTTTTAAATTCATTCATAAGAGAATTAAACCTTTACATCTTAAGTTCGTGACCTTAGCCTATGCATAAATTTATTGTTTAAATTTAGATTAGAACTTTCTTGTTCTTATTTTTCCAAAGGAGAATTATCAATTCCAACTCAATTATTATAACTCCATTAAACTTCATTTTCTCTATAAGGATATAAATTAACTTGTTTAATATTCTAATTATCAATTCCAAATATGGAACAATTGATATTTTATCACAATATATCTTAATTTAGAATATCCAATTACTTTTTATAGAGACTTCAAGTACTTAACTTCCTTTCCAAGTTACATTAAACATATGCATAAGGTTTACATCATCTTATTTGTAATTCAAATCCAAGAGATTAGAAGGAGATGTCCCAAAATAGTTCATTGCACTTCAATAGTGATTTATTAATTTCTAATTAGAGTGATTGTATTCTAATAATCTTTAGAAGATTTATGTAAATTTAATTATTATGTAATTTTTATATTTTAACCCTTATCAGATATTCAAACAACAATTACAAAATTCATGTATATGTCTTATGATGGTCTTAACTTCATATTATAATCACAAATATCTCATCATTTTAAATTATATAAGGTTGTTGACTTAACATATTACTTATAAGCTTCAACCAATGTCTCATTAATTATTCCATCTCTTTTATATATATTTGAATAGATTAGGGTAATTTTGAAAATTCCTTATATGTTTAGGGTTGAAATCCACCTCAATAATTTATTATAATGATCAACACAAATTAACTTTATTGGTTAATATCATTACCTAACTTCATGAATCATAATGATAATCCCATATGAATCATTCAAGGCAAACTTGACTTTATAGTTTGTGCTTGAGATGAAGTATAAAATATACAAACATTAATTTCCAATTCTCATACACTTATTAACATCAAAAGACTCATGTAAACTCACAAGTAACTCTTACAAAAAATTTTCAAGAATAGCTATTTACAACCTTAAATATCTCTTTGGTTTCATGCCATGAACTCAACAATCATCAAGTGTAAATAAATCTATGAATACATGTTAATATTATAAAACAAATACATAACTAGTAAAACTTGAAATTAGAATGCCATAGCTTTCTAAGTTTTTGACTTTAGAAGTTTCAATATAAATCTACATATTCCAATAATAAGAGACTAGATGTAAGTACATATTAAAATCATAAAAATATGTTCATACTATCAAATGCATTAATGAACTAGTTTAATTCCAAATAAAAATAATAATACAAAGGATAAATTGAAGCTCTAATATTCAACTACAATCATATCTCTAGATTAATCTTACATGTTTTATCTGAATTAAAAGATAAACATAACATTAAATTGTATCAAATTACAACTATAATGAATAAAATTAATTACATAAACAATTTAATTCATCTAAATCCAACTTTCAAAACTCAAAGATAAATAAAAAGTGTATAAAAAATATTTTTCATCCAATATAACAAAGCCAAACCCACTTTTCCAATCATAATGATCCAAACCATATGTCACCCTAGACCACCCTAACCATCAGTTGAATATGGATCAAGGTAGTAAATAAATGGTGGAAAAAGGACAAATGAAATGTATTAAGATTAAAACAACCAAATAATAAAAAAATATATAAAGGACTGGATCACTCGTCACTATTCTATCTCATTGAGATCCATTAATTTAGTACATGATTATGAATTCTATTTTTTATTTTTGTTGTGTATATATATATATATTTTAAATAGAATGCAGTTATTTAGTTTCTCTTTTCAATTTCTATAGCATGTAATGAATTTTTTTAGTACATGATTATGATTTTCACTCATTCGTATGAGATTTTCAATTTATGAGACATATTCTATTCAAATAATATAATAAGGTCTATAAATTTATGTCATGCAAATATATTTCAGTCATCCTAAATAATTTTTTTAATACATATTAATAAGTTAAAATAAAAACTCTTATAAAGAATACAACAATGTCATCCAACCAAAAATGACCACTTACAACACCACGTAAAACTATGGGTCAAAGTTTGATCGAAATAGACTTTACCATAAAAGGAAGAAAATTTAAAAAATAATTTTAATGATATAAATTTAATCATAACAATAAAATTAATCAACTGATCACAATTTTTGAATTTTAAGTCAACTCATAATGATTTTAATGATTCCAACATAATGACTAGAATCATAAAAATAATCCAAATAGGATTTAATAAACCCATTTCAAATCATAATGATCAAATTATGAACTAGAAATATGTCAAGCATAACATACAAATAAAATAATAATAAAATATCATTTTTCCAAAAACCCTAATGTTCATTTTAAACACTTGGAGGATGAATAATTTCCTCTCCCCAAAATCATGGTCATGGGTTTGTAATGCATAGTAGGATTAAATATAGTAAAAATAACATTTCCCATAAACCTGAATAACCTAGATAGGATTTTAAATATAAAAAATGAATTAAAAACTAAAACTCATTCAAGAAAATCAAATCTATAACCCTAATAAAATTACATAACAATAACTATAAACCCCAAAAATAAAAATGAATATATATCAAAATGTATATACATAATTTATATCCTCAACTAGCCATGACTGAGCTGTATATGGTTGCTATGTAAATAATATAAAAATTGAATTCATTGAACCAGTTAAGGTTTGTAACTATAAACCCAATTTTGTAGGTAAATAATATAAATTCATATGTTTATTTCTATAAACAAAAAATAGTTCACTCCATTCAAAACATTTAAAATAATGTAACTTACCTAGGCCTAAAGCTAATGACTTTGTTATAGTAAACAATAAATTCCAAAACACATCATAACCAAAACAACATCCTTCATTAAGACTAGGAATAGATAAAACACATTTTGAATGCCTTCAACCATATCAAAGGATTTTATTTTTCATCAAAACAAACATGACCAAGATAAATGTGCAAGAGATTAATGAATCAACACATAATGAATTTGACTATGAATGCAAGAGAAAATGCAATGTTGAAGTTAACAAGTTATTAAGCATAACAATAAAATAATGAACAAGAATGACTAAAAATGATAATATCAAATATATAATAACTATCTCAAGACTATCACAACTCAACAAAGTCAATAAGTATAGAATTCAAAGACATCTAGAAAATCAGCATTTTTACAAAAGTCAAATCTAACTAGAAATAAATCAATAATGAAATCAAACTTAAAATGATAAACAATCAATGATTTAATCAAGTAAATAAAATCAATCAATAAAAAATACCATCAAGATTAGTTTTCTAATAGAATTTACTATTTTGGTTCATCCATATTATTTCTTCACATTTCTCTACTACTCAGGTCTGAACATAAACTAGATCAAGTACCTATCCCTATAGTTAATGAATAGACCATCAATAGTATCTTGACATATAAACATGATAAATGTATTGACATAATTTAAATAATACATATGAATTGAATAGTAAATTAGTAACTAATTAAGCATAAATATCCAATGTTGTAATGAAAAGTATATCAATAACTATCTCAAAAATAAATATAATGGATCAACATAGATCACATAACTTTATCACCATAGTAAAACCAATAAATATGTATTAAATAGTTCGCAACTAAACTATATCAATAAATGAAATAAATTTAGGTCAAACAGGGTCATGACATCCTCCCCCACTTGGAAAAGAGTCTTCTTCACAATCAAAATAACCAAGGATAATGCTACTTGAAAATATTCTTGTTTTCCCAAGTAGTACTTCTTTTTGATAAAGGATCCCATTGAACCAACACTTTGTAAATCTTATAATTTCTCAATTTAATGCTATAATGGTTCATGATGTTCACTAGATCCAACTACATCTTTTCCTCTTTTTAAACCTAGAGATGAGTCCAATCCAAAACATGAAATGGATTAAGAATATACTTTCTCAATAAAGCAACACGAAACACATCATGAATATGAGACAAAAGAGGAAGGGCTAGTCTATAGGTAATAGGAATAATTTTCTCTAAAATTTTAAAGGGTCCTACAAATTATGGAGCTAATTTATAAGCCTTTATAAATTTAATCAAACTTTTATGTGGCCTAACATGTATAAAAACCTTATCTCCCACTTGAAATTCATGTGGTGACCTTTTTAAATGAGCATAACTCTTTTTTCTATTAGAGGCAACCTCTAAATTTTTCCTTATATTTTACATTTGCCTATCATACTCCTACAAAACATAAAGACCAATAATAGTCATATTATTTAAACTTTCCCACCAAGTGGAGTTCTACACTTGTGTCCATACAAAGCTTCTAAAGGAGCCATTTTAATCACAAAATGGTATGTGTTATTATAATAAAATTTAAATAAGTGTAAATAATCCTCCCATTTATCTTATTTATCAATCACATACATTTTTAACATATTTTACATGACTTGATTTAACCTTTCTATCTAACCATCTATTTTTGGGTGATAAGATGGAATAAAATTAAACCTTGTACCAAAAGATAATCAAAATTTTCCAAAACCTCAAAGTAAAAAGTTTATATCTATCTAAAATAATAACTTTATGCATTATATGTATCCATACTACTTCTTCACAAACCATGAAGCAAACACATATCCATCATCAGTTAAATTTTTAGCAATAAAATGACTAATTTTAATAAATTTATCTATCACAACTAGAATAGTATCATGTTTGATTTTATATTTTAGAAAACCAGCTATGAAATCTAAATAGATCACAACCCACTTACCTCATGGTATATCATGAAGGTAAATCAATCCTCCTAGATGGTAATATTTAGCTTTCACATGCTGATATTCCAAACATATTGAGATAAAGTGAACAACTTAATGTTTCATTACGAGATAATACTACAACCTTTTTAGCTCATATGCCATCTTCATGACACCCAGATGAGCAAAATGAGGGTTTTCATGTACTTCTTTTAGCAAAATTTTCCTTAATTCACTAGACTCAGGTACATAAATTCTTTATTTATGTTTGACTAAACCATTAGAATGGACATAAAAGTCAAAAAAAAAATTGAACATGATCGTCAATCAAATTTTCACTTACATTTTGTCAAAACTTATCAAAACACTATTGTTCTAATATTTTATTTCTAATTTTATTATGCATAATAGATAAAGTAAATAAATATGTGCTTTACCTAAGTGAATCAATAACATTATTCTCCATACCTTTCACATATCAAATGTTCATATCAAAATTACTCAAAAATTATATTCATCTACATTGGAGTGCATTCAAATCATCCTAGGAAAATAAATATTCTAGTCTAAAATGGTCAAAATTTACCTCAAAATGCTTACCTAATAAAAAGTGTTTCCATTGTTTCAAATCATGAATAATGAAAACAAGATCAAGGTCAAGATTGGTGTAATTATTCTCATGGTCATTTATTTGTTATGACTCATAATCCATAACTAAACCATCTATATTAACATACCATACAAGCCTTCTTTGGATGCATCAACCCATATTTCATAATTTCCATTTGGATATAGTACAAGTATAGGTGTTAAAGTCAGTAACTCTTTAAACTTTAGTAAATATTTTGGGCACTCTAAAATATGAACAAAATTCTTACCCTTTCACTAAAAGTAAGCTATTGGGTTATCCAATTTAAATAAAATTTCAACAAATCTTCTATAATAATCAGCCAGTCCCATAAAACCACATACTTCATGTGCATTTTTAAGAATAGGCCACTCTTGAAAAAATTTAATCTTTTTTGGATCAATAGAAATACAATATTTAGATGTAATATGACCCAAATAGTGGATCTCAATTTGAAATAAATCATATTTAGATAGTTTACCATACATTTTATGCTTCCTTGCCCTTTACAGTACTAAACACAAATGTCGTTCATGTTCATCTTCTTTCTTAGAAAATATAAAATCCCTAAATACAACATTAAGTTTATAAATGTATTAGGTTCATTAATTAAATCAAAATACATTATCATAAACTCATAATGTCCATACCTAATTTTGAAAGCAGTCTTATGGATGTCTTCTTCCTTGATCTTTAACTGATGATAACCTAATCTCAAATCTATCTTAGAAATTATAGTTACATATTTCATTTGATCAAATAGATCATCTATCCTTGGTAAAGGATAATGATTATTGATGGTAACATTTTTAACCATATGACAGTCAATGCACAATTGTAAGGTTCCATCCATCTTTTTCATAAAGACACACTTGACCTAATATTTCCATTTCTAGTAGTTTTTGTAGTTGAGATTTTATCCCCTACAAATACACTGCATCCATATGATAAGGCACTTTAGATATAGGGGATACCCCTAGTATTACATCAACATAACATTAAAATTCATGTTTAGGAGGTAAACTAGGCACTTTATTAGGAAAAACATCATAAAATTTATGTAAAAATAGGTATTCTTTAAATATTAATTTTGTTATAGGTGTAATTTCTTGCATATGTATAGCATATAATTTACAACCCTTACACACTAATTTATTTAGCTATAAATCTAATGAAATTTGTTGTACTTTTGATTTTAGGAAAACCTTGAATTTATATAAGTTTCCCCAAATTGTTAAAATAATATATCACTCTTCTACTATTGATTCTAGTTTATATTCAAACTAGAATTTATATGTTAAATAAGAAACACCTATGAAACATTTTCAAACAATGAAAACAAAAAATAATATTCTCTTACTTCAACTCTTCAAATCCTTACAAACAAGATATTAAAAAGTTATATAGGAAATATATTTCCTATACTCAAGATAGTGAGATCCCCATACTCTCTCACATGCTAACAAACTAACTATTAATAATATGTGATATATTGTTAATATATCAATGTAACTAATAATAACTAAATTTCTAACTTACTATATGGTAAATATTATCTAATAAATAGTAATTTAGCTTATAGTAAATATAAAAATGTGCATACATGGGGAAGATATTATCCTATATTGCAACTTTCACTAAACTCAAATGATGGTTTTTCACTTGGATAACCACCAGCCTATAAATAAACAAGATGGTTTTGTACTTGGATTACCAATAACCTAAAAAAAAATATGGTTTTACACTTAGTTTACCATCAACCTATAAAAAAATAAGATGGTTTTACATGTGGTTAACCAATAACCAAAATATTCAGAAGATTTGATAGGACAACCAACAACCTAGAAAATACTACATTACTCTTTTAGTCCTCATCACTATCTTTGCCTCAAGAGAAAATACAAAGATAGAAGTTCACTTATTTCAATAATTTAATAGGAATTTACTTATATTCTTATTTCAAACACACTTCACAAAATGAAAAAACAACCACATAATAGATGTCACCAAATTATCTAGGCCTTATTGTTGGTGACTAACAAGAGGCTTTGGAACCTCCTACCTCTAGTACCTTTGTCCTCTTGTAAATGAAGATGCTTACTCAGCATGTGTGTTAATGGAGCTTAGTTGTATGAATATTTTGAGGAGAAAACCCCCCATAATATGGATGTCATGTACAAGTGAAAATACATCCATAGAAAAAATGTTTTTATATTTTACAATTTTTTGACAATGGACCCAAAAAGACATTGACTCTAGACTCTAACATAAAAATAAGATTGTTGACAAAATGACTCAACTATGGATACTTTTTATATGACTTTTTTGATAGTTTTATAATGAATTTTATGAAAATTAAAACATAATGACCTGATAAAGACCTCTGATTTCTTTTTACCAGGAGACTCATATGACACAAAATAAAATACTTGGTCCTAATAAACATAAGACTTTTGACGTTTTTTTTTTTTTTTTAGATTTTAAGACATAAAAAAACTTAATAGACACTTTTTGACATAATATCAAATAAAAATATTGTCACCTTGGTTGACTATTAAGGAGACTATGACAAGGCTCATAAACTAAAGATTCAACTTCTCATACACTAATAATTCAATGGCCTTATATCTCATACAACACAAATAAAAACCTAAAAATAACTTAATAAATCTTTTAAAAATTATCTTAATAATAATAAAATAATAAAAAATGACTTATGAAAACTATTATAAAAATAGCATGGGCTTTGAGGTTTACTAAGCTTGAGCTACAAAACATATCGCCAAAGTTGTCTGAAAGACTCAAACATAGGCTATGGATATCAATTGGAGACACCAAATAATGTTGAGTGTCATACCTTATTATTAAAGGAGAACTAAATTGATCTAATGAATATCCCCTATGCATTCAAATAATGAGAAAAAACATCAAAGATATGGCAAAGGACATGATCCAATGATTTTCAAGGGTTGAGATCTCAATGGAAGATTTTTATTTCCTTTTTAGATATTCAAATGAAATATTCCATCTATATAGTGGTATCAATCTACTAAATCACGATTAGCCTACACAAAAACAAAAACACCTTAGATCTTGATTCTGGGTGAGATAATCCAAGTTTGGAGTGTACAAATTGAGCATTGATCAAGATAAGTTAGGATGAGATTTTGAGGGATAAAAAAATTTAACCTCTTAATAACACAAGCTATTTTATTATATGGATTTAAAAATTTAGGATAATACATAATCAATTAATGTAGAATGTAGGATGAACCAATATGCAAAGGAGATCACATTGAAGAAGATCTATGTGGTATTGAATACTATGCATGTACAATGATGCTCTTGTAATTTTTGTTTAGATCTTGTGTTTTTTTCAATGTATTATTTTTTTATTCAAATATTTTTGCCTCCATCAAATTGACATCATGCCCTCCTTAGTCTTTGAGTGTGAAACATGCCATTTCCCTTTGTCCAATCACTAAACTATCAAATACCTTCAAAAAGTTATTCTATGCAACATAGATTCTACGATAATAAAATGGAGAACATAGTTTGGGACAATAAAAAATGAACCAATTGCCCTTTGAAATAATTTATTTTTCAATCATAGATCCAAACAAAGATTTATCTGATACCAAATATTGATTCTAATCTATATTTAAACCATAATTAACATGCTAGGTAGAAAACACTCAAAAAACATTCTCATACAATAAAAACACAAAATAATATTCTATTACTTCAATTTTTCAACTCCTTACAAATGATATATTACAAAGATATATAATAAATATATTTAATATACTCGGGATAGTGATATCCCTACAATCTCTCACACACTAATAAATTAACTATTAACAATACATGATATATTATCAATATATCAACTTAACTAATAATAACTAACTACTAACTTACTATATGGTAAATACTATCTAATATATAGTAATTTACCTTACAGTAAATGTAAAAATGTGAGCACTAATGTTAGGCTATTCCTGATGCAGGAGCATCTACAATGGTTCAAATTCTAGCATGAAAATTCAAATTTTAGTTTTCCCTCCAAATTGTGAGATTTCAAAATTTCACCTTGAAAGTAAAATGTAATTATCAAAAAGTGAAAGTAAAAAGGTAAAAAGTAATGGTTAGGCTGTTGATTAAATTAGGGGGAAATGGTTGAAACTATTTTCAACCTTAGAATATTGTTAAAACTTTCAAACATCATATTTTTTTTGCCTTAAGCCCAAATTGGGCGTAGAAGTTAGGAGAGAGATTCTTGAAAAGACAAAAAAAAAAGAGAGAATTCATTAAGGAGAGAGGATGAGAAGAGAAGGAGGATGAGAGGGGTGTATAAGTGAAGAATAATAGAGAGGAAGATTCCTCTCATTCAAGAGAAAGAGAATGGAATGAAGAAGAGAGAGGAGAATTAGTGAGGGAGGACCTCACTCAAGAAATGTTAAAGGAAAGAGAAGGAGAAGTCGAGAGAATGTGTAAAGGAGAAAGAAAGGTTTTAAAATACATGTATTTTGGCATTTAAATGTAAGTCTTCTATTTATCAATGAAGGAATAAATGTTTTGTTTCATGTTATGGTCTCTTTATGAATTCTGGTAACAGGCCTGCATATGTGAATGTGTGTATGTATAAAAGATGTGTGTATGATGATTCTCTAAAGAACATTGTGAGAGACTGATTATTTTATATTTTGGGAACAATATAAAGGTGGTATGATTTGATAAATAGGTTTTAAGGAGTTTGGAATGTTTTAAAAAACCTAAACAGGCCTAAACAGGGTATTCAGGCCTGTAAAACTACAACCCACTGTCTTAAATCAAATCCACGTGAAAATGTTTGTATGAAGTCTAAAATGGTATGGAGATAAGATATATATGTCACTAAGGAAATTATAAAATTAAGAGTGAAGAAAACCAGGCCCTATAAACCCTCTTGATGTCCAAAAACTCCACAGTTGAAATTCAGGCCTGTAGGTGACAATGTATAGAAAAAGTTAAGAAACTTGTATGTTTTTGCATTGTAAGTGGATTGATTAGGTAATTTTTGATAGGGAATATTAATGGGGAAGTCATTAAGGTATTTACTTGGTTTTTTATCCTCTTTAAAGTCTATTGATCACACAAAAAGAGATGAAAATAATGAACCCTGTTGGCTGTCATAAAAATACAGTCCAAGACAACTGAGTTGTTGAGCATTAGAAGGTACAGAAGGTTGACATGACCAAGATTATAATTGGATAAGGTGTAGGGGGTTAAAAAAATACCATATAAAAGTGATTAGATCCCTTGAAACTGTCTAAAACACACCCAAAAAAAATAATTAGCTCGCAGCCTGTGAATGTCCAAGGGAAAATCCTGATTTAGCTTCTAGCCCTCAAAATGAGTTTTAAAGCTTGAAAACTCTTGAAACTTTGGAATTTGACCCTTGATGATGTTATAAAACTTTTTAAAGTGGTTTAAAGGTGATAAATTATGGATAAGTATGGAAAATGACAATTACCAAGTGAAGCCTAGGTGCATGTGAAGGAAAGAGCATAGGCCAATATAGGAAAAGTGAATTTATCCAAAGAAGTGCACTAAAAAATGATTGATTCACCTTAAATAAGATAATTTGTATCTGTAATTATTATTGGTTTTCTTAGAAAGTCCGTACATCACTCTGGACAAGGGGTTTTGCACTAAAGGAGGGCTAATTAGAACAGGGCATAAAGAAGGAAGTACAATTCTGTACAAAGCAACCTCAGGAGAGATTTTTAGTATGTTATAGAAGGGTTTAATGGGTATCCAGAAATGATTTTACTTTCATGATTGAGATAATATACAAATATTTATGGCCAATAAATAGGGAAAATAGGGCTACAAGGAATGCTTGAACTAATAGGCCTGTAATTTGAAGTTAGCTCAAAATATGATGGTTTCAGAGCTGTGTAAGATCAGTTTTCATCAATTCCTAATAGATAAAATAGTATAAATTTTCTTTATGTTGTTACAACTAATCCATGCCTAAAATAATATCAAAAGATCCAAGAGGAGCTAAAAATAAGTTAAATTGGGTTTGAAAATTACCTAAATCTAAGCTTATGCTCTCTAGACATTTAATAATTGATACCCTTTTACTTGAGTCAAAATCAACACCCAAAATTTCCTTGAAAGTCATTGGATTCAACATACAACATGTTACTAACTTAGGATCCGTAAAACTATCAGTCATTCATGAATCAAACAAAATTGAAATACAATTTTTTTGATTTTTTATTTTACCTCTGATTTCAATAGGAATTGTTTAGAATCTGGATTTCTATTACCCACCATTATATACATTGTGATTAATTTATTTACTTATTTTTAGCTTAGGTAAATATTTATAATAGTGGTTATCACCACACTTATAGAATACTACAATCTTTGACAGTGTTATCAAGATGATATTTTATCCAGTAGTAGGCATATTTTGACTAATTTAGGTTGGATTCCTTTTAAAATTTGGAAATTTAGAAGAATTTAGATTATTAAAATATCTATTTTTCCCTTGTAATTTGTTGAAACCATTCATATTCCTGCTTAATCTATAGTTTGATTCAAAAAATTTAAAAATATTAGGTGAATGGGATATATTTTTATTCTTATATTACTACCTATTTTGATTAAATTCTTGTCTCACATTTTGACGAGAATTTTCCTTATCTTTTACCCTATGAGAATACTTGATAACAAGAGTTAAGAGTCTTAGGATTTGTCATATTAACATCATTCATAAATATCTATTTCAAACCCAAATTAAAATTAATGACTTTAGTCTTTTTTTCATGCATGTAGTTAACATGATACACCAAATTAAAAAACTTGTTTTCATACTCACTTAAAAACATATTCTCTTATTTTAATAGATAAAAATTAGTTATTTTTTATTCCTTGAAGTTTTAATTGAGACACCTCTTCATGAGCTACATTTCAAAATTATGCCAAGTAAGATTCATTAGTTGGTAACCCTCTAGAACACATTGATGGTTCCACTAAAAAGTTGTATCTCTTACTAATTGATAAGAAACAAATCTTACCTTCACATTAGAGGACATTGTATGTAAATTAAAACACTTATACAAGTGTAGTAAACATGCATCAAATACAACACTTGATTCCTCACCTGAAAAGGTTGGTGGAGGTAACTTCTTCAACTCCTAAATGATATTATCAGCCACATTAACAAGTTTATTTTGAAGTTCTTGTTCACAAACTTGCCTTTATTCTCTAATTATAAGTTATTAAACTATAACACCTTATATATTGTTCAACCTTCATTCTTGGGTTTTCATTTTACTTTGAAGTGAATTCAATGTAGTGAGAATTTCACTCAAAACTACCTCCTGATTAATGTTGGGATTATTTTCTTCATAGTTAGGGGATTCAACATTATTCCTAGCATTGTTGAGAGGTAGTTCCTTTATTTTAGGAATATTTTCCCTACAAACTAGACATATTCCTCTACCAAGGTTAACATTATTTGGGTTGATGTCTGTTATTCTAGATATTATTCTTACCATCCTATGGTGAAATAAATAATAACTCAATAGGAAAACATCAAGAAACATTCCCCAAAGTTCCCTATAGTATTAAATCATAATATAATACCAATATATAACAACAATTTTTTTTTAATATATGTACTAAGAAAATAACTATAGTACAAAGTGTCAACCAAATTTTATCACTAAAATATGTAATGAGATCTATAATTGTGTTACAGTGAACATAAGAATTAGACCAAGTAAATAACATAAGAATTAGATTAAAAAGTGTTTTAACCACTTATTATTCAAATAAAATTGGGTTAGTGTGGTCATACCCACTCAATCCTATCCAATATTTCACTATGGCCTTCCTATTAGAGGTGTCACTAACTTGTGCCCTTGCGTGAGTACCTACACAGGCTATAGAATAGCTAGTACCTCATTGGGTAATTCAATAAATTTTAGTAAATAGAGGTAGAGAGAAAATAAATTCAATATAATAATAATAATTCTAAACTTAATCAATATCTACCAATTCACAAGTAGCAAGAAAAGATCAAGGAAAAAGGATTGTTTATTAAAGCAATGAAAAATCTTAGAACACCTTTTGAATTCACAAACAAGAAGATGCATGAGTTAAATCATGAACTACCTAAGGTAAATGGGTAAGCCTCATGAGATGTTTAAACAACCATGCTTATGTTTTATTTTGGAACATCTTACCAATATACAAGGTAGGGTTATAAGCACATGTCAAGGCATGACTAAGGATCTTAATTGATTTATAACATTTTCTCGAGGTTATCCTTTCATTTCAAATAATTACCATTATGAGTGTGGTATGAGTTAAAGGTACTCAACAATAATTAATAGTTCCAAGAACTAAGTGCAATTATACTAGGTTTTACTTTTAAATTCATTCATAATAGAATTAAACCTTTATATATTAGGTTCATGACCTTATCATATGCATAACATTATTGTTAAACTATGGATTAGAACTTTATTTCTCTTAATTTACAAGGAGAATTATTAATTCCAACTCAACTATTATAGTTCCATTAAAATTCCTTTTTCTTATAAGGATGTAGATTTAATTATTTAATATTCTAATGATCGATTCTAAATATGGATAAATTGATCCTCTATCATAATATTCCTTTATTTGGAATAACCAATTACTTTTATAGAGCCTTCAAGTACTTAACTTACTTACCAAGTTACTTTCAACATATGCACAAGGTTTACATAACCTTATTTGTAATTCAATTCCAATATATTATAAGGAGATGTCCCAAAATAGTCCATTGCACTTCAATAGTGATTTGTTAATTTCAAATTGGAATGATTATATTCTAATAATATTTAGAATAATTATGTAACTTTAACTACTATGTAATTCTTCTATTTTAACCCTTATCAAGGATTCTAACAATAATTACAAACTTCAAGTATAATTCTTATGATGATTATAACTTTTTTAAGACACCATATTATAATCATAATAATTTAATCATATTAAACTCTATAAGGTTATTGAATTAACATATTACTTATAATTTTCATCCAAATTCTCATTTATTATTCCATCTCTTTTATAGATATTTGAATAGATTAAGATAATTTTGAAAATTCCGTATAAGCTTAAGGTTGCAAGCTGCCTCAATAATTTATTATAATTATCAACACAAATTAAATTTATTAATTAATAACATTACCTAAATTCAAAAACCATAATGATAATCCCATATGAATTATTCAAGGTGAACTTGACTTTATTTTTATCACTTGATATGAAATCTTGAAAATACAAACATTACTTTCCAATTCTTATACTCTCATTAGCATCAAAATACTTGTGTAAAATCATAAGTAACTATTATAAACTATGTTCAAGAATAACTATTTACAACCTTAAATATCCAGTTAGTTCCATGCCATGAACTCAATAATCATCAAGTGTGAATGAAGTTATGATTACATGTTCATGTTATAAGTCAACTAAATAACTATTACAACTTGAAATTAGAATGCCACAACTTTCTAAGTTTTTCAATTTATAATTTCCATTATAAATCTACTTATTCCAATAATAAGATAATATCTATAATTACATATTAAAATCATATAACTATATTCATACTATCATATTACTTAATAAACTAGTGGAATTCTATATACACATAATAATACAAATAATAAATTGATAATCTAATGATAAAATATAATCATAACCCCAAATTAATCTTGCATGTTTTATCTGAATGTGAAAGATAAACATATCATTAAGTTGTATAAAATTACAACTATAATGAATAAAATTAATTACATAAACAATTTAATTCATCTATAGCCAAATATCACAACTTTATTATAAATAAGAACTATATCAACAATATTTCACATTAAATCCAACAAATCCAAACCCACCTTGCCAATCCTAATGAGCCCAACCATAGTGGCCCTATACCACCCCAACCATAAGTTAGATATAGATTAGGGAAATAGAGAAATGATGGAATAAATAAAAATAAAATATATTGAGATTGTCACAACCAAACAATTGAATAAAAGAAATAAATTAACCACACATCACTATTTCATCTCACCAAGATCCATTAACTTTGTACATGATTATGACTGACACTCATTCCTCTGATCTTTTCAATTTGTGATCCATATTCTATTTGAAGAATATAATATGGTCTATAAATATATGTCATGAAAACATATTTCAATCATCCTAAAATACCATTGTAATAGATATTAATGAGTTAAATAAAAACTCATAGAAACAAGATAACAACTTCAGCCAACCAAAGATTACCACTTAACACACCACATAAATCTATGGGTCAAATTTTGACCAAAATAGACCTTATCAAAAAAGAAAAAAACTTCAAAAAAATAATTGTAATGATATAAACGTAATGATAATAATAAAAGTAAAAAACTAATCAAAATTTCTAAACATAATCCAACTCACAATGATTTAAATGAATTCTAACATCATGACCATAATCACACAAATAATCTAAAAAGGATTCAATAAGCCTAAGTAAAATCATAATGACCAAATTATGAACTAGAAATGCATTAGACATAATATGTTGATTAAATAGAAATATATATATTTTTTCTAAAAAACCCTAATGTTCATTTCAAACACCTAGAGGCTCAATAACATCATTTCCCCCATATCATAGTTTTTGGTTTATAATTAAAAATAGGATTAAATATAGAAAACAACATTTCTTAGAAACATAAATAACCCAACTAGATTTTTAAATATACAAAATTAATAAACCAACTAAAAATTAGTCAATAAAAGAACATTTGTGAGCCTAATAAAATGGCATAATAATAACTATAAACCTTAGTAATAGTAAATGAATATATATCAAAATATATATGCATAGTTTATATACTCAATCAACCATGGCTAATTCATATATGGCTTCCATGAAAATAATATAAAAACTTAAAACCATTGAAACATTTAGGGTTCCCAATTATAAACACTATTTTTTAGGCAATGAATATAAATGCCTATGTTTATGGCTATAAAAAAAAATAGTTTACACCATTCAAAACATCTAAAAGAATGTAAATCAAAATTTAGAACATCACTTAATTGGAGTTATGAAATTGACCACAAAAGATGGATTCTCTTCTTTCATAAGATTCCAATTTTCTACCAAGACCAATGCCAAAACATGCACCCAAAAATCTACATGATTCCACCAAAATGAGTCAAACCATATAGCCAAAATTAACCCTATAAAAAATCTACTTAAATCATTAATAAATGACAAGATACATGAGTTAACTAAAGTTTTATCCCAATAAAAACTCATGCATTGATTTCATGTTTTTCTCCCTTGGCCACCATGTGCAAGATTTTGGATGAGTCTCCTCAAAGCACAAGGCTTCTCAAATAAGCCAAAAATTACCAAATAAAAACCTAATAACCATTTTGGAAGTGTCTCAACACAAATTAATTTGTGGAATGAGCCAATTTCATGCCTCTGAATTCAAATGAAAAAAAAAAACAACCAACACTAATTCCAAGTCCTAAGGTGGATCATGGACCCAACATTACCTAAGCCTAAAGCCAAGATTATGACTTAGTCATAATCAACAATGAATGCCACAACATATCATAACAAAAATGAAGTCCCTCATTGAGAATCATACTAGATAAAACACATTTTGAATGCCTTCAAATGTATCAAAGGTTGTTATTGTTCATCAACACAAACAAGACCAAGAAAAATGTGCAAGAGACTAGAAAGTCAACACATAATGAATTCAATTGTGAATGTAAGAGGAAGTGTAATGTAAAAATTGATAGTTTTTTAATTATAATGACAATATAATAAATAAGAATGAATAAAAAGGTGATATCAAATAGCTAGTAACTAATGCAAGGATATCACAACTCAACAAAGCTAATAAGTATAGAATTTGAAAACATCTTGTAATGTAGTGTTTGTATAAAATTTGAAACTAAATATAAATAAATCAATAATGAAATCAAAATTTAAATGATAAATTATCATCACTTTAATGAAGTAAAAAAAATGACTTAATAAATAATACTATTAGGCTTAGTTTGCTAATAGAATTTACTTTTTCAGTTCATCCATGTTATTTCTCCACATTTATACACTACTCAGGTCAGAGCACAACCTAGCTTAACTACCTATCTTTAAAATTAATGAATACACCATCAATAATATCTATACACATAAACAAAAAAATTCAATAATAACATTTGAATCATACATTTGAATGAAATAGTAAATAAGTAACTCATTAATCATAAATATCCAATGCTATAGTGAAAAGTGTATCAATAACTATCTCAATAATAAATATAATAGATCAACATAGATCATCAAACTATATCACCATAGTAAAATAAATAAATATATCATGAATAGTTCACAACTAAACTATATCATAAAATGAAATAAATCTAGGTTAAATAGGGTCATAACATCAAGATTTCCTCAACTAGTTCATAGGTAATCTCTTATTTTGTCATTGGTCTAGGATTTGATAGGGAAGGTAGAGGGGAGTTTTGAGGGTGTATATAACTCAAATAATGGTGTCATCCCGATAACACCAATAGTCACCAATGGGTTTGAAATAATCCCTTATTTCCTTGGAGATCTGAGGCATGACTACGTCATTGATGGCCATATATACCACTAGGTAGAAGGACTCATAAATCTATTATATATGGTCCTTTTAATGGTGATCATATAGTTTATAAATAACCACATGGATAATTATGCCCTTGAGCACCCATGGTGAAAAGATAGAGGATTTAAACACGATGGTGGCAAAAATAATGTCCATAAAATAACTCATCACATAAGAATTACCTATAGCCTGAGCATCTGATACCACCTTTGATAAATTTTAAGTTGATCACACCTCTAAGGTATGTGACTTGATGACCTTTTAGGATTATATGTAGTATGGGTGCCCATAATATATTAACATGAATGAAATTAATTTCCTTAACAAATTGATCCAGTAGGATCATTCCTATGCATATCCCTTCCTTAAAGGTGTGGATGGTGTAAGAGTCTATGTCCACATTTTTAACCCATTTGGCACCTAGGTTCTCCACCTAGTCCTTCAAAACATCATAAATATGATATTTTTTGGTGCACATATCAATTATAGCAATGTTATAATAGAGTGTGTATTTAGGGAGTTTGTAGTAGGCTTTGAATGCAATACTTGAAATATTTTTGATCTTGTGAAAGGATTTCATAGAACACACTAGATCATGAACACCATCTTTTACTCGCTTGAAAGTGAGAAAAAACTTACTAAAGAGGTCTACACAAGGGAAAAAATCTAGTTTGGCTACTAATCTATCTAACCCACACTTATCATACACCCTAAGGTCATCTTAGAACTTGGACTCATCCTCACCATCATTTGAGATGGGCTTGAGCACCATCTCAATTGATTTTAATATCTCATTATAGTGTTTTAAATGGGTTATTCCCTCTAGTAAAGTGGTGTCTCTTTATTCATACTCAACTTTGGGGTTAGATGATGAAGTATTCATGGTGGAAATGGATAGATTGCTATGATAGTTAATTATAAGTAGGGAGGACATAGAGGGATCAATAATGAATTGAAATCATGGAGGCAAACCTAGGAAGATGGGAGAAATAAAAATAAATGAGTTTACTCTCTAGAACTTATAAACATTTGCAACAATTTTCTACATTGATGAAGTAAGGTGGATCACCCATTATGAATTCAAATTTGAGTTGGTGGCTTAATATTTTCATTTATTTCCCATTTAGAAGTTAACTTAGGGATTTTAATATGTGATACCTAATAGATTTGGTGATTATAATTTGATGTTTTAAATTATCTAGTCAGGGCCCATTTTCCCATTTTATTAATATTATGAGTGTGTAGGCACATGAATATGTTTCCTCTATGGAATCTTGAGTAGATTTTAGCTCATGCCACACATCCATTACCAATTGGTCAAAGTCTATAATGCCTACCATCTCTTATTTAATTAGTACCTCACCTTTACACTTTTAAGAGTATGATTCTCCAATTGGAGGAATGAGGTGATGTATGGCATCCTTTATTTAGCCTTTTAAATATATTTTTACCTCACTCTAACCAATTAGGGATTCTCAGGTCTCTTTTATCAATTTTTATAGAAGTTCCACATGGTATTGTCTAGTAGGTTAGGGTCTCCCAAAATATTACATCTTTCAAAGGCATGAGAGACTGATAGCTCGAACATGGGGTTCATGCACTACTTCCCTATTCGATCGGGATCTCCCTAGATTTTATATTTATGATAGGTATAGGATACTAATTTTTTTGATAATGGGTCCATATGATGCTTCCTCATTAGTTTGAGCTCTCTTGGGATCTAACATTTTTGACAGGCCTAGGAGATTAATATCTCTATAAGTGGGTCCACATGGTGCTTCTTCATTTAATCAAGATCTAACATTTTTTTATAGGTCTGAGAGACTAATAGCTTTGATAATGTGTCTACATGGTGCTTCCTCATTTGGTACTCCTTCATTTAGTTGATCTCTCCCAAGCTCTAATAATTTTGATAGGTCTGAGAGACTGACAACCCTGACAAAGGGTCTACATGGTGTTTTCTCATTTGGTGTTCCTTCTATAAAAATTAATGACAAAATACTAAGTTATAAAAGGAAGCCACATAATTAATTTAGATGCTCAAATTTATACAATGGGGATTTGTAAGGTGCCATGTAGGACTCTAGGAGACTGACACTTTGGAATACTAAGGCTTTGAGAGACTAAGGCTCTAATAACTATAATATAAGTTTAAATCTATATTAAAATAGTTATCACAAAAAAAAATTGTTTTATGTATAAAATTTATTTGATTTTGTAATACACAATAAGGACTCAACTATGCTTAAACTCAAAATCTTATAGGGAATAAAAAATTATTTCTTTAATCATGTTAGATGTTGGGTGAATTGGGATCAGACATAAGTTTGAGGATGTTCAAAAAAATATGTTATTTAGAGAGGGATTGATAAATCCAGGCACTTCAAATTAAGCATTTTTAAATATGGGTCCCTCATTTATTTGAAGAATAGTGTGTGTTGCTCGTAACATATTTAAAGGAAAAGAAAGATTAAAATACAAATATATGCACAAGATTGATGACCAATAAATATCTGAAAATCATCTAGATAGGTAGATGTAGTTATAAATGATTAAAAACTAGAAAATACACATGGATTACCTATATATAGTGGATATTATCCATTTCTTCTAGTGTTTGATCTTTGTTGGTAGTGGACACACAAAGTTTGATAGTTTTTTTCATGTGCTAAGAAGTTGTGAGATAATACAAATAATTTTAATGGTTTATACATAGGGAATGAATAATACATAATAAAATATTATTTAAGTAATTCCTCTCATGATCATTTATATATGCAGTAAGTGCAATCAATCTCATTTTAGAAATTAATTTTCTTATGGTTTATGATATATCCTGTGTAATATGGTTTTCAATAGTTTTGGCCTATTTGGATCCACTAAATCCAAAATAAGTTAAAAATTCTAGTGAAACCAATATTTTTCTTGAGCACAAAAAATATACGTCTTATTGCCTTAGGATTTCATATTTCACTCTTAGGGTTTTATATTTATTACCCATTAGGTTTTGATTTTCATATCTAACTTTTTTACTTCCCCTTGTCATATGCATAAATTTTAAGTTTCTTTTTTTCCCAAAAGTTTCATTCTTATTCTCTATTAGGGTTTCCTGTATTAAGGTTATCAATTACCTTCACACATGTTTTTTTGGTAGCTAATTCAAAATGATTCTATTTTTTTAATTATTGGATTATTTTCTTAGTTTTACTATTTGGATCAAAAAATACTTTTCATTCCCTAAAATTCATAGTAGATTTTCTAAAATTAGGCTTTCTTAATTTTTACTAAATTTGGTCTAATGGGTGAAGGACACATTTATTTTTAATATTTTATTAAGTTTCATTTATTTATTTATATTTATCAAAAACTATTTTTCCTCAAAAAATAACTTACTTTTTTCTTGGGGTGGTTGGTTCTTTATTTAGGCATTGTGTGATTTCAATAATGGATGTTGATAGTTTATATTTCATGATTCAATCTATGATTATCCTAATTGCATGTTTATTTCCTAAAATATGTAATATATTTTAAAATCATTCAATTAAATGGGATGAATTTATTAAAAATAAACGTAAAGATGAAATTAATAATATTGAATTCTTGGCTTTCGTTAGTGACATATAGGGTATGAATGTTGAGTATGAAATACTTCCATGTGTGACTTATTTCTATCCCATCCCCTTAGTCATCAAGGTAGTGATATCAACCACCCCCCTTCCATTATTTTATATAGGATTATATTGGATAAAGAGGTAAATTATATCACAATCCCAAAAGGTAGGGTGCATACTCCTATATAATTTTATATGAATATCGAATATGAAAGGTCTAGATTTTGTGATTATAAATCTAAATCTTCTTGACTTATGAGCAGTAATGTACCTAATACATCTATCCATATAAATACTCAACCATTGAATTAATCAATTTGAAGTGTCACTATTCTTGCATATCAAATGGTTACTACAATGCATTCATAGAGGTGTTATAAAATCAAATCCAAAATTTTTGTAAATGTCACATCATTTGAAGATAATATTTAACATGCTAAAAATAATAATCATGTTAATTAATTGCATATCTATTTCTCAATTTAAAACTTATGCCTTAAAATATTTCATCTCAAATATGGGTTAAGATAAAAATGCATCTATGACTAATTAATAAGGAAGTTGGCATGAGATTTATAAGTCTCAAAGTGAAACTATTCAAAGCATGCTTGAAAATAAGTTGGTCACATTACCTTATACTCTTCTTATGAAAATATCCAAATACTATTGTGATTATCCTAGAGTTCATAGACATCACATATATAGGTGTTGGGATTTGAAGAATAGAATATATAATATTATTGATAGTGGTGATATTACATTAGATACATCTAGTAAATCACCATTAGATTAAAGTAAACTATATACTATTGAGAAACCCACTTTAATTTTGTATCCATCTCCTAGGGTGAACTACTAAAATAAGAGTTACATAAAAAAATATTTAATTCAAAAAGAGGCACCTAAAAAGGAAGTTCATAATAAATATGTTCCTAAGAATACTAATGTTATGAGTTTGGTTTAAAAGGAGATAAACATAAATTCTATTTCATGCACATAAAAAAATTAAAAAGTAAATCCCAAAATAGATATGGTTGCATTTAAAAATCAAGAAATCGAAGTGGAAACCATTTCTCTAACTAGTGCTCAATAAATGATATTTAATCCTTATTCATATATGACTAAAAATGAGGCACATGATATTGATGAAGAGGAATATATTTAATAGAAAAGTAAATCCAATAAATTAAGTCCATAATATGTTATGGTTAGTTATGAATATTCTACTACATATATATAATATGATTGGAATGTTGATTTTAAACTAGTGTATGCTAATGATTATAAATCTACAAGAAAAAATATCCAACTATTGATATGGATCAATTATTACTATAGGCATTATCTTAATAAGATATATATATATATATATATATATATATATATCAAATGAAATTATGCTTATAGGTCTAGTGAATTTATATCTATATAATACACTTACTCATAAACTATAATTATTAACTAATCATCAGGTCAAAAGTGAAGAGGATTTATTGTGTATGCCTAGTTGATAAAATTATACATATGACATTGATGTGATAGTTGGTTATCTCGATAATTACCTATTGTATATAAATTGGGTATACTTGATTAGATAAATGTTAAATTAAATTTGAAAATATAATAAATAAAAATAATTAAATGAGTCAAAATCAGGACCTATACATGATGTGCTTTACTATTATACATGATTGATTGATGTTGTTTATCATATACGATAGATTACATATAAAATATCTATGCACATGATTTTAATGGTATACATGAGTGGGATGCATGACATGAAAGTTAAATAATATATATGGACATTTAGATGCAAGACATTCCCTACACATAAGGGCTACCTTTCTACATAGGGGGCATATTTACACTGGGGAAATCTTTCTATTCTTATAGGTAATGAAATTCCATTAATAATGTTGAGATAATTAGACTATTTATGTATGGATTTATCTTGTGTAAAATATTTAAGGTGATATATGCAATGGATATTGTACATTTATCTATATGATGATGACATGGATTGATATTATATACTTGCATTGCTTGTTTTATACATGCTTGATGTTAATGATTATTACATGGTGTAAACATTGATTGTGTATTACATTATGTGATGATTGACGTGAATTATATATGGTGTTATATGTGTGACATGTATGAGTTTTAAATTTTTTGTTTCTATGAGTGCATTGATTGTGTGTTATCATGTCATGTGTTAATTATGTTGAGGATCCTCTAGTATATGTCATGGCCATGTTGGGTTTGTGTAGGGTCAAATTCAAATTACATCTTGAGTTTCTAATGTGTATAATTATCATGACATTTTATGCATATTTATGTGTGTATTTACATGATTATTTATTTTGGTGCTATGTTTTCTATCACACATTCTTCTATTTTGTGCAATGTTATGATTTTTATCATGTGTCTATTTGTGATGCTTATTATTGTAATGATTATTACTACATTAATAATTATTATATTTACTTGAAACTACACTTATATGCCAATTTCCTAGGATTAAATGTTTTATATATGCATGAATAATAAAATATTTATATGATGGCATAATTGTATCATGTTAACACACATGATTTACATGCTAACAATTTTATATATAAAATGATGCATATATCTCTTTTATTTTGAGATAACTAATTCATAGATTTTTTCCCTCACCTCAAAAGTGGCATATAGTAGGCTTGTATTAGATATTTAGGGCTTGATAGATATATGATCCATATTTTAGGTTAGATTATGTGATTCAGATTGGCATAGATTGATAGACTAAGGCATATGTGATGTATATCTAGGGAATTTTATAAGATTATGATCAATAGTTAACAAATTATATGACATGATGAGATAAATTACATGGATCATATTGATTAGACTTATTTAGTTACATGGATCAAATTGAGTAAGTTTATCAACTTGATAGATTGATTTACAAATCATGGAATTCTATATCACTTTGAGAGATAATGGATAAAATTTGGGGAATGAATGTTGTTCATGCAAAAAAAATTATATGATAGATCAATTGTACTAACAATTAATTTGGGTCTAAAATATGTATATAATGGCTAACTTAAAGTTTTAGAATGATATAAGAGTATATTTTGGGGATCCACTTTTTACATACAAACATGGTTCTAAGTTTGACCAAAAAAGAGTTATGATGATATTTTAAGTAGTGTCATTAAGGTTCTGTATCACTCAAATGGTACTTATCAGTATCCAATGTATAGGTAACAATAACATATACTTGGGGCATAATCACACCATGGTGTTCTCTAATTAAGTTCAACAAAGGGTGGCTTAGTTTGTGTGTACATATATGTATTTATTTATTTAATTTTAAATTTCAAATAGTTCAATGATCTATATTATTTTATATTTTTACATCATGAGTGTAAATTGATTTCTACATGTTTCCTTTCAAGTTTTTTTATGGATCAAGCTAGATATTTAGAGCATACATGGAAATACCAAGTGAGATTGAACATAGGTACTAATTTATTAATTTTATCCTTTTAATCTAGCATTTTAAGTACTATAATAAAATAAATTTTTTTAGACACCTAGACTTTGTATTTGAAACTTTGAAACATCAATTTTAACATATATTTAACATACATAACTTGTGTGTACACATTTGACTCATGTGCACACTTTTCCCTAATTGTTTACTCATATAATGACTTGGTGTCACTCATATCAAAAATCTCTCTAGTTTGTGCCACAATGCTCCATAATCCTAAGTAGTCTATCACCATATTTTAGATTGTTCTTCTTCCCTTTTTGAATAGTGTTGACATTAGTTGGATGCTAGTGGTTACTATAGGTGTTTGCATTAGTATAAAGTGTCCCAAGACCTATAAAAATTATTTTTTCAAAATTCAAATATTTCCCTTGGGTAAGCCTAAGCACATTTTCTATGTTGATTATAGGGGGAAATACCAAAAAGTCATAAATAAACAAAAGACCATCCTCAAGTCTTACTCACTCAGAAATTACATTAAGTACCACTTGTAAAATGAAAAATCTATTTTCAAATCCTTGATACATTATCAAAAAGTACTCAATTATTAAAACCCATAAAAGGAAGAATCTCAAAATCTAAGTTTGAATATAAATGTAATGTCAAATTTGTATGTTGTCAAGTTTCAAAATCCAAATCATTACATGTATTGTAATGAATCAATATTGAGCACAACTACACATAGGTGGAGAACTAAGTATGATTTGAGCCCTCTTCAAAGAATTTAAATGTAGAAATTTTTAATAATTTAATGGGGATTGATTAAGGTTGTCTAACCTATTTATTAATCCCTTATTTAAGGTCAATAAAGTGTTGAAAGTAGAGTGTAGACATGAAAATAACAATTAGGCTAAAATAATTTACTTGTGACCACTCTTTTACATGCTTAGCCATAGACCTATATTAGGGCCCCTTTTGATAACTTTTGACCACCTTGCACACTCTTCAAGTTGATATATGACCCCCAAATGAGCTTATCCATAAATTTATCAACCTTAAAAACCTTCTATGCCCTTCCTAACCATAAAAATTGTAAAATAACCCTTTGGAAATGCACACCATAGGGGACATGAGCAACTGCTCTAGTGTCCTTCCCCTTTCTCATATCTTCCTACCAAATAATGACTAATTTTCCAAATTCAAAGCTATGGGAAGGTCAACCCATGTCCATAATGATCCCCATTTAAATTATTTTCAATTATATGACTATATAAACACTTTTAAAACCCTTTGGCACATAATAGGATTTCACACCAAAAGTACAAGAATCACACTTGCATATTGAGAGAAGAGTACCAATTTCTCTCAATTATAATTGCATACAACCCTAATAGCCCAAATCTCAAGTTTGAATAAATTTTATAGGTCACAAGTCATAGTTAAGGCACTTAATCACATTGATATTTCACTAACATCTAATATATTACACCAATTATTCATAAACCACCATAGCATGGGAGAATTATAGGAAATTTAATCTCTCTTTGGAGTATTGGTATGTATGTAGTGATCAACACATGGGATATTAGGGGCTATCCCAACTTAAACCATTGAATCCATTTTTCCCATTGACTTGAATTAGTATTCATATGTCAAAGAGATAGGGTTTTGAAGGAAATTCAATTACACAGTGGTCTTTGTAAGTGATCATTATCTCCCACACCAGACACATGCTCTATATAAGAAGGCATAAAGAACCCAAAAACCTTGAATTCTTCAATGAAGTTGGATAGTGTAACCTTAGAATTTATAAGAGCACCACCCTTATATTTTATTATTCCCAAAACTATTATCTAGGTTTAGATATAGTTCTAGATTTATGATTGTAGTTACTAGACCTCTCTATATAGCAAGTTTCAGACCCTAATTCCTCTTTGAGGTGAAATTTATAACTAAGTATTTGTTTTATCCTTAAACCTTGCTATTTTTAGTAAGTTACTATAATATATTAGTTCCAAATAAGTGAATTTTATCATTTTTATATAATTCTCCTTATTTCACATAGTAGTGTTATCATTTAGGGTTTTCACACAAATCCAAAATTTGATCAAATGTATTGGTGAACTCATTTATTATTTGAATGTTTCAAAACCCTAACAAAAAATGTTTTTAGGGTTTATACCTTTTTTTCTAATTTTCACTTTTTTTTTTGATTTTGGAGTTGTTTTTTTTTGTTATAACAATAATTTTATAGGTTTTAATTTCATATTATATGGATAGAAAATAATCTCTTCATCCTCCTCCTAACCCTCAAGGCTATGATATTTACTTTACCTCTAATAATGTCCAAGCTATAACTATCCCAAGAGGTAAGATAGACCATCCTATAGCTCCAAAATAAGGTAACCAAGTTATCCTTCCTCAAACCCCTCCCCTCTTACATCTCCCTTTAATGGTGTATGTATGCATGTTCAATCTAAAGCACCTAGGGATTATGTTTGTGAGGCTATAAAGGAGAAAATAATCAATATGGGAAATTTAATAGTGGAGTTGTAAAATAAAAATTAGTTTTTTAGTACAAATATCACATTATTAGAAAATAGAATCACATGTGTCAAGTCTCCAAAATATTATAGTGTTAATTATGTATGTACACATTCATCTAGAAAAGTTGTGAATAACAAAGTTTCATATCAAAATGATAAATTGAAACTAAATAAATATAAAATAAATGATTCAAAAAGTATACAAACTTATAATAAGATTTTAAGTGAGATTCTAAAGGAAATTATTCATAATAAGTTGATCAAACTAACTCATCTACATCCTTGAAGAATATCAAAATACTATTGTACATATCATAAAATTTATGGGCATCCTAAAAATAATTGTTTGGCATTGGAAAATAAATATATAAGATAATTTATAGTGTTGATCCTATAAGTGATACATCAATCAAATAACCCATAGTGGAACAAGAGAAAAAATAGAGAATGACAAAATTAGAATCAACATAAAAGTGGTTCCCAATAGACAAATTAGAGAAATATAAGGTTAAAAAGGTAAAATTAGAGAAAGAGAAGGTTCAAAAAGAAAAAATAGATCAAGATAAGATTAAATAAGTTAAGTTACAACAAGCAAGAGCATAAAAGGAATAAGATCAAAAAGATCAATTATAAAGGGAATAATTGAAAATCAAAGGTTAAAAAATATACAAGGAAAAGTGAAGTTACTAAAAGATAAGTTGTAAAATAAAAGTCAAGATAAGAAAAAAATGATTCTAAAAAGAGGGTTTTAAAAAAAAAATCCATATCATGAACTACCCACAAAAACATATAGTTTCAAGTGTGGTTCCAAAGGAGTTGACGAAAAAGCATTCATCTTTTCTAGAGCCTTTGATCCTTAATCCACTCATAGATTTTAATAAATGTACCAACATTGTAATCAATAAAACTATTGAAATGAATGTTTGTAGCATGAAAATATTATAATTTATTGGATATGATAAGAAACATTTGGGTAAGAGTACTTTATCTAAATCATTTATTGGATACATTGAGATACCTTGCATAATTAGGCCAAAGACATGTTTAGTTTTATTTCATTTATGTCCTAGTTTAACACAATACAACGTTGAATTGGGAAGATGATGGATGATAAAAATGGGGGTAACAATGGGTAAAGATGTCAACCATGAAAAAATTTCATATGAAAGTGAAATGATCATAGTTTTAAGAGAAGATATAGTTTCTTCAAAGCAAAAACAAAATAAATCAAACATATTATCAACTAACATGCACATAAATATAAGTAATGGATAATCAGTATAGGCATATGACATAATATATTACAAAAGATAAATCAGAAAGGTCAATACCACAATATGGGGAAGTTCTTTATTCATATGTAGATATAAATGAAGATAAGAATGATGTTTCAAAAGTTTTCAATCTAGAATATTATGATTATAACAATCTAGATTGGTATGATCTTGATGATATTGATTATAAAAAATATTAATATGATAATCATACAAATTATACACAGTTACATGATACTCTTCATTTGAAATAAATCACTAGTCCTTTGTTCAGTGTATAATCTATTGATGGTAAGAATATAAAGGGAATCATCAATTATTATATCTTAATTACATTCATATATGCTAAAAATACAAAACAAAATTATAGAAAATAACAAAAATTGGGACCTATGCATGTTTATATGTAATTTTCCATATATAAGTCTAGTTGTGCATAATATTATATATATGTTTAGCTAATTTTATATCATACATACTTCACCAGTGTATATGAGTGATTATAGATTACATATAATATCATTCACAAAACTAGTAATAGGTATTTTTACTATTACACACTTATTATATTTAGATAGGATTTTTATGGAGGATAGGAGTTTATTTCTCTAGTTTCACTTACCTTGATCTTATCCCAATGAGCTCAAACTAAAACTACTTAGTTTTATACTTCATACATGATTCTTACAATATGTACATTCATTACATATCTCACTAAAATCATGGTAAACACAAGTTTTATCATTATTTTCCAACCTTATCTTAATCACACACCCGATACTTTACATTTTATTACATCTAATGATATTTATCTCTCACTAACATTGTGATAGATTATCACCTATCTCAGGTAATTATTAGTTATCTAATTAAAAATTAGCTCTTGTTGATCAAAATATATAATCATTCATGTTTTTTATATTGTTTTCCCTAGACTCATACTTTGTATGCACTTATCTATTTTCTTTTATTACATTTGAATTATCATTGCCAAGTGGATCTAACCTTTTATATCTCTGATTGTATGTGTGTGAGGTCATTTGAACATGTCCTTGTGTGTGTATTCTATCTATGTGTGTGGACATTTTAACATGTCCTTATATGTGGATCTAATACTCCGTTATTTCCTTGTATGTGTGTGATGAAATTTGAACTTGATTTTTATGTATATTATATTTAAGTGAGTGGCATTTAGACATGTCCCTTGTTTGTGGTCCCTTAGTCTTCTATTATGTGTTTTATGTATTGTGTGTATTCTTTGATTGTGTGTGTCATGGACATGACACTTTTCTTGATTATTTTATCAAATTTTGATGTCATGATGGACATCATGCACCCAACCCCTTCCAATGCCATGATACACATCATGCATTCATCCCTAAGTATTTCTATTTAGCATTATATACTCAGCTGGTCAAATTATCTGTGTTTCATTTTCACATATATATGGACATAATAATTGTGAATGCTTATTTTCACATGTATATTACATTATTAATGTACTCAATTTACATACTTATTGATTTCATGATTTTCCATGATATCAATATTACTCAATTTTACATTTTTTACATCATATAAACCTACTTTAAAACCTTTTATTTTGAGTTAAGTTGTTACACAAGCTCAAAAAATCACCACAAAATAGGGGGAATTAATAGAATATTGTATTAGACACTTGACCTTACTATATTAGTACATAGACAAGATTTAATAATGGTTACATAGTTGACATAGTTTTAGGGTCAAAAAACACACAAAAATCCACTTTGGAAAGGACCACCACATTAGACAGGAGAGCATTTATCTAGTGTCTTTCAAATAACTATTATCCAAATTCATTAAAAAAGGAATTTATAGAATTTATGACTACCTCAGTTTACTCATATCAGTACTCAAAAATTTCACAATATCAATTTATATAATTATTTAGAATTATACGAGTTATCTAAGATTTTATTAGCTTGGGGCAATCATGTATGGCATGTTGTTCTAGTTTGGCACAAAAATTTATTATTATAATTATGATTATGTTACTTAGTCTCAAAATATATATACACCAGATATCATTTGGGGGCATGTGCATGACATATTAATTTCTCATTGTACTAGTTTCACAATGGAATAACAATTCATGTCATTATCCATATTGTATATACTAGACTTATATTATATTCAATAGTTTCACCAATATTACACTATATTTGAACCTTATTTCACATTTAGTGGTTGATTCACTTTTTATACCACTATTTACATCAGTGTTTTCACTATAACCTACACTAATTTTTGCACTAATTATATATATCAAGATTCATACAAGGATCCCAAGCTACTCCACTACTGTAGGATGATGATGATGGAGTCAAGAACACCTTGAGTTATTTATCACACCCAATTATCAATGAGAATTTGGGAATTCAAAGTCCAATTCAACCTATTTAATGTTAATAAAAATTCACAACATGCCACAATCACCGGTTTTTACTCTAGAAAAGGCATAATAGTTTGCATACTTGATCATGTGTGTTATTTTATTATCACTCTATAGCCTTTTGTATTTTAAATCTTGATATTCATCTTATGTAAATATTTATATCACATATTTTTAACTTCAATTTTTATGTTTAGCATAGTTCCTTGTTATGGCTTACATCTAAGACTCCTTCCCATAGATAAGTTTAGGTAAACACTCCTTTTTATTTTAATCTACTATTTTCACTTTACTACATTACTAGAATAAAATCAAGGTAAATGTAGACACATAAATTAATATTTAAGCATGAATTATGAACTTATGACCAATTTTTTACACACTTATCTCTAGACTTATCTTAGGGCTAATTTTAATCACTTTGACCACCTTGCACACTCTTCTAAGCTAATATATGACCCTTGAATTAAATTAAAATTATACTTGTCAACTTCAAATGCCTTTTAGGCCCTACCTAACTATAAACATGTTAAAATGTCCCTTGTATAGGATCACCCTAGGGGACAAGAGTGTACTACTCTATTATATTTCTCCCTCTCTTGTCTTCCTACCGAATAACAAATAATTTACCAAATTCAAAGCTATAGGAAGGTCAGACCATGTCCCTAATGATCCTCATTCAAAGGATATTCAATGATATGACTATATAAATACTTTTCAAACCATTTATCACATAAGAGGATTTCACATTGAAAAGAACCATAATCACACTTGCATATTGAGAGAATAATACCAATTTCTCCAAATTCTAATTACATGCAACCCTAATAGCAGAAATCTAAAGTATGAATACCATTTATATGTCATAAGTCTTAGTTAAGGCACTTAATCATATAAACATTGCACTAGCATCGAGAATATTACACCAATTATTCACACACCACCATAACATGGGATAACTCATAAAGTTTGATACCTCTTTATAGTATTAGTATGTAGGTAGCACTAAAGACATAAGGTGTTGAGGTCTCACCCAAATTCAACCACTAACTCCTTTTTCCACATTGATTTTCATAGGTATAAAAACGTCAAGGAGATAAGGTTTTGAAGTAAAATAAATTACACAATGGTATGTGAATATGATCATAATCCCCTACACTAGATACTGGCTCTAAATATGAAGGATTAAGGAACCTAAAAAGATTTATGTCCTCATTAAAAGTGGATAAGAACTCTATAGGTTGGAAAAGATAACCACCCCTATAGTTTCCTCTTCTCAAATTTGTTGTCTAGGCCTAAATCCAATTTCATATTCTTGATTCTAGTCACCAAACCTTTATGGACATTAAGTTTCAAACCTTGATTGCCTCTAAAGGCACATTTTCTAGCCAAGTCTTTATTTTCTCATTATACCTTAATATTTTTAGTAAGTTTCTATAATATAGAACTTATAAATTAATGAATATTATAATTGTTATATTATTCTCCTAATTTTTCATAATAGTGCTATCATTTAGGGTTTTCACAAAAATCCCAAATTTGATCAAACATGGAGCTAGGTTTTCAAGGTAGAAGAAGACAAAATTAGAATCTATGCATAGGACTAAAAAACAATAAACATATACAAATTATCTTGATAGGAGGTCATAGTAATAAAATGGAATAATACATAAGGATAATACTAGAAAGAAATGGACATTACCTATTGTCATAGGTGTTTGAGCTTTGTTGACAATGTCCAAATGGGTGTTGATAATCTATTTCTAGGGTTGGATAGTTATAAAGTTATTATAGATAATTTTAATTGATTTTACACAACTTATGAGTGATAAATAATAAATATCAACTATCTTCTCTCTTGGTCATTTTATATGTATTGAGTGAAATCAATATATTTTTATAAGTTTAGATTTGTATGGTTTATGTTATATCTTTTGCAACTTAAATTTCAATAGTTTTAGACTATTTAGATCCACTAAATCTTAAATAAGTTAAAATAGCTATGTAGATTCATAATATATATGATATTAGATTTATTACTTCATCCCTATTGGTGTAAATTTATAATTAAATCTTAAGTTCACTTAGTGAGTAAGTAATTTTCCTAAGATTTATTATATACTTATTTAGAAAATAATCCTATTCAGGCTTGAAAACCTGCACTAAAGTCCATGTTGCACACTCATACGCAATCTTGCACTAAAGTCCAAGTTGCACACTCATATGTAATCTTGCACTAAAGTCCAAGTTGCACACCTAGGTGGACTTTAGGCAACCACTTTATTTATACAACTTCTTGCATTATTACAATCACATGTATTTATGAGGCTTATCCTACTCTACAAAAGGAAGGCTCTCCCTCACTCTGGTATTGCTTGAGAATTGAATTAGTATGGCTTTAATTGTAATTGTGTATATTATGAGAGGTATTTTGTATTATGTAGTCCCTATATTATTGAAATGTTAATACAGTAATAGTTGTATACTATAATTCCTAAATATTTGTGTCTCTATCTTTTCTTTTTATGATGTAATCTATGTCTAAGTCTAATCCATTTGATCCTAAATAGTCTAAAATTAAAATATAGTAGTAGAGTAGGAGTCCTAGGCTAGATTCACATTTTAAGGATTTTTTAGGGTAAGTTCACTTTAGGTACATTATGGGGAGATTTTTCCTCTTTAGTTAAATCTACAAGGCTAAAATACCCTTAGGTTGATTGTCAACTTGTTGTGAGTTGCAAGTTGTTCACCTAGTGGCTTCTTTGTGGTAGTTTTTTGATCTAGAGTTTACACTATTTTTTTCTTGTTTTGAGTATATTAGACCTCTCCACAATGTTTGTATTAGTTGAGAAAGGTGGTTATCCCTTATTTTTCATTAAATTGAACATTTAAAACTCCAAATCTACCCAACAAGCATATGATTTTATAATTAATTTTTAGAAAATTCATGTGGTTTTGATCAAATTTGACCATATGATTACATCTAAAGTAGTTGATTTAGTGGGGTATGCTTTCATTTTGTGAAAATTGGTTTTGTGGTGCTCTTGATTGGTAGATATATTTTAGTCAATTTCTACTCTCAATGGCAAAAAGGGTTTTAAGTTTTTTTTTAAAAATGGAGTGGGGGTTATTTGTTTTTTTTTATATGTGTTTCAATATATATGTATGTATGTGTGTGTGTGTGTGTGTGTGTGTGTGTATATATATATATATATATATATATATGTATATATATATATATATGTATATATATATATATATATGTATATATATATATATATACATGTATATATATATATATATATGTATATATATATATGTATATATATATATATGTATGTATGTATGTATGTATGTATGTATGTATACACACACACACAGACATACATACATACATACATACATACATACATATATATATATATATATATATATATATCTGTGTCAAATGAAATTATGCTTATAGGTTTAGTGAATTTATAGCTAGGTGTGTGTGTGTGTGTGTGTGTGTGTGTGTGTGTGTGTGTGTGTGTGTGTGTGTGTGTGTGTGTGTGTGTGTGTACATACATATATATATACACACACACATATACATATGTGTGTGTGTGTGTATAAAGGTAGATTTTAGTTGAGGGATATTTATTTTTAATTAAAAGTTTGAAAAAATTAAATTTTGTTTATTTATTTTTTATCAATTTTTTATTTATTTATTTATTTATTTTAATATTTTTAGTTATTAAAAAATAAAAAATAAAATATTTTCTTTGGATCGCTCATTTTATAATGTTTAATTTTAATAAAATTTAAAAATAAAAATACTACAAATTTAGATTTGAAGACATATAAATATGGTCATAGGTACTTGATAATGCTAATTCTTTACACATTTAAAACCACATGAATTATACTCAAATACATGACTCTTAGTCACCATTTGTCAATTTGTGGGCTCAACCCTTTGTTCTCCATTATTATTTAACATATTTTTTCAATGTAAAATTCTCAAGTTGTATAAAAATACCATTAAACTATCTCCAACCCTGAACTTAGGTCCTTGGCTTTGTTGAATAGGTTTTCCCTATGTAGATAAGGGAAAATGTGCCACTCTCCACTTATGTTGCTCACATATCTCAACAAATATTGTCTAATTTCTGAAATTAAAAACATTCTTTTGGGTCTTCTTGCACATTTTCTAAGTTCAGATAAAGGAAATTATCATAATAATTTATTATAAATACATTTCAAGAGGAATTCATTATTATCACTTATTATTATCTTGGTACAAAAATTCATACTTTTAGACATTGAGCATATTTTCCATATTCTACACAAATGTTTCATTATTCATAATGAGTAAAAATAACCCAAGTCAAGATCATGGTAAAGTAAGTCAAGAGTTATCATTGTTAGGTATCAAAGACACTTTCTAGTTTAATATACATAATAAAAGGATCACAATTACACACTCACTCTAGGTGAGAGAAAAATTTGGGCTTGATTTCCATCTTTGGAGTATTGGATAGTAGGAAATGATTAATCATCAAGGGAGTGATCGAGGTCAGTTTAGTCTATTAGACTTCCCTCTTTTTATTGTAGGTTTTAAGATATCAAAGTTTCATAGGGATATTAAATCCAATAAAAGATAAACAATGGATTTTATGTAAAAAAACCCTAAGTGCAATATGTTTGATTTATTATCATATATAGGTATAATAAGAACAATTATTAGTTTAAATTCATAGTAAACTCAGATAATTATATAGTTAATAGACTAGTACGTACTTTGTCATTGTCTACCTTTGTGATCTTATCCAAACATATATTTTGATTTTACTTCTTTTATGTCATCTCCAAATTCTTGTCTTTTATATTTTGACTACCTACCACTTATCATAGTCAACTTAGACAAATCCATAGTCAACAAATTTAAATGCATTGTGTTGCCATCCACTTAAAATACACCTATCCATATTTTATTTATATTCTTCATTATAATATTGAGTCTACATATTTATCTTTATAATTTTCATAGTCATCCAATCAAAAAAGTCAACATAGATCAGTGTGAAAGAAAGTATATTTCCTTCTTAGTACTTCCAAAAAATATCAGTTTTATATATTTATCAATTTGTCAAAATCAGAATAGTTGATCATTTATATATATTTTACATTCTGATATTTCCATTTTTACACCTATATACATAATAAACACTTCTTAATCCAAATTTAGTGTTTTATAAAAAGTAGATTAAAACATATTAGTAAACCTGAACCTTTGTTTTTGAGCCTCTACTTTTTATTTTATTTTTATTCTTATTAGTTTTGTTATAAAATATATTTAAACAATTTTAAAACTTGCATGATCTATTATTTTGGACAAAGTAGTTTGTATTTTTCCATGTGCTTTGGTACAAGGGGTATTGCCCTAATACTCAACCATTAGAAAATTATATATATATATATATATATATATATATATATATATATATATATATATATATATATGAATTTTAGTTTCCATGTACCTTATAGTATATTAGAAATGCATAGGATTTTATTTTTATCCATAAGAAGTCTTCAGATATTTTTTTTTGTAGTGCACTGGTAATTAGTTATCCATTATAAGTTACTTGTTGGAAAATGATTGAGATTACTCTCAAAATAATTTGGTAGATCGCAAAAACATGATTTATTAATCAAACCCATTACAATGTATTTCTTTTTATTCTCCTACAAGGAAGGATTCAACACTCATCTCCAAACCCACAAATAACTCTACCCTATCTCCTAAAGACTCTCCCAAAAACCTATCTTTTAGTAAACTATTTTATCTCACATATACATCCTTTTATTCTCACATAAATACATAAATGATTTGCTCTCTCTCTCTCTCTCTCTCTCTCTCTCTCTCTCTCTCTCTCTCTCTCTCTCTCTCTCTCTCTCTCTCTGTCTCTCTCTCTCTCTCTCTCTCTCTCTCTCTCTCTCTCTCTCTCTCTCTCTCTCTCTCTCACACACACACACACACACACACACACACACACACAATATAATAACCCATAAATGAGTCATTAATACCTAACATTCCCCCCTTAGTGCTAAAATAGAGTAATGACAAACATTACTAGAGATATTCTTCATCATTTTGATGAGCAAATTATTAATCATCTGAAATGGGATTGATTTATTTTTTATCACTTTATTTTATCACCATTTTTTTATCATGCATTTTTCCATTGATAAGTTCATGTGATCTTTGTTTGAAATTTATAATAACATGTCCTAGTTTTTTAAAATAAAAACATGTGTATTTGTTCTTCTGAGTCACATGTTTATATTTTTTATAAGAAGTGTTGGGATTGTTTTATGTTAAAATCACTTCTTATTATTATATTGAAGCCTTATTTTATTCATTTATTAATATGTAAATAGTTTTCACCAATCTTGGATTTAGTTTGCTTAAGGTGAAGACCATATTAGAAATATTATTGGGTATGTTATCGACCAACATGGATTTTGCAGCATTTTATTTGATTTATTCATTTATTCCTAAAAACTAGTTTATAAGAGAATGTAACTTGCTGATGTGAGACACTATATATCTAAATTATTCCATTTTAAACCCATATGGTTCTTGGTTCATAGTTATTTCAACACTATCAACTTGAGAACTGAATATTGTGTTTAATGATTCCCATATATATTAATAAGACGTTTTAAAGTCAACATGATGTAAATATGTATTTTATAATCTAATATAAATAATGGATAAGTATTTATTATCTTGGACCTTCCATTTTTAAAGCTCATTAACATTTATTGGTCTTGCCATAGTGTTGTTAACAATGTCTCAAAGATATTTTCTAGTTAACAAAAATTGTATTAATATTTTCCACATATGCAAATACTTTCAATAAAAATTATCATTTAGATTCATATTTTCCATTTTATTATACCC